>JAJJWW010010508.1:0-448181 GCA_023531295.1 Papaver armeniacum | reverse complement strand
CTTGAAGAGAAGAACAAAAGCAAACTGTTGAATCTACTTTAAATGGCACAGTCTAAGGTGATGATTGAAGAAGATAGAGACAAGTTTATGTTCTTAATCTTAGAAGTTTTCAAGAAAAAGTTGTAGCAGTGGTTGGGATGGGTCACGTGGATGGAATTGAACTATTGTGGAGGCGGAGTGGAGGAGGATGACAATAGCAGCGTCTTTATAACTGTATATTGAGGATTGCCACGGTACTTTCTCTTTCTCTCTATTTGATTTATTCTTACTGAATAGTTTGCACTTTGCAGTATGCTCTCCATATATTTAGGACGTTACTCATAGAAATGTACATACCAAGTGCCTTCTGATTAATTTCTGTGTTCAACTGCAAACAACCCTGCTAAATTGTAGGGTATCATCTTACCAGATGGTTCAGAGCTACAGAAATTAAAAGTTTGTGTAGTTGCATTAGTACTTATATATTGTTTTGATCTTTATTGACAGGTCATTCAGAGTAGGCGAAAACAGACTGTTTGGGAAATTTACCTTTGTTGTTTGATCATTAATGACACTCAGAATAAGTCTTGTTTCTAGATTGTGGGTGGAACTTGTACCTAATGTGGCTTATATAAAACAATTTCAAGTTAGCACCAAGACTGAATTCAGAACTAACTGTGTCTTTTAAGCCAATCCCTATCTTCAATAAAAGTAAAATTTATAAATGTGATGTATGTAACAGGATGGTTTGTCCACCGTAGCTAGGGACCCAAAGGCAGTTCTACAGTTGCTGGTATATCCCCAGAGTTAGATCTAGTCTGTATTTTCTTTTCTATTCAAGGCAGTTGAGCATTAGAATGGTGCAATTTTTCAGATTTCATCTTATAGAACTAGTAAGGTACATGTGCGATGCATGCTTGAATTAGTTATTTTAACAATACCAAATTTGATAATTTTTTTTTTTTTTTTTAACGTCTCAATGTAATATTTTTTTCTGGATACGGGCTATTTGAAGACAATCGCGCGCAAGCGCACCAAATATTTGTCCGACTGTTGCACATGGCTATGGTTTGAGTGTTTTAGCCTTTTTACTACTCTAGAGAGCTTAGTGATGATTTTATTTCTTTCTTCAAGCGTCTAAGAATTGTTTGGTTGTACCACGTCAGAGTGGTTTAGGCTTTATTTTTCATAGGTTGGGTGTAGTTATTCACAGTGAAATGGAGCTAAACTTCATTTGCTGTTTACTAACCAATAGTCTTTTAATTTGATTTTATAAAATAAATGTGCCTATTTGATAATAATGGAGAAAAAAAATCTTAAAATAAAAATTTAATATCCTTGTTTGTACTCATTACATAGATAATTTTAAGAGCTTTCCAAATATCATTTACAAAAAAATCAGAATAGTAATTTTTAAAAGATATTTGGTGTTTTAATTTTTTGATCTATTTTTAAAACAATGGCATTCCTGTAAATATACAAATATTTATTGTTCATAGTTGTTAGCTCTGTCTGAATCTTGTTAATGGGTTTAGTCGCCCACTGCAGTTGCTCTTAGGCGACTAAACCCATTTATTTGGTCTTTGAACCAGGCGTAGCGGGACGTACCATCGACCAAAACCCAGACTAAATGAACAGTAAGCGATTATATTTGGTCGGGACCAAAGACTAAACCCAAATTATAGTCGAGCGAACGTATAGTGTACGCCCCACACCGGCGAACGTATAGTGTACGCTCCACAACAAAGTGAACGTATAGTGTACGCCGCACACCGAAGCGAACGTATAGCCTCCGCGCCATTTTTTTTTTTTTTTTTTTTAAAGAATTTTGTGTGGGCGAGGTTTATACCTCCGCCCCACTAAACTTTTCAAATTCTTTGATGGGGCGAGGTTTATACCTCCGCCCCATTGTTTTTTTTTTTTTTTTTTTTATTTTTTTTTTTTTTCGAAATCTCCCACCGAGCGAACGATATAACCAATCCGCCCCACCACCCCGGGCGAGCGTATACTTCACGCCCCCACACCAGGCGAACGTATAATCCACGCTCACCAAATTTAGTCTTCCACCCGTCGCGTCATAATGATGGACCAAACTAAAATTTGGTCTTTTTTTTGTCTTTGATCTTTGGGTTTAGTCGCACCACCGGAGTTGCTCTTAGGTACTAATATCCTGGAGTAACTCAAATTGTCTCAACATGCCTTTTGTAGTCCTTTCCCTTGTTACATATAGATTTATGATTTCCAGTTTGAGTTTCAGCAATAGCTGCTAGCCTGCTACAGTTTAGTTTTTTAATTGAGAGTATCTACTTAAATAAAATAGTGGTTGAGCTTATACATTGCACAAAGTTTCAGCAAAAGGAACTTTGTGTCGACTTATTTTACTTGTGTCTTGTAAGAATTTGTTACTGCACACTCAAACTATAACTTGTTTGATTTATTTAAAGGAACAGAACCCCAATGTCTATTTGCAGGCTGAGCTGTGTGAGAAATGTGCAGGGGGCCATGAATAAACAACCTGATACCTGGTACAAGTTGTTCCATGAATCCATGATAGTCCGGTGGACTGTGCATGAAGATTTATATCTTTATGGTTAATCGTCGTAGGCGCAGTTGCACGATATGGTATATTTCCAGGCCTGGAGTTCAAGGTAAGAATTGGATAAGCTTTGAAATGTATATGAACTTGTTGATTTCTAAAATTTGTTTATATGTATGCTTAGCATGTCGTCTGTATGACCCTGGCTTTGTTCCCAGGTTGCTATCGAAGAATCTTCAAGAGTGGGAGCAAGTTGTTTCTACATTGACTGGCATATCAACGTAATAACCGCTACTTTCCTTGTTTTCATTTATCTTTCTACATCAAGAATTATAAATTTAGGTAACTGTTTGCAGATTACGTATCAACAGTTATCTAAAGTACCCTCGTTTGACTTGGCTTTGGAAAGCATATTGTGATTCTAAAGTATGCGTTCTTACTGACTTCGCATATGGACAATGTACAAGATCCTTTTGTGCGTGAAATTAGTGGTAAAAAAGAAAAAGCGTTGTCCAGAGTATTGTAAGTTGTCAGTAGTCTATGCTTTTCTTGAAGCTCCTTTGAGATACATAGTTGAATTGTACCATGTAAAGGCATCCATTTTAAGAAAGAAACACAAGTCTCTCCTCCTTTACACCTCGTTTGGTTGGAAGAATTGATTCCTTGGAATTCAATTATGGGGTAATCCAATTCTTGGAATTGAATTCAAATCAAAAAATAAATGTTTGGTTGTTTTTACCATGGAATCCAATTCTGCACTATTAAACCAATGCAATGGAAATCTATCATTTTGAGGGAATTGGATTCCTAGGAATCAAATTTTTGATTACATAGAGTTGATTTGTGTTGTTTGGTTCAAGGAATTGGCGATTCCCCGGAGTTGGATTACTAAGAATTCAATTCCTTGAGCCAAACATGCTGTTACTGCATAAGTATACTCATAATAGATCAATGTCATTTCTCTTTGCTTTTCACTTGCAATGCAATAGACAGTAGTTTATGTTGCAACAAAACTAAATTGTTGAATGGCAGTCTAAGGTGATTATTGAAGATAGAGACAAGTTTATGTCTATAAATCTTAGAAGTTTTCAAAGAAAGTTGTAGCAGTGGTTGGAATGGCACACATGGATGGAATTGAACTATTGTGGAAGCTCGCGGAGGAGGATGACAATTGCAATTGTCCTTTAAATCTGAAATTGAAGGTTGGCCTCGGTAATTTCTGCTTTCATACTCGATTTATTTTAGGTTGAATAGTTTGCACTTTGCAATATGCTGCGTATATCGGCTGATAGATACTAGACACAAATAGACCTCTCGTTTGTCTTTTAGTTTATCATACCTTCTTTTTCTAGTCAGTTTGGCGGTACTTTCAGATAAATACCATTGGAAAGTTTGGAAGCACTATAAAAAACCTATCCTCATGCCTTTAATGTTTCATATGTCGTCATTTCATCTATTGATACAACAGAGCTATAGTGATCTGACAACTTGAATTTGTTCATTCTTGATTACTTTAGTAAATCCCATCTCATCATTTCAATGTAAATGAGTTTCGCTTGTGTAATTTGTAAAGTACACCTCAAAACAACCAATCGAAGTTGTGGATTTTTTTTGTCTTACAACAGTCGAGAATGGGGAACACAGACTACATCAGTTGGCGATGCTGAACTTTATTGTCTAAGATCCAATAAATCGCCTTACTTTTTCATGATTTACTACAAGACTACAACACAAAACATGCTAGTTTTAGCTCAGAAAGACAGAATATGGTGCTGATATGAGAGAGATTCATAGAAAAGATGAAGAAAAAAGTGCCTTCAACTATCACTCTATCAGTATCTAATTTGGCTTGATCTTTATTGCAGGACATTCGGTCAGGTGGGATACAAATTGTCGAGGGAAATCTGCAGCCAAATGTTTCTTCAAACATCAATTTTGTAGAATCTTTCAAACCTTCGTTATACAGTGGCTTTCCATATACAAATGCAGAATGAAGAAAGACAATTGACTACTTTATTGTAGTCTGTAACTATGAAGATATATGTTTTGCTCCCCTGACCACCCGTGCCTGCGCCAACCTCCCTCTTTCCCCCCTGCATTGTCCAAGTTATGTTTGGTTATCGGATTGAATACAAAATGCATGCATGTAAAAAACACCTTATAAAGCTATAATTCAAGTATTTTACTCGTGTTGTAATATTTCAGGTTTGGATCGGTCTAACACAGTCCCATGGCAACCACCAATCAAAAGGAATAAGAGAAGAGATTTGCTTGCAAAATTTGGGGTTAAGCAAAATTTCATTCGCGTAATCAAAATGTTTTACAAACTCATGATTACAATATATAGCTTACAATAACGCTTAGAAAGCAAACAAAAAGGTAAATGGATTTAGAAGCAGTGATGGAGCCTATCTGGCATTGGTCATCACATTACAATAGCTTCTGCCCATAACCAAGTTTACACATTCCCATACAATCTAATGCAATTTGAATAAATCATTTTAACAAGTTATACACATTCCTCCCATTTGATGATTCTCAGCTGGCTGGAACATTTGCACAATATGTCAATGTAGTGATCTACACTACAAATGGGTTTGTGCAGCCTAAGTTGCGCCAGGAAGATAAGGGACGAAAGAAAAGATTTTAGAATAATTCTGCATAGGTTCTCTTCAAGCCACACACAAACAATAAAAGCAAAACCTTTACCCACTAGTCTACTTTAACACGCGTACACTTAACAACCGTTAATAACAACATTACATTTAACGGCTAGGACTCCCGAACCAAAGGGCACCAGACGATGGGTAAAGGCAACCTCTCCTACTATCAATCACAAGGACGAGGATATGACAACTACCCTCTACTCCACTGGATCCTTGTCTTCAAGGATCGACCTTTTGAAAATTTCTTCTTCATCAACATCCTATCTCCAAGTAACCAGACTAATCATGCCTTCCTCAGCACCAAAACTTGAGATACGACACAGTGATTTTTTTGAATATCTCTTGTGGCTAGAACCTTCTCGTTTGACTTGCAAATTTGTCCCATGAAATCGGTTTGTGGGAGAGTAGTCCAGCACCATCACATCGGCTCACTACTTTGGGCTTGAGTTGTGAGACATGTGAAGGTGGAATGAATTCCACACCTAGTTGGAAGTTGAAGCTTGTAAGCCACAAAGTACCTATTCTTGCTAGCACTCGGAGTTTAAATTTTTTTATAAATAACTTGAGATTTCGTCTGGCTAATACAAGTTTGCTAAAGGTTGTAATCTCAAATACACCCAATCTCCCACAACAAAGGATCTCCCTGACCTCTTCTTATCTACTTGTTGCTTGATTCTGTGTTGGGCAGCTTCCAATGCTTCTTTCAAGACACCAGCCATCTCTTGTCTTTGATGTAAATAATCATCCACCGTTGCATGTATTCTCGCTTAAAAAATGTAATTCCAAGCCTAGAGGAGCATAACCATATAATGCCCGAAATGGGGTGAGTCTTAAGCTTGTATAATATGAAGTGACTAACCACCACACAACTAGTGGTAACCAAGGGCCCATTTGGAAGGTTTAAAGCTAGTCATGCATCCTCAGAGAAGACTCAAGGCAGGCATTTACTCTTTCTCACCGCCCATCCTAATGAGGATGGTATCGTGACTCAAATGTAAGGAGGTACCAACCTTAGCAAATAGTACCTCGCGTAATTGTTTGATGAATGCAATGTCTGGCAAAACAATTGACTTGGGCATGCCATGTAGTTTGTAGAGAGTGTCTAAGAACTCACCAGCACCAAGAAGCCTGTAAGGATAGGTGAGAGCAATGGAAATGGCTATATTTTGTAAATCTGTCAACCACAACTAGAATCACTTCTTTTACCTTCCGATTTGGGAAACCCTGTTATGAAATCCATGCTAATGTGCTCCCAGCTTGATCCCGAGGTATGGGTAATGGTTGGAGAAGTCCCTATTTGGAAAGTGTTGAACCCCTTAATGTTGTTAGCGAGATGTACATTTTTAACATAATTTATGACTCAGTTCTTACCGTTCTTACCCGATAGGAATACGACTTTGCCTTTTGATTAGCTTGTTTGTCCTCCCGAATCTCCCCAATAAAGTGGATTGTGAATAGTGACAAGTATCTTTCTCCTCGTATCTCGATCATTTCCCACATATATTCTATTCTTATATCTTATTATGCCTTCTTGGTAAGAGTAATGACCCATAATTCACTCCTTCCACCAATAACTGGGGATTAATTTTTGAGCCAAGGTATCACTAGTATAAATTTCTAAAATTTCTTGGTAACCAAGTTTGGTTGGATCTGAAAAATACTGACACATTTGAGTATCTTCTCCTGACTACCCCTTGAAAGGGCATCACTACCACATTATCGAGTTCCTTTCTTATATTTCAATTCATAAGTATACCCCGATAATTTTGCAGAAGCCATTTACATTTGGAGCATTGAATGCACTCACTCTGTCCCATGAAATACCTTATACTTTGAAGATAAGTAAAATTGTAAACTTATTTCCCATCCAATAGGTTCTCCGTTTATCGTTGCTCATGACTCGCCATCATTTCTTTTCATATGTAGACACAAGCCAAAAATCTTGCACCCATGCCTTTCTTGAAGAAATCTACTCTTGGTCTTTTTTTGTATTGTACGGCTCCCACTCCCAAATCACATCGATTGCCACCTGAAATGGTTTGGAAAACTGAAGTATCAAAGACTGGAGTTGTAATGCTGACTTCCTTGATTGTTTAAAAGCTACTTGTGTTCTTTGCATTCAATGCAAATTATTCTTCTTAAATGAGTCTGTCATCGTTTGCAAATAAGGCCATAGTTCTCGACAAACTTCTGTAATATCTGTAGGCCTAGGAATCTCCAAGATCCCTTAAAGTGGTAAGAATTTTATGCCATTTTACCATCACGCCTATCTTCTCTCGGGTCACCGCCACCCCATCACCAAAAGCTAATATGCCCCATATATTCAATTTGGGATTGTCCAAAAAGGAGCACTTGCAAGTTATAAAAGAAAGAATGCTCTGAGTATGTTGAAGGAAATAGATAAATGTTGGAGGTGGCTTCCATGGGACCTGGGGAGATTAAGATATCATTAAAGAACACGAATAAACTTCCTAATATGGCTTGAAAAATATCATTCATCATGCCTTGAAAGCTTGCTAGTGCATTAGTAGAGCCAAATGGAATGACCAAAAACTCATAGTGCCCTTGGTGAGTTTGAAAGCGATCTTGTGGGTATCTGGTGGATAGACTCTAATCCGATGGTACCGCCTCTTAAACCAGTCTTGGAGAACACTTTTCGTCTTAAGTTCATCTAAAAGTTCATCAATCAATTGGAATAGGATATATGTCCTTGATGGTGATGTCATTTAACCTTCCATAGTCTACACCATCCAGTACCATCCTTATTCTTAACTAAGAGTATGGGGGAGGAAAATGGACTGTGACTAGGCTTTTATCACCGAGAATCAAGCATTTCTTGTACTAACTTCTCAACCACCTATTTCCAATGTATAGGAGTTGCCAGGTCTTTGGTTGGGAGGAGAAGTTGATAGTTTGAGACAATATGGTGATCCATGTGCTCAGAGAGGTAGGGCAAAAGGGGTTCTGGAATATGCTTTTAAATAGATAAAGGGGTTAGTATGGTTTGTATTGCTTAGGTGTTGAATCATTGCAGTGACAAGTGGAGTGACGTACCATTGGCAAACAATAGGTTTACATACTTGTTCCCATGTTGAAAAAATATGACCAGATAAATAAAATGTTTCCAAATACAACAATAAATAAATTTTTTTCCATTTAGAATTAAATCAATCGAGAAATACATCATGAACATTACCACACAATTTCGTGACATCTTGAAAAACAACATTTCTCGTACACGCTCCCGACAACATCTCGAAGAACCCCATTCTTAACTAATACTTTTGTTGTGATTGAGACTCCTCTGGACAAAGCAGCATACAACTGTCCGTGACTAAACACATGTTCTTGTAGGTAAACACTGACATGTGGTATTATCCGCCCTTGAGACTTGTTTATCGTTGTGAGCAAAACTTACATAAATCGAACTGCTTTCGTGTCAACTTAAAAGGCAGTTTGAGTCTTTGGGGCTCCATGGGTATCCTCGGAATCAACACTCTCATCCACGAGCAACTACCTCGTAATTTCTCTACATCGATGAAGTTTGTGAATAGTCTTCGACATTTAACCTTGTTCCATTGCAAATCCCACACTTTGGATCAAAGGTTTCTCAAGAGAATAGTGGAGCACCTATCTTGATGATGTTTGTGAGGAGGTAATCCACAGAGCAATATTGTTGACAAAAATCTTAACCACAAATTCTTGGGGTCATCATTCACAGGTGTCAAAGAGTGATACACTACCTCGGCCCACGGGAAAATTTCAATAACTTTCGATTGAGCTTTTTCGACAACATCATTCTTTGGAGTTATCAAGGCTCTCGACTCATATAAACTTTGTCAAATGTATTATCTTCCAGTCTTGGAAAAACCTCGTCAATCAATCTCCTAACAACCTGCTCTCCATCCCATTCCAACGCAATATCATCTGGAAGTTTCACCATGTCTTCCATAACATAAGGCTCAACTCCATCTCCAATGTAAAGAATTTTCCGAGAAGTTTCGGATCCAACCTTGAACGTGATGTTTTTTCTTTGAGATGAATTACCTTGACATCTTTCCGGAATTTTGCATTGCTACATGCACTTCACTCGTGTGCCTGGTGCCACGTTCAATTGCTGCAACACTTATGTAAAATCACCACCCAAAACCAAAATCTTACCTCCAAATGATTACTCGACCTTAGTTACATCTCTTAATGTCTGATCTAAAGCTTCAAATGCATATCGGTTTGTCATTGTTGCTTCGTCCCAAATAATCAAGCTAGACTTTCCAAGATAGAGATCTACGTTAAATCGTTGTCCAGGTATGTCACACGTAGATGTTGAGTCACCGGCACGGTATCTTGAATTTAAATGAGCGGTCCGCCCACAGCATCATCGTTGGCAATTCCCCGATGTTGCCAGTTGCGATTGCAATATGTCCTTCGCTTCTTAGATAGGCAAGTATCGCCATGCACAGAAAAGTTTTCCACAACCACCCTTGACCATCAATAAAGAATATAGGAAGCATGTGTAGATAAATGGATCTCACTACCTGCTTAATAAAGTTGATGCAATTAAGGGCATTAAGCTTAAAATGAATGAATCGTGGCAAGTATACCTTAGTAAAATTGAGATTACAATATATAAGTGTGTTGTAGCGAATTTTACATGTCAAATGCATGCCTGGTCATTATTTGCCCGCCAATAATGACAAATCTGCCTGAGGAATAGGAATCGATTTTCTTCCATGACGGAATCATTTGTTCCCTGGGTGCTAAATTCATTGATGGTTGGGAACTCATTAATTTCTTCATCAAATCTGGACCAAGAGCGTAACTAAGTTCCCGCAAGAGAAGATTAATAGCACCTTGTTCGTGTTGGAGCGAGGTGATCTTCAATCAGTGTGGAATAAATTCATCCCATAATCGCGAACTCAGTTAGGTTCCATAAGGATAACATTATCACTTGAGAAAAGCCGTCTAAAAGATTTAAGGCATACGCAATTGTGTTGCTTGAAGAAGTGTATCACGCATGGCGGTATCACTTTCTAACAAACCAAGATGATGTGTCACTTCTCGACGCTTAAAAGGTAACATAATCTGTGAAGGTCCTCATATAAAGTTGGGCCCCTAACATTATTCACAGAGTCCCAAATAATAATTGTCGATGCAGTTGAAACAGCATTAATTCTTCCAATGACTCATTGTTACGCCGCTTCTATCCCACTGCGTTAATGGCTTATTCCATACATAATGTGAAATTAGTTATATAAAAGGGTTCTTTGAACTCATATCTTATGCGTTTTTCTTAAAATACTTCAATTAAACTTTGTACGGATGATTCCTCGTTGTAGTTACATCTCGCATAGTCCGCTTCTTCTCGAAGTAAAATCTTTTGATGATCCTTGAGATGTATTTGTAATGAGACCAAGGTGGAGAAATTTTTTATTCATCGACCGTATATTCTCCAGAGTGCTTCTCATGGGCGGATCCACCTGGCATCTACAACCGTTTGATCTCATCTTCGACACCTTTCACGCTAGAAAACCTCCATCTGAGACACAATTTACCCTTTTTCCAAACATATTTGTACAAATACTTTGATTTCACGCTGAGAACAAATTTCCACATTGATATGGCGATCATACTTTACACTACACCACTTTTAATCGTAACAGCATTTGTAACGCTCTTTTAATCGTTACAATTCTCGCTTAACTTCTCTACCATCATCCCGCTCTATAGATTGGGTACGAATCCGCCTGTAGTCACTGGGTGCAATTTCTTCAAACTTTTTTCTTACACTTCCCATTCTTCTTACAAACACTATCATTCGACAAAGAACATGGCATATGTATCATGTGTTTGCATCACTTCGTACAACTCGGTCTAACATCTCGGACGGTATTTCGCCGAACAACCGTATCATAGTCATCTGGGGCTACGTAGCTTGTCTCTTTCATCGAGAATGATAAGAATATGTGCATGTGGTGTAATCTTCGTTTCGAAACTCACAACATGAACATTGCAACAACCTTTCCTAAAACCCCTGAACGTATCTTTCTTCGCTTCAAACTTAGAATGAAACACCCTCGTTGTCAATCCGTCCGTCATGTGCATGTTGCCCCGGGTTTTAAATTCTTCTGATTTCCCACTTAGGATTACATGTCATGGTTATAAAAAATGTGTTTCCCGTACTTCGAACCAATGCCATGGCGTCATAATAGCTTTTTGATGGTATATCACGTGGGCTTCCTCGTAAAATCCTGGAGGCGTATCAACCCGTCCGATATCACCGCAAAGAATCACCACACTTAGAGAAATCTAAACAAAATCAACCGGATGCAATCTCAAGAGACTCAAGTAGTCTTCCTGCTTGCGAGGCCGTGAAAGTGAAATTTGTCCTTATGGCAATCCAAAGGCATCGATTCAAGAAATCTGATTGGGAGGTTTACGAAATGACGCTATCAGAAATGACAAGCCAGAATTAAAAACTTCAACTATATATAATCATAGAAACGGCGCTATGAAATGACATTTTCACACGACTACCGTAATGCGAAGTCGCTATTGTAGTCTAACTTATATAATCATAGCCTTTGAATTATTGTTACCCGTATTTGATCTCGCCTGTCGCAGCACTGCAGTACCACCGCCAATGTCCTTTGGTTATCTTTGAACTTCATCACAGATCTCACGTAGCTATCGACCACGTATTGTCAGTAGTAGTTTCCTCAAAGACGTAATGTAATCGAGTCATCATTTTCTTCTGATCTAATGACATTAGGTCAATTGGTTAGATAGATTCATTTGATGATGTTATGGATCGCTTGGGGAATAATTTCGCAGCCTTTAATTCAACATCTTACTTCTAAAAGGAAGGTAGTCAAATTATTTGACTATCTTAATTTATGTATTTATTCCATGAATGCTTTATTACCCCGAAAATGCCAATAATGTTCGATAAGAATTTTCTCCGATCTTGTGTATTTGTTATGCAGACTCGAGAGAAAGCTTCGCCCACTATCTCCACCCTCGTGTCCGATTATTCTAAAATTCGCAAGGAAAACGGACTACTTCTCCGCTGCCTCTTGCTCGTCTCGCGACCGTGCACGAGCGAAGATTTGATTATATGTCTTATTGTAAGGACATTGATAGTAAGAATCGTCAAAAGGCATTGCTTCGCCAATTCCCTCTTAAAGCTGAAGGTCTTGTGAATAATATTTTGTCTGTCCAAGTCTCTTGATCCTATACATGTTGATCCTCCGGAAGTAAGTGATGATGAAGTCCCTAATCCTCCCGATAGTGATTATGACTATGAAAGCTGCGAAGATCTCTCTCGATAAGGAAGTCGTCGATGAAGATCCGAATAGAAAAATTTCGATGAAAGTCCAAGCAATTGGCGAGAACAAAGGTGATGAAAACATTTCTGAAGAAAATCCATCAATCGGCGGATGTGAAGCCGATAAAGGCGCAGTAAAAGCCTCAACCATCCTCTCGTATTTGATAATGTAGATGTAGAGTGTTAAATTCTCTTTGTAATTTGTTAGAATTCTTTGTTGTTTGAGTGACTTAACTCTTTTGATTGAGTAATTTCCATATTTCTTTCTTCCTTTCTTAGTTAAGACCACCTTACGAGCATGTTCGCCATTGAATCTTTTATTAAGTAAATCCATCCCAATCAGTGGATTTGATTTTAATTCTTCTCATCGCGACAAAGTCGCAGCCGCCTTTACATTTTCATGCAGAGGCCCATTGACCTTGCCTTATCATTTTGTGTGGTCTTCCAAGTTAGACCTCCCTAGTTAGAGGTCTTCCCCGCCACCTTTCATCGCGACAAAATCAGCAGGACGCCTTTACACTTGCATGTAAAGACCCATTGATCTTGCCTTATCATTTTCCAAGTATTTTTGCCTCTCAGCAGATGTTTTAGTTGCGACAATATGATAGGCCTATATATCCTTGCGAACACATAGCCCCATGACATTACGCCGCTGCGACGAAATCGCAGACGTCCGTACACTTTCGTAAAGACCCATTGATCTCGCCTTACCCTCGCGTTAGTATTATTGCCTCTCGCAGGATCATTGCACAAATATGACGAGCCTAAATTTTCGCGAAAACATAGCCTTATGACATTTTGCACTGCTTTGACACTCCTAATGGAGAGCGTCGCCTTATCATCTCCTGCCTCTTCAAGGAGGCGAAACATCGGCCATACAAGACTAGCTCCTCCCATCCGGCCTTAACAACAAATTCCTTGTTTTCGCAGCCTCCTTATCCTTATACCTATAGGGTTTATGGTTACGAGGCCGCACCCTAAGTGGAGTTTTCTTCAAGTAGTGCAACATATGCCAAGACTTGCCAAGAATGGCTGTGGTAGGTTCATCCGCCCGGCACTCGCTCAACCGTACCCGGCGCCTTGGGAGTACAAGCACTCGACTCCTTGAAAGAGACCCTGGCCGCCCAAACTGTGGCATAACCTACATATATAGTTGGGAATCCAAGGTACCCTTCCTAGATAGGCTTATGGGCCCCAACCCCATGACTCGCTTCGTGGAGCGGAACCTTCCCCTAAGCCATGCTCGAGAGATACCCCTTATATGACGCACTTTAGGTCTTACATTTGCCTCTTACGAAATGTTATTCGCGAACTAGGGTGTACGCCATAAAGGTTCGTCCCATTCATTCATTCTTTTATTCAATCATTCTTCATCATTTGCTATTTTGCTTGCGTAGATATTCGCCAATTCATTCATTTAATCATTCGTTATCTCTTGTTGTTTTGTTAAGCCATTCATGACTTTTTTGTTATTCTTGTCGCGAGATCTTCGCGTATTTTCTCTCGCATTTTACCGAATGTCGCAAATATCTTGCGAAGAAGTACTTCATCTTGATTCCTTTTTCCTCTCTCATTTTTACTGGTAATATTTCTTTAGATATAACCTATTCCATGGTCTATCCAACTTTTGTCCCACATCTCTTCCTTCTGGATCCATCAATCTATATGCCCCCGTACCAACTACTTCTTTGATGATATACGGTCCATCCCATTTTCTCGCCAATTTGCCTCCACTTTCACGTTGATATATTGGGGTTTCTCGCAACACCAAGTCTCCCGGTTGGAACTCACGTATTTTGACACGCTTGTTATATTCTCTAGCCGCCTTCGCCGATAATTCTCCATGTGTCGCAAGGCCTTTTCTCGCTTTTTCTTCCAATTCATCCAACTTGATTAGAATGTTGCCTCGCGCTAAGATTTTTCTCCTGCACTCTTTTTGGTTGTCTGAATCACGACCTCCGTTGGGAGTACCGCTTCCACTCCGTAAGTTAAGCAAAAGGGGACATTCCCGTGGCTTCTCTTCTAGTTGTATTATAAGCCCATACAAGCATTGGGTACTTGTTCGCACCATCCCCTATTGTGTCCTTCCAACTTTTTCTTCAATATATCAAGCAATTGTTTTGTTTGTTGCCTCCGCTTGACCATTAGCTTGTGGATATAATGGAGTTGATTTTCCACATCTTATCTCGAAATGCATTGAGTAGCAACTCTATATTTTGCCCTTCAAACCGCTTCCCGTTATCGTATACCAATTGTGCAGGATCCCAAATCCGCATATAATATTTTCAAATATGAAAGTAAAAATATCCTTATCGCGAATGTGCCGGACCGCTTTCACCTCTCGCCCATTTTGTGAAGTAGTCTCGTTGCGACAATTAAGTATCTTCTTTGTCCCGTTCCCTGAAGAATGGTCCCACAATGTCTAAACCCCATTTTCCAAAAGGCCACACACTTCTCGAAGAATTTAACTGTGCTCCGTGTGCATGTATCTTCTTCCCGTGTCTTTGACAATCTTCGCAGCTGTCCGGATATTGCTTTCGCGTCCTCATGCATATATGGCCAATAATATCCTTGCGTCTTTGCCTTATATGCCAAAGATCTCCCGCCGCCGTGATTTCCTAAGCATCCCCACTATGCAAGATCTTCAATATGGTTTCTCCTTCTCTCCTTGATAGACATCGAAGCGAGGGTCCCTCAAAAGAACGTCGATAAAGCACGCCATCTCGTAATTCATAATTTGTTGCCCGGCTTTTTAACTTGTGTGCTTCCAATCTATTTCTTGGTACCTCGCCTTTCATTAAGTACGCGTGAAGTTCCACTCTCCGCCTTCCTCGCGACCTTGCATTTCATCTACCACCATCATTATATCTCGCTTCTTGTCCCTCCTCTTTATTAATTGATGGCGCCAGTAGCGCTCGTATTTTGATATTCCTCGCAGCTTGGGTCTGTCATCATACTTGATATAAAGGCAAAAGCGTCTCACGAGTCTATTATCTCTCCTTGATATGTGCCTCCATTTTATTTTCTAGATCTCGTGCCGACAACACTTCTACAAGCTTCCCGTATTTCGTAGAGATGGATCATTTGTAGCATACTTCTCCGTTATCCGACAAATTGCTAATTGCGAGTCACCGGTAATCCTCACATTCTCCAGCCATTTCTATTGCGAATCGTAGAGCATGTATTATAGCTTCATACTCCGTTTCATTATTGGTAGACTCAAATTCCAATCTAAAAGCAAAAGCTAGCTTATTGCCTTCTCGCGAAATCACAACAATTCCCACTCCTTTACCTTCTCCATTTGATGATCCATCCACTAATATTTCCCACCGGTCCGGCTCGCTAACAAGTCTTTGGATCTCCATGCTCTTCTTCTACATCCATCATTTCATCCACCGCTTCATCTTCCTCCAAAGGAAATTTCGCTGTAAAGTCTCATGCGACAACCCGTGACTTTGTTGAAGATAATATTTCATATTTCAGTTTGTAATGGCTTATTTGAGCATTCCACCTTTCGACTCTTCCCGATCTCTTTGAATTTTTCATTACCGACTCGATTGGTACTTTTGTTACCACTCTAACAAGATGTGCTCGAAAATATATGCGAAGTTTAAACGACGCATAGACTAACGCCAGGATTAGTTTTTCAATCTTCGAATAATTTCTTTCGCAAAGATTAAAAGTTTTGCCGATATAATAGATTGGTTTTTCTACTCTCGCGTCCATTCGCAGCAGAAACCGCACTTAAGGCATGCGATGTTGTCGCGAGATATATTAATAATTCCTCTCCCGGTTCTCGCTTTCGCATAATGGATATATCCATTAAATGCTCTTTGATCCCTTGTAAAGCCTTTTCACATTCGTCCGTCCATTTAAATTTCGATCCTTTTTCAAAACATTGAAAAAGTGTTTACACTTATCGATGACCGCGAGATGAACCTTCCTAGTGATGCTAGTAACCCATTCAAACTTTTTGAACATCCTTTACCTGTCGCAGTGTCGGCATATCGCGAACCGCTTTTACTTTCTCCGGTCAACATGTATTCCTTCCTTTGATATAATGTAACCCAAGAACTTCCCCGACGCTACTCCAAAGGTACATTTTTCTCGGATTGACTTTGATGTTGAAACGCCTCATTTGTTCAAAAATTTCTTTCAAGTCTCGCACATGATCTTCTCGCCTTTTACTTTTTACTAACATGTCATCTACGTATACCTCTAGTGTTTTATGTATCCATTCTGCGAATACCTTTTCTACCATCCTCTGATAAGTTGCTCCAGCATTTATAAACCAAATCGGCATTTTAGTATAGCAAGATAATCCTCTTGGAGCGAAGAAAGCGTTATGCTCTTGATCTTCCTCGTGAGGGATCTGTTGTAACTTTTGGCCAGATCCGAGAGATGATACTCTTTCATTCATTCTTGATTCGATAGTTGTGGAATATCTCGCATGGAAACTCTTTTTAGGGCAAGCTTTATTTAAGTCGTGAAATCAATGCAAATCAGTATTCCCTTGTTCTTCTTTGGAACTATAACCATATTCGCTATCCATTCGGATATTTTTGCTTGTCTAATAATTCCTCGCATCCAAAGATCATACCAGCTTGATTCTTCTTCCGAGGGTGATATGTTGTTGCTATCTTTCTAATTCTTTGTTTAAATGGCTTCGCATTTTATCCAATTTCTAACTTGTGACGGGCGATGGCGGATACATGCAGGCGTTTAATCATGTCCAACGCGAAGATGTCTTTATAATCTCGCAATGTATCGACGCTCTTTTTTCTTCATCTCGCTTCCATGCTAGTTCCAATCTTTAGCATCTTGGGTTTTTCCTTAGTTCCAATATTCACTTCTTTGGTTTGCTCGCCGCGACGTAATCGCCTTCTGGCTCTCCCATAGGGGTCTGGTCCTTTTGGTTCTTTCGCAAGATCATTTTCTTCTCCCGAGATCTCGCTAGGTATGCCTTTTCCTTCCTTCGCTCTTATCATGTAAACTCGAATTCTTCTTCTTTCTTAGCCGCCTTTGCTAGCTTTTTGCGATGCTTTGATATACTCCTTCGCTTGTTTACTTGTTCTTCGCAACACTTTACTTCATTTTGATAGTATATTCTTCCTTTAGCAAGATCCCCTTTGATTTCGCTGATTCCTAGCTGGTGTAGGAAACTTGATACATTGATGAAGTGTCGACGCCACAGCCTTTTATTGCATGTACCCATGGTCTTCCCAGTAATATGTTATACGGTGATTCCATATCCACTACACTCGCGTCACCTGTGTTTCAATTTCCCTAACTGAATATGTATTTTTATCTCCCCTTTAACTTTTGTTATAGATTTACCAAAACCTTGAATATTGTACGCCGCAAAATCATATCTTCATCTTTATATCCCATCTTTTTGTAAGCGTGATAAAACATGATGTTCACCGCACTCTCGTATCAATTAAAACTCCATTCACTACCCATGTTTTCACCGTGTTCTCTAGTTCCTCTCTTTCCTTGTACGCGTTTATTGCGATTACCAAAGGAGATGCGTGATCCAAGTTTTCTTTGGATATTTCCTCCGTGTAAAGTTATCTCTTGCTTTTCCCAATCCTTCAAAGGTGATGTTATTTCTCTATCTCGTAATCTTCCTTCCTTCAAAATCTCGTTTGTGTATTCTTCCTCCGATATTTTCATGAAATTCACTAATCATTACTCTTGTGTCCGTGCTGCATGCCATATCTTTTTCACTCAATTTAAGATTTTCCTTGCTCATTTTCCAGATTCAAACAACTTCAATTGCAATTTTCTCTCCTTTACAAATGATCGTCCCTCGCTTTCTAGCGCATATGTAGTAGCAGGATTTCCCACACTACACCCCTTACTCGATTTTGCTTAATTAATCCATTGAAAGATGTAAGATCAAGAATATTTATTGATTGAATTCATGAAATGTTTACATAGGAAAGTAGAATTACACTTAGAAATTAAAGCCTGCTTAAACTTTCTCTCTCCTAATGACTTGCCCAACAATTCCAAAAAGATCCTCCCTTTTAAAGACTCATTTAGCCCTTTATATAGGGTAATACATAGTGGATGACAACCTAAGCTCCCTTTATTTTCGGGAATGTCTCGCGAAGTGTCGCAGATGCACAAACATTCACTCGCGACACTTCTTAACCCTCGCCAGTGTCTCACGTCTCTCTTTATGTTTTGCCTCGTCGTTATTCATTGCGTCGCTTATTTTAGCTCCTCGCGACTCCCTCGCGACGCCGTCTGCTCATTAATCCCGCGAGCCTTGTACATTGCGATATTATGATCCTAGGCGCTTGTGCGATCCAACCTATAAGGTATGAGCCAAAGCAAAGTTAAGCGAGAGCGATAACTAAAGAAAGGCTCAATTAACGTATCATAAGATATGTGCTCAAAAGGAGATTGTTCTTCAATCTCAGATTGCTCAATTGATGAGATCTCTAACGAGACATTTTTGAGTTCTGTTCTTGAGATCTCTAATGAAAGATCAAGTGTGAAAACTTCTTAACTAAAGGAATTGAGTAAACAATTTATTTTCTGCTCTAATGAACTTCTTTCAACACTTGAAAGAGAACGAGATTTAACATTAAAGTTTGAAAATCTGTATAAAGAGCATAAATTACTAAAAGAAGAATTCACACCACAAGTTTGTGACTACGAAAAAAGGATGAATATTGAACGTCATCATGTAGAAACTTGTGAAAAAGATCTGGAAAGATCTCAAGAAAAAATTCTGTCTTCTGGAAAAGGAGCTTGATGACTCTAAAGTAAAATTGAACTCCCAACAAGAGTGCTTCATAGAAAAAGAAAAATGTCTTCTTTTCAACATAAATTGTTTAGAGGAAACTCTTAACTCTGCTCTTGATGAAAATAATTCATTAAAATAGGAAATCTCTATAATGAGAAAAATGAATGCGAGTTCAAACAACTTATCCTCTTTATTGGAGTCAGGAAGAAGCCATGGAGACATACGTGGTTTAGGATATAAAGGAAATAATACTGTAGTTCCTAACAATGAAACTAAGATTATTAAATCTGTGTGTACTCAAACAGAGGATTCTCCAAAAGAAAATGCTCAACGCAACTGTAAAGAATCTTGTAGGGAAAAACAAACAGTTGATGATCAATCATTCCAGAAGAAGAAAAAGGATCGAAGCTAAGAAGAGTAAAGAAAGATAAAGGAACTTTCAACAACCTTGCATAAACAGGTAACTACAAACATTACAACTCTCATAATATCAAATGTTGTTATTCTTGTGGTAGTAAAAATCATGTTCAGAAGATGTGCAAGATTCGTAAAATTCAAAATGCTCTTCGATTTGCTTCAAAGGAATTGGGAAAATAAACTTTGATCCTCGCCTCTTATCAAACAGAGTAAAGGACTATTATGCTAATTCCTGGTCTACCCAGTATATACCAAATTCATTTAAAAAGGGGCATAAGAAAAATGATTTTAAACGGGCAAAATTTGTCTCTCATCCTTTAAAATGATCAATCTCTGAACCATTCTTAGATTATGATGACATATCACATCTCAAGAGATGGAAGAGGAAGAATAACCAAAAATGATGCATCAGTTAGATAAGAACAAATTTCTCTCGTACCCAAGCACTCCTGTGTTATAGAAATTTGTTTAAAATGGGTAATTCCAGTTATTTCCTTTTGAGAAAGATTACCGAAAATCTTTATATATAAAGGTTTCTTTTTATAAGTGGTTAAAATCTTATAAGAACCCAATTCTCATTCGAATTCTTCATGGTTTTCAACAATGAAAGATCTAAAGAATGTTATATCTGATTTGATATACTCCTCGTAGATTTCATGATCTATTAACTAGAAAAATTCATATAATCCTTTTCACTGAGAATAAAAGGTCATACAACGAATTTGTGGGAGAATATTGTATCCAGGAAGTGGAAAGTGTTTTGGATTCCTCTAATAAAGGAAGATTCGAAATCTATTCTGATTAATTGTGTTCATATCAGATCATGCCCTCTCTTACTGAAGTAAGAGCTACAAGCTTATGTGAAGGAGTTCTTGAACTGATAGGAAGAAAAGAACTCCCGAAGGAATTATCCTCTCGTTGCTCGAAAGGAAATTATTTTTCATGCTCGCTTTGTCGGGCATCTTATAGAGACTTTCGTGATCTTCAAATGATTAGTTTTCACTCCACCAATCTTGAAATGTTTGAAGAGAACCTTGATGAAATCATGCAAACAGAGGATAACAAGGATGAATAAGTTTAAACTCTTGTTCAAAGAAAATAAACATCAATTTTTGATTTCATTCAATGATTGTATTAGGTATATTATGAATAAAACTATCTTATTATGAATAAAATTATTTGGTTTATAATTTTTCTTATGATAGTTTATGATTACATAGCGTGTGCTTGAATGCTTTATCTTATTTCTATGTATGTTTATGGGATGTTTGATTTTGGTTTTCATGACCTTAATATTCGATCTCATATGTGGTGAACCCTTATGGTTTGGGTGACTTTTTGGTTTAGCGGGATTAAGTTCTAGCCCATTCTGACTACTAATTTTCCCATAGTCTACGTAATGTATACAGCTCAGAGAATCGGATACTAAGTAGTATTGATGCCTCTGTTGAACTGATAGTGCTAAGTAGTAAAAGATACTCAAGATCACAATATTAACAAAGAACACAAATATAACGTAAATGATGCTAAGTTATCATGAGACACAAGAGATTACGTGGTTCGACTTTCGTCTACGTCCACTGGGAATGAGTGATTGTTTTGTATTAAGTTGTGGTGGTTACAAAGATCTTAAATGCTTCTCAAAGTAATAGAGAGAACTCAAGTTCAAGTAAATACTTAAGTTCTAAACATTAAAGAGGTATAAGCTTAAGACTAGATCTTCTCTCCTAGATATTGAATGCCTTTAGTTTGTTGGTGAAGCTTGGTAGGTCTGTTAAGTGTGTTTCGCCTACGTGTTATACTCGCAAGTGCACAGAGGCCTATTGGAGGCAAAGGGCACAGTGTCGATCCTCGTGGAGATGGGGTTACCGTTAAGTTGATCTTAAACTTCACTAACCGATTTTCTATGGAAATAAGCACAAATGTTGTTTGGGTGTCGATACGATCGATCATCGTGACTCTAAGCTAAGGCAAGCAAATAGATTGTAACAATTTGGAGAACACCGTGGTAGTGAATCCACCTCTAATCTCATGCTCGTGCAATGTATCTTAAGTTGTGTTCTTGTGCCTTCCCATGAAGGTCTAAAATAGATGTTCATTAACTAATTTTACTAACTAACCCCTAGTATGAGTTGTCTTCTTACAAGACAACTCATCATAGGCTTGCAAGCTTATCGCTTAATTACTACTCCTAACAAATTATAACTCAAGCAAGAATACAATCAAAGATAGATATGCTTGACATGAAAATTAGGGTTTCATCAACACCCTAGTAAATTAACTTAGAACATAATTAAACACACAAATTAAACTAGAGTTGGTGCAGTGGCTAATCCAGGCATAAACTTTACATCACACTGCTCATCCCTATTTATACATGCAAATTCCCCAATTTTACTTCTACACTCAAATTCGAATTAAATGCAAACCCACTCACCCAAAACCTCTCGAATTGTTGTCCCCTCTCGCTAATTCGTCTCTCGAACTCCATTAATTTGAAGTTCCCCCAATGTTTGAAGAAACCCTAACCCTAACTCTTTCTATCTCTCACTTAGCTTCTAGGATTGGGAGAAGCTAAGAAGGAGATAACTAGACCTAGAGAGGGGGAATGCTCTACCGGTGCAGGGCCGTGGTGGCTGTGGTGTCTGGAGAAGAGATGGTGAAGGTGGTGAGGTGGTTCTGCAACCGGCCTGGGTGAAGGAGATGGAATTCTCTCGGCGTTGTCTGGGGAGGAGAAAGAAGAGAGAGTGAAAGGGATGTTTGGTTTGGGTGAAGATATAGGTGACTTCGATGTGAAGCAGGAGCAGCGAGAGTTTGATGCAAGGGATGGAGCGAGCGTTGGATGTGGAAGGGTCGATCTTACGGCTCAGGATAAGATGGGTTTTGGATCCTGGTTATGGGCCGGGTCTTGATAGCTCAAGCCCATGTCTTGTAAGTTGGGTTGCAACCGATGCGCGCGGGCTTTGGCTTCGCTCCATAGACGCTTGCCTCCAATTTTCTCGCTTCTTTTGGCTCCTCAATTTCTCCGAGCTTTATTTACTATCTAAAAACACAAAATTAATTAGTACAAATATTTATTCTTGAAAACAGGAAAATACGTAATTTGGGATAATATCTCGATTTCCGAGCACAAAAGATGAGTTAAATGCCAATAAAAAGGTGTAGAAATATGCAATATTTGGCACTCATCAAAGCTTGGTATTTATATCCCCTTCTGCTCCAGGTATATCTTTGCTGTCTTTGGACTCATCGTTCTCTCGATATACCTTTCGTACAAATGGTACCTTCGCTTACCGCGTGCTTTCTCCAATGGACTCGCCACCTCACCGACTCCACGTTCCTTCGGGAACTTCCCAGCCTTAGTACAAATTGTACCTTCGTTCATCGCTATCCTTCGCCATTCAGGTTCTGCCACATCGTCTCTCTCCACGTGCTTTGGTTATGCGTGAGATAAGAGATTTGTGCATTTAATGCTGATTAGATATGTCATCTACCTCTGTCCCTTTGCCAGCTGCTCTCTCTAGACTAGGCTTTACTTTTTCCATCTTGACCGCCGAGGTATCCCTTCTTGGAACAAGATAAAGTAGATCTCGCGAAGGTATGTCCTACTACTCAGTTTCTCTCGTATAACGATGGCCATACAGCTTATCTTGTGTGCAACCACCGAAACCGCGACACGTGCTCCGCAGAATATTGGTATTCACAGCTTGCCCCTTTCTTTCATATTCTACCGTTTGGTAGGATTGGAAGAAAAAATTCCCATAACGCCGCCATTTTTGCATGTACCGGTTGGGTGGTCCCACATGTCTCTTCATGCAATAACTTCCCCTTGAATTTCGGGACACCCAAAATTTTGGATCTCCAGCCGCCTATAAAAAGAAAACAAAGAGAAGGAATTTTCATTAACTCCTTCTTTCTCCCCGAACGGTCGCTCTCCATCCCTTTCACAGAGATTTTTTTTTTCGCTGTCAACTGTTGGTCTTCCTTTTGATTCTCCAAGGATCTGGTTTAATACACGATCATCACATACAAGTAAGTGATACTTTGTTTCTTCTCCATTTGTTTGGACTTTCATCATGGATTTGCCTTGTTTCGACTTTGGATAATTATTTTTGAACGCCATTGATGTTCTTGGATGTCTGCATGCGGTATTTGAAACTTTTGCCGTGTTCTTTGTGTTGTCTGAGAGTTTGGGTTTGTTCCCATTTCGTATTTTGATGATGATTTTGCCATGATTCTTCTTCATCTGCAATGTTATCCATGGTGATGAATAACTTTCCATTTCGTCTTATGATGGGTTTAGACCGCTTCCCTTGGTTGGTTTGGTTAAACCCATGCCCAATTGTTGATGGTGGTTAATAGCTTACTGTTAAAATCGTGAAACCCTAGCCGCATAGCTGACGCCACAGACTTGAACACATTTATTGAACCCTTTAATTTGTCTCATTAGAAAATTACCAGTGGTACCTTTTTTTATCATGCTAATTAGGGTTTCGACAAGCCAAAACCCTAATTCTCACATCGCACGTGCCAATGGATCATCATGCCAGCCACATCCTACCGCGCCAAGGCATGCCAACCATGCTAGTCGCACCCTTGTGCCAATGGCAAACCATTCCATCCACACCCACCGCGCCAAGGCATGCCAACCATGCTAGCCGCACCCTTTTGCCAACGACAAACCATGTCAGCCACACCCACCGCGCCGAGGCATGCCAACCATGCTAGCCACACCCTTGTCCCAACGGCAAACCATGCCAGCCACACCCACCGCGCCAAGGCATGCCAACCATGCTAGCCGCACCCTTGTGCCAACGGCAAACCATGTCAGCAACACCCACCGCGCCGAGGCATGCCAACCATGCTAGCCACACCCTTGTGCCAACGGCAAACCATGCCAGCCACACCTACCGCGCCAAGGCATGCCAACCATGCTAGCCGCACCCTTGTGCCAATGGCAAACCATGTCAGCCACACCCATCGCGCCAAGGCATGCCAACCATGCTAGCCGCACCCTTGTGCCAATGGCAAACCATGCCAGCCACACCATCGCACCAAGGCATGCCAACCATGCTAGCCGCACCCTTGTGCCAACGGCAAACCATGCCAGCCACACCCACCGCGCCAAGGCATGCCAACCATGCTAGCCGCACCCTTGTGCCAATGGCAAACCATGACAGCCACACCCACCGCGCCAAGGCATGCCAACCATGCTAGCCGCACCCTTGTGCCAATGGAAAACCGTGCCGTGTACACCCACCGCGCCAAGGCATGCCAACCATGCTAGCCGCACCCTCGTGCCAATGGCAAACCATGCCAGCCCACACCTACCGCGCCAAGGCATGCCAACCATGCCACCCGCACCTACCAAACCCTTGACCCCACATGCCAAGCCAAACCGCACCATGTCTTGGCCCTAGCCATGCTAGCCGCGTCATGTGCCAACGACATGCCAAACCCTTGGCCCCACCATGCCAATCCAAACCGCACCTTGCCTTGGCCCTAGCCATGCTAAACGCACCATGTGCCAACGGCATGCTAAGCCCTTGGCCCCACCATGCCAAACGAACCTAGCTGCGCCACCATGCCGGCCTTCCTTACACGACTACCAAAACGAAGGCGTGCGACAATCAACGGCCGCCTCTTCAATCCTGTGAGCAAATCCTAGACGTCCAAGGTTACCGGACAACACATGGTAACCTTTGACCCAAAACCCTAGTTTGGCCACGCCAAACCACGCCAATGCATGTCATGCCAACGCATGCCAACCTAGCCGCGCCACCATGCCGGACTTCCCTACACGGCTACCAAAATGAAGGCGTGCGACATCAACGGTTGCCCTTCAATCCCGTGAGCAAATCCTAGCCGTCCAAGGTTACCAGACAACACATGGTAACCTTTGACCCAAAACCCTAGTTTGGCCACGCCAAACCACGCCAAGGCATGTCATGCCAACCTAGCCGCGCCACCATGCTGGCCTTCCCTACACGGCTACCAAAACGAAGGCGTGCGACAATCAACGGTCGCCTCTTCAATCCTGTGAGCAAATACTAGCCGGCCCAAGGTTACGACAACACATGGTAACCTTTGACCCAAACTCCACACACGCTGCAACCACGCCAAGGTACGCCATGCCAATTCCCAAGATGCCAACCTAGCCGCGCCACCATGCCGGGCCTTCCCTTTACGCGCGCTACTAAAACGAAGGCGTGCGACGATCAATGGTCCTCTTCAATCATAGGAGCAATCCTAGTTATCCAAGGTTACCATACGACGATGGTAACCTTTTTTGGCCCGAACCTAAGTTTGGCCACGCTAAACCATGCTATGCAACTAATGCCAACCTAGGTTTGCCACACTATGCTGTCTTCCTCAACACGGCCAATAAAACGAAGGCATGCGACAATCAATGGTCGCCTTCAAACCCTTCTGTGAGCAATCCTAGCTGTCCAAGGTTACTAGATAGACGACGATGGCAACCTTTGGTTTAAAACCCTAGTTTGGCCACGCCAAACCGCGCTAAGGCATGCCAACCTTGCCGCGCCACATGGCCGGGCCTTCCCTATACTCTGCACCAAAACGAAAGCGCAAACGATCAATCCGCTATCTCCCGCCTTGAGATGCAAAATCTCACCGGAGCAGTCACGCAAGCCAATAAGTCTCCTAGTGCATGACTTTCCAGCAACAACAATATGCTACATGTTTCCATAAATATCTGACATCAACACATATCACAAACCTGGGATCTCTTTGGGTATTGGTTTGGCTAAGCATAATTCATGCTGCATACTACGCCTGTCATAAGGAAGTGTCATAAGGATGAGGTTAGTAAATATGTGAGCATGGTGAAAACGCTTTGTATGGAACATCAATTCCATGAGTTAACGGGGATTTATGGAACATCAATTTCCATGCGTTAACGGATTTATGAAACACCCAGCAAGTAATCTACTACCTCCTCCTCCCATTTACTCACCCATTTTTTCCATTCCTAATGAGACTGCAGTACGTTTCACTTCGAATTGTATAAATAGGTCTTACCTATTTCCATCGAACAACAAGTTCATTGGGGAACATACACCACTCAGAAAATACTTGCTAGCTTACCATTTGTTATCCTTCCCACTTTTCTGATACAAGTCACAGTAACACAACTACTCTTCCAGAATCAACTATTCTGGTCTCATCACTTTCCTTGCTTCCTCCCCAAAACCAACCCATTCTCCTCCACTTTGTGACCAAAGCAAGTCTGGAACGGCCATTTCTTGGTTTAGGCCGGACTTGTACAAATTGATCTTTCGAATCTAAAGTACTCCCTTGTAGTACATTGTTTAAGGTTTAAATCCGTTTCTCACCCACACACCGAAATTACCGAAATCAGCAGAAACCATTTTCACCCACAAACACCAATGTATGCTTGTCTTTGCCCCCATGTATTCAGGGGGCACCATGATCCCATGTCTAAAGTACTCCCATGTATGCTTGTCTTTTCACCCACAAATTACCGAAATCCGTTTCTCACCAATGTATTCGGGGATATCACGTGGACATAGCGCTTGCTTTAGCATCTAGGAGACTCCCAAGTAAGTTATAATCACATGTCCGCAACGTATCCGGTTGCCCGTTTTTCTTAATCATGGTGATCAGATACTGAACTCAAATAGCTATTCCAATTCTTGGACCAGCGGAGGAACGAGTTAGTTAAATGTGCATTCAAATATGTAGCTCAATTGGGAGATACATATGATGTACTCGTGGTGGTCATTGCTGGCATGGTTTACATTATCACCACTAATAATGTGACTTTTGTTTTTGATCACGAGAAAATTAAACACACATCTTATAATGTGTTGATCAACATCTATTTTCTACTTCGTTTTAGGATCTCCAAAGTTATGGGATTTGTCTTTGATCGTGGTGAGTTATATCGGTGGCTTGAGAGTAATATTTGGATAGTAGAATAAAAAACATTTATTTGTTCGAGAAATCTACTCATGTTTTGTGATGATACTCGAGAACGAGTTTTTTCAAGAAGGGGACTGATGTAGGACATCTACCTTAGTTTACAAGTTATTGTTGTTTCCTTAGCTATTATTTTCTTTATTGAGAATCCTAGTATTTTAGGTATCTGGTAGAAGCCTATATAAACATGCATACGGATTATCTATAGATACAATCTTTTATTAAACGTATTATTTACCAATCTTATTATTCGTTTAAACACGAATTCTCTTTTATCTTTTCTTTTCTCTTGTTTAATATTATCTATTTTCGCGTCTCTTTCTTTTTTTTCCCATTCTTAGCAATCTCTGTATTGCATTCTTCCTTTATCGTTCTACATTACTCCACATGACTGAACAAATTTTCTCAACAATGCTAGAAAATACTATTTTTATTGAAACCTCAATCACCATTATGCATGATCTAAAAGCAAAACAATAACTATATACATGTGGAATAATTAAGGAAGTCATACCTTAAATACCTCCTCAAAACCTCATTGATGAGAAGGTTCAACAGAGCATATCGGTGATTTAAAACTTGAAAACCATTAAAGCGCGATTCATCCTAAAATTGGACACGTTTAAATTCTGAAACCAGTCTAACCTTCTCAAGTTTGAAATTCTCCTTCTGTTTAAGCGAGACGTTTTCCTCCTAAAACATATTCAAAGATAAATAGTCAAAAGATGAAAGGTTGTATATTTTTTTATAAAGGAGAAACACAACAAAAACTCAAACGTTCAAGGTTCTCAACTTGATTTATATAAGGCCTTTCACCAATCTATAGTCTGTCTCCTGAGGCATTTCTCTTGAACGCAACAGAGTGTTCATCAAGTTTATATTTTTATTATTTAAAAAATTTCTTGAAGGACAAAACAATAACAGAACGACAATTAAAACATGCAGATGAAAACATAAATGTATACATGAAGGTGAAATAACATACTAGGAGATCATCGAGGTTTTCAATTTCTTGACCCTCAACCCATATTTCGTCTATCCTTGTGCCAAAACTACGGTCAGATGACACAAATCAACAAAATTTAATGGAGCCAGTGTAAATTTTTATAGTGCCCTTATGTGAACCTAAATGTTATTGTCTTTGTCATTAAAGATATATAGAATATTGTTATTCTTTTCTTTATGTCATTTTCTAAAAAAGAATAAAAAAAAAAGCTCTATCATACATGGCATGTATTAAAAAAAGTATATTCTATAAACTTACATACAAGGTATGAATCTTTTTTTTTTTTTTTTTGGATGTTAGAATTTACATATGAATATATTTTTGTTTTATTGTAGATAATGATTGCAGTTATTTTTCTTCTTTGATTTTGATAATTTTTTTCATTCTTGATTTTTTTTTTTTTTTTGCTATACATATTTTTAAATCACCACTTATTTAAATATATTTTTTTGGTATACCTATTTAAATCACCATTTATTTTTACTTTTGGTATACATATTTAAATCACCATTCTTGATGTAACTCACTGTTGATGGTGGATTTTCGTTTAAGTTAAATTTGTAAAAACCATAAAAGATCATGCGGCGACATCTTGTAAAAGATAAAGCTATCTATAAGTGTTGGATACTCCCTCACTTGATTCACCAAGAATGGAACTTGTACAACGGTCCCGATTCTCAGTGAATTTCTTATCGACCTTGTATTTCTGTACTCATTATCGGTGTGGCATGATGACGGAGTGTTACTCATATAGAGTAACCCACGAACCTCCAAGCACTATAATGAAACCATGTAAAAATACCGTACATGGTGATTCTCGGTGTGTTATACTGGCCCGAGCCCTCTCGGTGTGTTATACTTGGCGATTGAGCCCGATTGAGCCCCTCTCGGTGTGTTATACTAGCACGATTGAGCATCCGGACTTGGTTTGTATCGAGTCTCGGATATGATTCGATCGCAGTCATCCAACTCACGTAAGCATGATTGGATGACCCCGGATCAATTCCATCACCCCCCAAGCGGGTATGGAATACCCACGGCCGACCAGCATGGTGGGGCCATTGGCACTTCGCTTGCCAAAAGGCGTTCATACCAAGCATTTTGGACGGAAAACCTAAATAAGGGTTTGCGGCATATTACATGTGTCGCAAAATAGTCTCAACCATCCATCTTCGCAGGTATAGATGGAGGTGTAGATGTGACTTAAAGGGCCCCGAGCATGTCAACACGATCACCGTGAGACCGCCTACACACTTGACCGGTCGGTCAAGACCAACAATGTTTGGCCGTGACAAAATCGTCACCCAAACAAGAGGTGGGCGCACGGCTTTGAAAGCCAAATTAGGGTTTCAAGCCATCACGCGCGTCCATCTTCTCGTACGAATGGAGGGTCACAGATTAGATTAAACGAGGTCCGATCATACCGGCATGATCACCGTGGGCCCATCTATCTCCTCATGCGGTCGGCCAAGGCATATCATGCCCGGCTAATCCCAAAACGCCCGCCCAAACATGCGTGGTTACACTTCCCAAATTGCAAATTGATCTCGACAGCTCCTTCACGGATGATTTGAATGGCTTAATCACGTTTTCATGGGATAATCGTGTATAGGTGTGAACATCAACCTACCAACTACACGCTTTGGAGTGATCGACCAAGACCGACCAAGGACGGTTGTCTTGGAACGCGTGCGGGAATATGACGCGATTTATCAACTCCTTTGCGGTAAGAAATTTCTGCAAACCGATCTCAACCACTCAGCCCCCTGCTAGGTCAATTTGAGTGGCCTAGATCCGCCTTCTTGGGAAAGTGAGACATGGACGTGTACCCGGCATGCCATCAACATGCATGACCAGGTCGGTCCTCTCAAAGCCCTTCCCATGCTTGGTTTCGACCAAGCTGAAGAGTGATGCTTGCGCACCTCTTCAAAAACCTAGTATTCATTAACGATCATGAGATGAGTGTCTCAAACATCATCTCATCCGTTCAACTTCACTAGCTTGGTTATACAACCATGAGTCGGGGAGTTATTTGGTTAGTGAGGCGTCATTACCCATCACTTTTACCACACCACAATGCGTGCCTGCATAAAATACACACGATACTTCACAAGTATCGACTTTACGAATAACGCAATTTATTCAATTGACATGCATGCTATCTTTCGTGGATCCCACGATCCGCACATTCCGAACATCACTCATGTCACAAACTGGGGATACATCTTTGGGGTATTGGTGCGGCGGTTTACGGCGTGCGGCGTGCAACACGCCATCACAGAACGTGTTAGGAAGTCATGGACGGTTAGAGATGAACAGGAGAAGTGGGCAGACTGGGTCGACGTACAACTCCCACTACTCCATCACTCCACTTCCTCCACTTCCCACGAGAGGCGTGAATGAGGCTCAATGACTTGTATAAATAGGTTCTCCGCCTATTTCAAACAACAACACAAGTTAAAACAAGACAGAAAATCAACACCCAGCCTCCTTACATTAACCGTAAGCCTGCTCACTTTTACTGTCACAAGTCATAAGCAAGCCAACGCCTTCACAATCTCAATACCTTCTTCTTCCCTCCTAAGATCAACCCCATCTCCTTCACTTTGTGGTAACAAGTCACGGGCGGCCATTTCTTGGTTTAGGCCGGACTTGCCTGGTTGATCTCTCGAATCTACAAGCACTCATCGCCAGTGCATTTGTTTAAAGTTTAAATTCATTCCTCATCCACACCCCAAATTACCAAATTCTGCAGGAGTAGTTTTCACCCATAAACAATTGGCGACCCCGCGTGGGAGGTTGATCTATCGGTTGCAAAAAATTGAATTCTCAATTCTTCGGTTTTCGGCTCACGATGCATCCTCATCAGGAAACCACAGGCGGTTCAGATACCATGGGAAGTGTAGATAGAATGCTGGAGGATGTCTTGGCAAATCAAGTTGGTATCACCAGAAGACAGAGCGAGACATTTCGCCTTTTGAATGACATAGCAGCACAATTACAAGAAGGATCGGCAGGCATCTACTCAAGCGGTGCAAGAAATGCTAAATCCTTAGTCATGAGTCACACCTTTACCGGTGGAGAGGCAAAAGAAGCGCGTAACCGCAGGTGACTCGGGAAAGATGAACAACATGGTCGAGTCGACAATGAAGAACCGAGGCAACTCCACGAGAGGAGAGGACTTGTCGAGGAGTACTACAACGTCTACCGAATAAAGAAATGGAGCCTGCAGCTTACGGATCCCTGCTGGAAGATTTATATCTCAAGACCCTTGTCGAAGCCGTGAAGAAATGCTTGAGGAAGGAGAGATCAATCAAGGAACACGTGAGTCGAGAGGATGGGAGCGTTCAATTCGATCACTCGGCGGTGATATTACAACACCTCCCATCACAGAGCCGGAGCAGCTGCAAGTTCGGCATCTCATCAAGTGTAACACCTCCGGTAGTCACCCGAGCAACAACTTCCACTCCTTCATCGGGACGAGGAACCGGAGGGCGAGAGGAGGACCATCTCCCATTACCATTGCAGACTTGATGGAAAAGCGGAAGTTCTTGTCAAGACTCAACGGATATGGCCGTAACTCGGAAAGAGGTACTCACTTTTCTTAAGACATTAACTGATCGATTTCCACATGACCCGCAATAGCCCACGGAGCCAACAAGGAATGAATTCCAACGTCTGGGAGAAGGTACTTCAATGGCACGGACCTACATGGACACGATCAAAGAAGCGACATCGAATATGGCGGTCTGTCGTGGAGGCTCCTACACTGGGGACTGATCCTCTCTACGATCTTCCTCAAGTTAATAGTTTCACTATGAACCTGAGGCCGGTGGATCGGGAAGCGGTTTCTCTAGTGGAAAGTTTATGCAAACTTTCACACCTCTCGAAGAATCAGCGCGGAGACGTTTTGCTTTGCAATCAACCAGGAAGGTCACGACCGTGACCTACATGTCACCGCACGCATCAAGGATTCCAGAGTTCAAGACGCCCCTTATCTACACGGGAGTGTCTTCGAATGTGATTACTATCAAGACTCTCGGGACATCCAAGGTTCTCCCGGAGGCAAGGTCGTACGGAATCCTACCACGGTGACGGACTTCAAGGAAACCAAACCGAAGCACATATGGGAGGAGCTCCGTTGAAAGAATCGAGACAAGTTTGTTGCATCCCACTCCCCACGTGGGCGTCAATTCGGGAAGAAGACCGGCTTGCATCATTGAGAGATAAAACCCACAATGCATCTTTCTTTGTGAAGCATTCTTCTCCGTCTGTAAATCCACGACCCACGTTCACACGAGGAGGAGCGAACTTTTATGGCGAAGTCGTGACCGGAAAGGAAAACGGTATACCGACACTGCCATTATCAGGAGGATATTTACCCGGTCTCTCCACCTAATGGAATGCTACTACAGAACTTGAACCACAAGAGCAAGTGATAGATGCTCCTAACAATTTGCAAGATGGCACCAACTCCACAAGCTGATGAAATTGAAATCGTTGAGGAATCTCCTAGGCCTATCTCCTCATTCAACCTTGTGTACGGATAAATGCGAAGCCCGTGGAACTTCTCAAAGAGTATCGGGACATGTTCGCTTGGAGATATGAAGAAATGCTCGGATTTAGATGAAAATTGGTCATCCATCATCTACATGTCATACTGGATCCAAGTCGGTTAAGATTCGGTTCGAACACGAGGAAAATGGATAGATCGAGTCTTGCATAGACTTGAGAAACTTGAGCAGTCTTGCTCAAAAAACAATCCTCCTCTACCGACATCGACATGTTAGTAGATGCAAACAGCGGACACGACATGTTCTCCTCCATTGATGGATGCGCGCTACAACCGGATAAGAATGTCGAGCATGATGCAAGTAAGATATCTTTTCGAACTCCTCTCGGAAATTTTTATTATACCATCTTGCCATTTGGTTTAAGGAATACGGTGCAACGTATCAACGCTCTATGACGGTAATCTTCCACTGGAGCCGATACCTCAAGGGAGCAGCCTCAAGAAAGATAACGATGTCCAACCGTCATATCGAGCAAGATCCGGCGGAGTTACTTCTATCGAGCCAGTGGTTGAACAAGATCCGGGGCATATATCTCACCAACGAGGCGATACAACCTTCAGCCTTCTTCAGAAGCGAGTTCCTTGAAGCGAAGAGGAAAACCACCAAGATACAACATCTGCGCGTCCATCAAATCAACTCTTCCACATGCATGACTCCCACAATGATGAAACAACGTCAAGATATTCCATACCCGGATCACTACGAACAAACCATGTAAACCACGCTTGGGGACTGAGGCTCAGCATGGAGTTCCTTCACCGTCAGTCAAGGACTTCTTCAACACGAGAAAGATGGTCAGTCAAGAATCATGGAATTCGCAAGAGTAAATCGAACTGAAGAGGAAGCCACTTCAATGCTCCCTCCGGCAAAGGCGCTTCAATGGTCTATTCAAGAGCCGCCTCAATGCTCTCTCCCGGACCCCTTTTCGCTTCATAATCCTACTTAGACACTCTCCAGGATCCACCTCAACGTTAGCACCAGAAGCCACTTTAACATCCTCTCAAGTCGTTTCAACACTCAAGCTACATCAACAATCTGCTCTCTGGTTAAGTTATCTTTGATGTACTCATTTGCTCAACATACGTCTCATCCATCCTTCATGAGGACCCGGTGGAGAACAAAAACCACGAAGTCGATAGGAGGAGGGCTATTCTGTGGAACGGATATTTTCATATAGTTGGAAGGCGCGGTGAACAACTCCATCATCAATGTTCGGCATATCCTTGAAGCTGCCAACACTTCCCGACTTGGTACCGCATTATCTCCGAGAAGACATCTCAACGGGGATTCTTTTCTTCCACAATGAAATAAAAGGCGGGAGTTAGAACTTGTATGAAAGCACATGAGAGATGTAGTCACACACGGCAAGACACAACTCACATCGGAGCACACAATGGCAGGTCCAAACACCATTCAAGTCAAATTTACAAATTTTAGTCCTGTACAAATTTTAGTCCCAAGACAAATTTTAGTCTGGTGTTGATTTCAAGTCCGTACAAGTTTCAAGACCGGTACAAGTTTGAAGGTACAAGTTTCAAGACCGGTACAAGTTTCAAGTCGGGTATTGATTTCAAGTTCTCGGTATAAATTTCAAATGCAGTATTGATTTAAAGTCCGTTACAAGCTTCAAGTTCGGTTTACAAATTTCGATCGGCGTATGTGGGTGAGACTCACGTTGATCAGCGAACCAACAAGCCCACGTTCGATCAAGCGGGCGCGGATCCTACAAACGAAGCGGTGCAGCAGTCCGTCGATTAGGCACAACCCCACGATCGAGTGAAGCGGGCGCAATAGCCCCTCTCGGCCAAGCGAGGCATATCAAGGTCGATCGAAGCGGCAAGCAAGACCGACATCATACTAGGAAACGCTCTCCTATGCCTTTTGAGCGTGACATACTCCAAGGACAAGATGACCCGTCCCTCTGTAACATCTAACTTTGCCTTACAAGTTTTATCTTTAACTGTCACCATCTCATGCCTACCACACAATGGTGTAACCATTATGTGCTAGGTGGGACTTAATGTTGATGGTGGATTTTTCGTTTAAGGTTAAATTTGTAAAAACCATAAAAGATCATGCGACATCCCGTAAAAGATAAAGCCATCTATAAGTGTTGGATACTCCCTCACTTGATTCACCAAGAATGGAACTTGTAGCAACAGTCCCATTCTGCGAATTTCTTATCGACCTTGTATTTCCCGTACTCATTATCGGTGTGGCATGATGACTGAGTGTTACTCATATAGAGTAACACGAACCTCCAAGCACTATAATGAAACCATGTACGAAATACCCGTGCGCCGATTCTCGGTGTTATACTAGCCTGAGCCCTCTCGGTGTGTTATACTAGCCCGATTGAGCCCCTCTCGGTGTGTTATACTAGCCCGATTGAGCCCCTCTCGGTGTGTTATACTAGCCTGTGATTGAGCATCCGGACTTGAGTGTATCGGTCTCAGGATATGATCTCGATCGCATCATCCAACTCCGTAAGCATGATTGGATGACCCCAGATCAATCCATCACCCCCAAGCGGTATGGAATACCCACGGCCGACCCCATGATGGTCGGCCATTGGCCTTCGCTTGCCAAAAAGACGTTCATACCAAGCATTTTGGACGGAAAACCCTAAATAAGGGTTTGCGGCATATTACATGTGTCACAAAATAGTCTCAACCATCCATCTTCGCAGGTATAGATGGAGGGTGCAGATGTAGACTTAAAGGGCCCAGAGCATGTCAACACGATCACCGTGAGACCGCTACACACTGACCCGATCAGGTCAAGACCAACAATGTTTGGCCGTGACAAAATCGTCACCCAAACAAGAGGTGGCGCACGGCTTTGAAAGCCAAATTAGGGTTTCAAGCCATCACGCGCGTCCATCTTCTCCGGTACGAATGGAGGGTCACAGATTAGATTAAACAGGTCCGGTCATACCATCATGATCACCGTGGGCCCATCTATCTCCTCATGCGGTCGGCCAAGGCATATCATGCCCGGCTAATCCAAAACGCCCGCCCAAACATGCGTGGTTACACTTCCCAAATTGCAAATTGATCTCGACCGCTCAACTTCACCGGATGATTTGAATGGCTTAGATCACGTTTCATGGGATAATCGTATAGGTGTGAACATCAACCTACCACCTACATCGTTGGAGTGATCGACCAAGACCGGCCAAGGACGGTTGTCTTGGAACGCGTCGGGAATATCACGCGGTTATCAACTCCTTTGCGGTAAGAAATTTCTTGTCGCAAAACCGATCTCAACCACTCAACCGTGTCGGTCAATTTGAGTGGCCTAGATCGCGCCTTCTTGGGAAAGTGAGACATGGACGTGTACACCGCATGCCATCAACATGCATGACCGGTCGGTCCTCTCAAAGCCCTTCCCATGCTTGGTTTCGACTAAGCTGAAGAGTGATGCTTGCGCACTCTTCAAAAACCCTAGTATTCATTAACGGTCGCGGATGAGTGTCTCAAACATCATCTCATCCGTTCAACTTCACCAACTTGGTTATACAACCTGGTGTCGGAGTTATTTGGTTAGTGAGGCGTCATTACCCATCACTTTACCACACCACAATGCATATCATAAAATACACACGATACTTCACAAGTATCGACTTTCTGAATAACGCAGATTATTGATTCAGCATTGCATGCTATCTTTCGTGGATCCACGATCCGCACATTCAGTTTATCACTCATGTCACAAAGCGGGGATACATCTCGGGTATTGGTCTGGCGGTTTCAGGCGTGCGGCGTGCAATGCGCCATCACAAGAACGTGTTAGGAAGTCATGGACGGTTAGAGATGAACAGGAGAAGTGGGCAAGACTGGTCGACGCACAACTCCACTACTCCATCACTCCACTTCCTCCACTTCCCACGAGAGACGTGAATGATGCTCAATGACTTGTATAAATAGGTTCTCCGCCCTATTTCAAACAACAACACAAGTTAAAACAAGACAAAAATCAACACCCAGAGCCTCCTTACATTAACCGTAAGCTGCTCACTTTTCTGTCACAAGTCATAAGCAAGCCAACGCCTTCACAATCTCAACACCTTCTTCGCTTCCCTCCCTAAGATCAACCCCATCTCCTTCACTTTGTGACCGAAACAAGTCTGGAACGGCCATTTCTTGGTTTAGGCCGGACTTGCACAGATTGATCTCTCGAATCTACAAGCACTCACCGCGCAGTGCATTTGTTTAAAGGTTTAAATTCATTCCTCATCCACACCCCAAATTACCAAATTCTGCAGGAGTAGTTTTCACCCATAAACACTCACATTATAACATATTTAAATCATCATTTATTTTATTTTAATGAGTTTTTTTTTCAATAAAAGTCTTTGATTTTGTGCATATAAATTAACAACAATATCACATACTAACTTGATTTGCAATATCTTGCAACAATTGTGTTGTTGACCAATAACAGAATCTTAAGCAGTGATTGGTTGTTGTTTTATTTTTTTGCCTTTTCAAAATATCGACAAAATATTTCGACCAAGTTAGAGGTTGCGACCGTTGTGGGATAACCTATCTATTGGATAGTTTTCCTCTCTACACACCCATTCAACATTCACCCTTCTGGCCGTACCATGACTGATCATATACATCTCATACATAAGGTCCCTTATATCCTTCATTAACAAGAGCATTTCTCTACGGTCCTTTTGTCCCTCCTTCTTCTTAAAATTTCTTTCCAACTCACATGATCTCCTTAACTTGTTAACAATTCTGTGTGCCACTGTATTGTCATTTCTTATTAGTAGATTTGAATGCTAGCAGCATCAACTCTTTGCAAAATAACCTTCGTAGCGAACAACTCCATGAAAAGAGATGTTGGTGAATCTCTTGTTTCACTCTGAGAAGAACCTGCTATCGCATACTCAAGATGATAATTTATGCACCCAACCCTTTTAACTCCATATAGATATTGCCAAAAGCATCACGACCAATAGTATCAATGCCAAACAGGGGGATCCTTCCTCCCCACTTGCATCAATATAAACAACAGTTTGTTCTATATGATCCGGTCCTCTCCAAGTCAATGCAGTTGGGATGTGACTATTTTTCTTGACAAACGTGTATGGGTTATTGAGATTGTAAACTATATACCAGCCATCAATAATATATTCATTAGATAAGTTAGGAAGAGTAATTATACGCGTTCTTCTCACTGATCTTTGCGCCATGCTGCTTGAACTGCACACAACCAAGATGAAAAACAAGTAAATTAAAAAGCACGAAATGTGAAAATATACATTTTTATCACCACATACACCCGAGGCATAATACAAACATTAATTTGACATGGCTAAGAACAATTATATTATTTTACCAAGATAATTACCAACATAAACCATGAGCTAGATGGAGATTCCTAGGCAGTCAAATAAACGTGGGGTCGATATGATCCTTATTGTTGACCAAAGGCGTTCTGGCCGCGAACATTGGATGTACTGTTAAAAATACTTGATGTAGCTCCAAAACCAGTTGATGCGCATACATAAAATAAAACAAATTGTTGATAGATTGTATATTAAACCACTTTTTTAGTTTCTTCAAAATGCTTTCTCAATAGACTCGAATCTTACAATAGTTTCACAGCGAACGTCTCGTGAATTAAACCTTTGTGTTAGCAAACAAGTGGAATGGCTTTTTTCCTCAACCTTTTATATGTGTCATTTCAATGTATTAGAGTTGCAACATGAGTATCTATATATTTCAGAAAGGAAAAGAAAGTTCCCTAGGTGAAACTTCCCCATGTAAAAATTGAACCAAGTTTTTGTGATCGAATCTAACCAAAATTCCTTAATTTGGTGCTCATAAGTTAGCAATAACATGAAATACTAACTTAATTTACAATATCTTGCAACAATGGTGTTGTGACCAACAACAAAATCTTAAGCAAGGTTTTTTTCTTCCCTTTTTCCTTTACAAAATATCAACAAAATATTGATTTTTAAACATCCTTTTTAGTTTCTTTAAAATGCTTTCTCAATAGACTCAAATCTTTCAATAGTTTCATAGTGAGCGTCTCGTGTTTAAAACTTTGTGTTAGCAAACAAGTGATCTGGCTTTTTTTGTGGACCTTTTATATGTGTCGATTCATGTCCTAAAATTGCAACATGAGTATTTGTATCTTTGAAAAAAAAAGTTACTTAGGTAAAAGTTGTTATCCTCGCTCGGTCGAACTCGCAAGTTTTTCTATCTCAAGGTTTTTGTCAATGTAAGATGCACAAAACTATATCTTGATTTCTGGTCTACTAAAGTCAAGTCTCATACTAGGATTAGAGCATGATAATTGAGTAGATATCACTTAAATACCTCGAAGATTAAAACTGGAAAACAAACGAAGACATTTGCGAGAACTTCATCAAAAAAGAGGTATGTGAAGACCGACCTATCATATTTACTCATCGTGTTTTCTTATCTATTTTATGAGATGTTGTCGTACAATTTTAATATATTTAATATATTGCGAATATTTTTTTTAAGTTCAAGCTTGTCTTGTTTAAACTCTCGAAATATGATTCGACCAATAGACGTTCATAGATCCTTAGGAATCTTAGTTAGAACAATTTATTGTTCACAAACTTATTTATAATTTAAGTTGATTATTTGGAAATTGCCCAAACAAACAATGTAAACTGTCTATGGCTATTGGGAATATTCCAAAATTAAAAGTGGGAGAAACACATAAACTTCTTGGAGCAAGGTACGCATATCCATACCCTAGATACATACCTACCCGCAGTATCATGTACCCGAGTACAATGACAAGAGGGGGTGGATAGATATGAGGATAAACCTCTCTTGATTCGTGAGAATCAAGCCTCTCTGAGTTCAAATGAACACAACCTAAGAACAAAGTTTTAATAGATTGATAATTTGATAAACTCTTCATTACAGACTCATTTCTCTTATAAAGCTAGAGACAATTCAACCTAACATCTAATAGACACAATCCCACCATATGATTACATCCAAGCCATCCATACAGTTGATAAATGCACCCATTCTTAAGTTAAATACTACCACCAACAACTTATATTAGATACTGACAGTAACATGATATGGGCACTTTCCTCTCAAGGAGGGTACATGACATTATCGACCCCTCGAAAAACATCCAAAAATAAATAATTTGTAGTCTCTCTAAAAATTTCGCCCTGACTTGAAATGCGTGCAAAGTAAACACTTTGCTTGGTTCATCTCAAGCCCCCGAGCTAGCAGTGAAGGAAACATAAGGTAATCTTTCTCCAATTAAGCCTCATATTTGTCATAATATGTTGTAATTTTTGCAGGGAATTCAACTGAAGTTGCTCAAGCTTCTCCAGTCTCTATTGTTTCTCAAAAAAAAAAAAAAAAAACAGCTTTTCAATCATTTTCTCCACTCTGTGGATCTTCACCTCTCCCTAAACAGCGTTTTGTTTTTGAAAATGTGGCACTATTCACTCATTTGAACCCTCACCTTCATTGTTTAAGCTTTTGAGGCAGCCAATTGAATCCTCTGTACAAAGTACTTCACCCATCCTTTCCACTCTGTGCCTTCCCTCTGACCCTGCCCTTTCAAATCCTTTAATATCACTTTTGCATTTACTTTTCCCCTTCTTATTCTAATTCATCCCCCGCATTGTTAGTAACCATCCCACCTACCAGAGACTTAAACCCTCTTAGCTCCCTGATCCTATCTGCCTGCTGTGTGTAGACTGAGCTGGTCTGCTAGCTATGGTCTTGGTACTAGAGCATGGTGTAACTCTGCAAGAGTCTTACCTACATCCATTCAACTCTAGTTTTTCTTTCCTCTGGTGGTATTTCTGGATCTGGTTATTGGCAATGGTATCATTATTAGCCATTCCATGGTGTAAAAAACTCAAATCTTTCTTCACAAACATTTCATCTCAGCCTCCCTTCACATGTGTTATCCATGAATCAACCAGAAAATACAGAGGAAATGCTCAAAAAACTAGACATCAACAAAGTCTTTAACCTTACAGAGGAACAAATTGCTGAAAGTAGAGATCAATCAAACCTTCAAATAATCACCAAGATAAATTGTTCTTTCAAACTAAAGAAAGAAAAAGTAATAGAAATAGTACATCAAGTTTGGCAGTTAGATTATGCTCCAGAAAGTACATTGGTATTCAGAGGGAAAGAAAATAACATCTTTGTTTTTAACCTGCAAACAAGGAGTGATGTTCTATATGCTTTATCCAAAAACCTCTGGAGTATGGGCCCTTTTCTGCTGGTGTTCCAAGAATATCTATATGGAGTTGCACCTGCTTCAATAAATATGGACATCATAACTCTATGGGCTAAACTAATGAATCTCACACCTGAGCTCTCTTGTGGTCAAATCCCATATGATATAGCAAGTTCCATGGCTACATGTCTCATGGTAGAGAAACCATCAAGGATCCAGCAAAATCTCTCATGCCCCAGAGCACTTGTATAGATTAATGTGAATGAAAGACTTTGGGACCACATCCCAGTCAATGTTTGGAAAAAAGAAATGCTCAAAGTGAATATATTTTTTGAGAAACTACCAAAGGGATTCTGCAAGCACTATAGAATACTCAATCATCCAAAGAAAAAATGCATCCAGCCACAACATCTCCACAATGAGGACACACAAATGAAGGACTTGGAAGAAAGATAGGAGGATGAATCTTTTGTAGAAGAACAAATGCAAGCCCTGTCAAAGGCTACTTTGAAGGCTACATCATCTTTACTGACTGAATGTTCACAAAGTTTTGAGACAGAAGAATCCAGTAAAACTCAAGATGCACAGCTAGGAGACTCCAACCTGACTGATGAGGTGACAAATCTGCTGAGGGGAACTACAATGACTACACCTCCAGCTCCAAGTTTCAAATTGGGGGTGTTACTCAAGGAGACTTTGGTTGAAAATGAAGATGTGCATACAAAAATGCAGCTCACAGATGGGGAGGAGATGACACAACCAAAAAAGATACAGAGAATTGGAACTGATAATGGGAGAGCTTTTTTTTTTTTAAAAAAAAAAAACAACTTTCGATTTATTCATGGTCCACCTGAGATGGTGAATTTTTGACACACCCAAATTCAGATTTTCAACTGATAGATCCTACTTCATATGTCGAACCACCTCCAGGTTTCGAAAGTTTCAAGCAACATACTAGACCAACAAGAATAATATTCTTAGCAAAAGTTCAGGGAAGGGTCACAGCAGAGAAGACCCAACAACAAAAACCAAGGGAGAGGGTCATTAAGGAAAACAAAGGGGTGGCTTTCTGCAATGGAAAAAAAAAATGCAAAACCACTCTTATCATTGAGAGGGACACTAGGAAAAGAAGCTACGTACAGGTTTGAAGCACATAAAACTACCAAGTTTAGCACTGGTGCTTCAAAGCTTTCTATCTCAGCAAACGAGAGTGGAACATGTCAAGCAAGTAGGCCAGCTCCTACCACAATGGACTCTATCATAACTGCAGGAAAAGAAGCAATCCCAACAAGAGAACACATACCAAAGCTAAAAATTGGAAATTCCCAAAAGAAAATAGTCATGAGAAGGAAAAACAACTGTAAAACTCTCTACCAAGTTGATAAAATCAAATTATGAAAAGGCACTAATGAGAGCAATGCTACAACTCACAGCAAAGAGGCAAAGTAAAGTAAAAGAAAAGGTTATCAAAATGGATATTGCACTGAGCCATACTCTACATCTTCCACATTAGTTATACCAACAGAACTTGGAGGAACAAACAAAAGCAAATTTGGTCTCTACACAGTATAACCAGCTTCATCAAACCCAAAACCAAAGTGCAACCCTCTCACCTGTTAGAGAAGCCACAAGACAACCAAAAAATCCACTAGTACACCTTTTCCCTCATTCCTCATTCCAGATCCCGGATCCTCAGAGATCTCCTCCTCCACCAACCTTTCACCTAAGACTCTTTCTGTTGCTGCAATTGATAGATACTGGGAGATTAGCAGAGAGCAACCTCAGATGACTGCCCAAAAAAGCTGCAACAAAACACAAGATGAGAAATGGGTGCAGCCTGTGGATTCATACACAGCAAATGAGACTGCTAGCTCAAGCAATTGGGGACAAGGCTTGGAGATGAACCAGGTATTCTATACTACCAAATTTCATGACTCAATTCAATTTCTTTTACAGTCAATTTGAAATTATGTCTCTCAACATACTGTCTTGGAACAGCCAAGGGCTAAACAAAAACACAATCCTACACCTTCAGAACCTAATCAAAACCCATATATCCTATTTCTTCAAGAAACCAAACACAATGAAGTTTATATAAAACCAATCATCAAAAAATTACAATACCTTGATATGATTGTGTCGAACCCACATGAAAGATTGGCACTGCAAGAGGTTTAATGCTTTCTTGGTCCCCTAGGGTTTCCATTCAATTAATCCATAGATCAGATAACCAAATAGATGTTGTAGTCTCTGATAGATCTAGAAATTTTGAGTGGCTCCTGTCTGCGATTTACGGTTGCTCTTATAAAATCAAAAAACATCTCAGTTGAAATTATTTTAAAGGAGTAGAAAGTACAGTAGATATCCCATGGATGGTGATAGGTGACATGAATTTTGTGCTTACTGATAAGGAGAAGAGATGAGGAAAGAAATTGAATCAGGAAGAGAAAAATTTCTTCTCTCAACTAGTTGATGAAGCGGGTCTGCTGGACATGGGCTTTGATTGGATATGAGTTCACCTTGTCCAATAAAACATAGGGAAAATTGTTCATAAAAGCTAGACTTGACCGGGTTTTTACAAACCCGGAATGGTTCGATCTCTTCCCAAGAGCTATAGTCTACCATCTCCCACCATTAGGGTCTGACCATTTCCCAATTCTGTTGCGGACATCCCCATGTTGGAAGGATGGAGAAAAACCTTTCAAATTCTTTATCATTTATCTACAGGACCCTTCCTGTTTCAAGGTGATTGAAAAAGCATGGGCCCTAGAAATAGATGGATCCCAAGCTTTTAAGTTTGTAGCTAAATTAAAAAATGTTAAAAAACTAATAAAAATCTGGAATAAAGAGTACTTCGGAAATATTCAAAATAATATTAAAAACATAAATGAAACTCTCTCACATGCTAAAAATGTTTTGAAACTCCCTGACAACTGCCCTAGGATACATCTTATACAAGAGGATTTGAAAAAATGGTACAATTTCGAGGAGGCTTTCTGGAAAATTAAGGCTTCGGATAACAATCTAAATCTGGGTGACAAAAATACTGGATATTTTCATTCAACGACTAAATTTAGAGCAAAATATTTACGCATAGAGGCCATTCAAGAAGAAAATGGTAAATGGTGTCATCGGCGCAAAGATATTGAAGATACCTTATTTAAACATTTTAGCAAAATGGATAGCACTAACCAGATATCAAAGACCAAATCTTAAATATCATCCCCGAGAGAATCTCTGAAGAATATAACAACAAACTCCTTAGAACTCCTACGGAGCTGGAGATAAAACTTGTAGTTTTTGAAATGCACCCAGATAAATCTCCTGGGCCAGATGATTTTCCGGCAGGCTTTTAACAAAAAAATTGGTGCCTGATCAAGGAGGATGTGACAAAGTTATTCCAACATTTCTTTCCATCGAAACACATGTTAAAGGAAATAAATGCAACATTTATAACCCTCATTCCGAAAAAAGATGCATCCTCCACCCCAGCTGACTTCCGTCCTATATCTTTTTGTAATACCATCTACAAGATTATCTCCAAGTTGCTTGAAAACAGAATAAAGCCCTTCCTTGATAAATTCATATCCCCATATCAATCGGCTTTTGTCCCTGGTAGGCAAATTACGTATAATATAGTTTTAACACATGAAGTTATACACACAATGAGAACAAAAATGACAAAAAGGGGATATATGGGTTTGAAGATAGATATGTCCAAGGCCTTTGATAGAGTTGAATGTGAATTTTTAGAGGCGGTAATGAAAAAATTAGGATTTTGTCCGGAATGGATTGGACTGATCATGCAATGTATTGGTACAACTACCAGTGCGGTTCTAATAAATGGCTCCCCATCTAGTTTTTTCGAACCTAGTAGGGATCCGACAAGGAGACCCTCTGTCCCCATATTTATTCATAATCTTTATGGAAAGTCTCTCAAGAGTTCTTCTCGAAGCCGAAAAGAAAAAATGGATTACTAGGGTAAATTTCTCAAAAACCTCTATCACCATCTCCCATCTCCTCTTTGGGGACGATTGTCTCATTTTCACCCGGGCTACTAAAAAGGATAGTAAACTCCTTTTGCAAATTTTGGAAATGTTCAGTGCTGGCACTTGTCAGTTGATAAACTATGAAAAATCCGGAATTTTCTTTGGAAAAATTGTCTTGAACAGGAAATCTAGAGACATTATTGATATCCTTAAGGTGGGGCAAATCAAATTGGATGACAAATATTTAGGAGTACCTCTTTTCACACATAGGTCTAAGATAAAGTGTTTCGAAGCTCTAACGGAGAAACATAAGTGCCATTTGGGGGTTGGTCTGGAAAACTTCTCTCCGGAGCAGGGAGAGGAGTTATGATAAAAAAATATAGCTGACTCGTTAGCTACGTACCAAATGTCATGTTTCAGGATACCAAAAACAATTTCAAAAAGAATTGGCCGAAGAAATATGACTTACTAGTGAGGCCATTCCCGTGAGGATGGGAAAAGCCTTTGTCTTAAAAAATGGGTTACTTTTTGTATAACAAAGGATAAAGGGGGATTAGGCTTCAAAAATTTTGAACTTTCAACAAAGCTCTTATCACCAAAACAGTGTGGAGAATGATACAAAACTGAGATCAACCCTGGGCTAAGGTTATGGAGGCGAAATATTTCAGAGGTATTTCCCCTCTAGGTATAGAGAAAGTGAAAGCTAATAGTTCTTGGCTATGGAAAGGTTTCAATGTTGGGTTAGAAATTCTCAAAAAAAACATAGGAAAATTGGAACAGGGGAAAACATAAGGCAGTGGAAACACCATTGGTACTCTTTAGACCAACCAAATACACTGGCCCATGGACAAACCAAACCTATAATACCAAATACCCTTACTCTGGTAAAATATGTTATTCATGAACACACTAGAGAATGGAATTCAAACTTTCTGAGACAAGTCTTCCACCCAAAGGAAGTTGAAAATATTCAGTCTATTAACCTCCACACTACCTCCTCCCAACATGATAAGTTCATCTGGCCTCATACCCCAGATGGCAGACTCACTGCCAAGTCTGTGTACTAGTCTCTCATCTAATCCGAGCAAGGAGCAGCCATTACTCCCACACCTAATACCATCTGAAAGAAAATTTAGAAACTAGAGGTCCTTACAAGAATCCAAGTCTTCATACGGAAATGCTACAATGATATCCTACCGGTGATGGTAAAACTGAGTACTAGGATGACAAACTTATCCCCGGTCTGATATTTATGCGGCATTCATGATGAAACTATCTCCCATTTGTTTCTCCACTGCTCTTATAGTAGAGCGGTGCGTTTCGGGCTAGGTTGTAGAGGGCCAAGTAGCATTGACTTAAAAATTAAGGAGTGGATAGAAAACTGGTTCGTTGATACAAGTTTATCGAAGGTTGACATGGTAAGGAGAAGAAGGATGGAATCCAGCATTTGCTGGTTCATATGAAACATAGGTGTGACAAAAGTTTTCGAGCAGTGAAGGTAAAACCGGAGATAACAATCTATCCAGTCAATCATCAAATCAACCATTCCTACAACAACTCCTTGCACTATACTCTCAACAGAGGCCCAACGAACACACAAATGCAGACACTTCAAATCACCAAACCCAAAATAACCAAAATAGCAATAACTCACTGTTACTACAATTTTCACCCAAATTATTTTCTGGTTATTGTCATTTACGCAGATGAAGAACAACAAACAGATGACAACATGGTCTTCACTTGCAGAGTAGCATCTCAGGAGGAATGATGTACTCTAGGTGCACTGGCAGCACTAAAGTGGGCACAACAGCAAAGAGAACGAATTTACAGCATCCAGGTGGGCAACAAAAAGCAGGCAAAAGAATTGGAAAAGAAATGGCGTAATCACCAATTTCTGTGCAACATCTAACTCATCAATAACTATGTAGATTATATTTCCTATTTACGTATGTTTGAATGTAATTCCCTAAGGCACAACTGGTTGCCAAAGCTGCAGGAAATAGCCTCAAACTTTACCTCTCACAACTCGACTGTTGAGGTGAGAGAGCTGTTTCCATATAATTCTGTTTTTGTAAAACATTATGCTCGACAGGCCACCTGCTTGAATGAGTAACTAGCTATATATCGGTGTTTCAAAAAAAAAAAAAAAATCTGCAATTAACTCGACCAGTCGAGTGCCTTATCTTGCGGATGTCTAAAGTTAACGTGTCTTCCATGACGGCAAATCGCAACAACACAGATGGGAGAAAACAAGGAACCGCTATTGCCAAATCTAAGCTAGAGTAAGATCATGGTCGAAAGTGATAGCATTCAATGAATTGAATGTCTACATTGTATTGGAGATGGTTTTGATAATCAATTGATTAAGAGAAAGATTGACTATTACAGAGATGAGACTGAGTTTATATACTCAGCAGAACTCGATCTCTCAACTCAATTACTCACAGACACGTGCGACAGGCACTCTCACAATACTATGCTCACACACTTTCACTCACACACGCATACATGACACAAATCATGCTATTACCTCCCCCTCAATCTCAAGGAGGCTAAGCCAACTTTGCACACACTTTCACTCACACAGACGAATACATGACGACAAAGGAGATAGTGAAAATTAGTGCGAAACAAAAGCGGATAGCATCAATGACACTTGATGCAATAAGTGTTGAGACATTAACAATGAATGCATGATCCGTATTGACTTTAAACATTTGTAGCATGATAAGGAGGTGGTGTAGATGAACAACCAACAAAATAGCATCCCATCAATGAGTAATCAGCACCATGAGTTGTCGCAGGTATATAAGAAGTATTCACAGTTGTTGTTTTACTCGTAGGTGGTGTATATGAAGAGAAGTATCGCAACAACATACAACATAGCAAATAAGATTTATTTCACTTGGTACCCATCGGCCTAATCAAACCAAATTTAAGTAAACCAGACACCATCCACTAACCTTTGTAGCTTTCAATATAGATACAAATGCTCACACCAATCTTGCATCTCACACAGACGCAAGCCTACGCTGCACTGGAGTTGACATCAACTGATTTTAAGAACTGAACAATTAGCACTAGCATAAACAAAATCTTAGCAGTCACAAAGATATCTCGATTCGAGGTTGGAGAGTCGGCATCATTACAAGCATCAAGCACTAAGAGCATTATGGAATCATTCCACCTATTACATTTATTCATTCACTAGTTGATATACCATTTGTAGTATCATAATAAAACGAATACCGAAGCAATGATCACCCAAGCAAATAAGAGTTGCTGCACTTAGCTTGAAATAAGTATCACACTCATAATGTATAGGTGAAACAGTTGAACCATAACAAGATATATATGTCAAAATGTGAAATCACCAATAGTATGAGCCTTGGGAGTATGGAATATCTCAAACCTCACACACAAATAGCCAAACTTGAACTCTATTTACTCTCAACAAATCAACACACATAACAAAAGATTCAAAACCAACCTTTTATCTACACCCGGCCACCACATCTGGAGTTGTTGGTTGAAACAATGGCAGTGATCACCTAATAGGAAGCAAAAAATAACAAGGAGAAAAATCACTTATATGATAAAAGTAGCTGATGTAGTATTAGATAGAATAAAAATTGTTGTTGTAGAGAACAAAAGTCGCAGTAAGATCTTGTAAATCTAAACATGATTTGCATCTCGGCACATAAGTTTGACAATAGAACAATTCATCTCATAACCAGATCCCACTTGTCACACAATCTCCTCCAACAAGTAACTACCAATCCAATAAATCCAGCCGAATCAAGGAGCATTATTCTAGAATTGTAATCGATATCTTGAAAACAACAACCGAAGAACCTTATTAAATTACTCATGAAAGTACCCATTATTGCGCAGAAAAGAAAGGAATATCAATAGAAAATGATAAAAGATAACTAAAACCACTTCTTGAAAGTAGACTCTCGTAGAGAACATCAGCCTGAACTTAATATAACTCACCAATTCCAATCCCATAACATTATCTTTAGTTTCATCATTAAAATTGCAAGCCAACTCACTCTTGAAAAGAGGACTGTACCAAAGCCAGTACCAATGGGATGAAGTGATAACAAGCTAATTAAGCACATATAGTGCAGAAAACTTTCATTCCACACACACATCAATACACATATGTGATTGAAGAGGAGATTTTCCTCACTTTCAAGTGGAACAACTTTAAGCTTCTCTCTTATCTAGACAAGGTGTAGAGGAGATAGGCATGCTCAGACTCAAAAGCACGGTATCAGCACAAGTAGGACTTGATGAAAAAACTAGATGCCACAATTCTAGTTATGATGAAAAAGCTTTTGAAGATAGCATTGGTTGTTATTGAGCAGTTAATGTAGAAATCTAACACATGAGGTTAAAACCTAAAGTAATCTAAATATATCAATGGAGATTACCAGCAGAGACTCAAATTTCAGTTGATGAGTTAAGAAATTCCAATCTTAAACAAGCAAACTGGAAATTGGAAAAAACCAAGAGCTCAAACCCCAAAACTGAGTTTTAGATCCAAAATCATGCTTAATCCTCTTGACGACGTTGCAATACTAGCATCAGGATCAGATACAACCTCACACTACTCACCATCGGTAATCACAACTACATACTAGTTCCATGAAAAAATTGAAAAATAAACTCTATAAGCAGCATTAATGAAAAAAATATGAACTCAAACCTTATGATTCGCACACTCCAACTCCAATACGAAATTCAAACTCAGAAACATCATGTAAAACGCAAGATTCTTCAACACATATGTGAGGACTGCCTTGAAGTAAGATATGAGACCAACAACTTCTCAATCTTCTGATGAATCCAATCGGTGGAATGGCTTTAAGTTTTCTCCCTAACTAGACCATAGTGTGGCTCAGAACACGCTCCACTATCTCTAATTTTCAAGAGCAATGAGATCTTGATGAAGAAATTAGCCTATAAAAAAAGCTAATTATGATGGAACTCTTTGGTTGAAGATGACATTGGAAGTTGTTGTGGTTAGAAATCTAGATCTAAGATTTAGTTCTGTGTAAGATGAAGAACAATATGTTTATTTTGATGAAGAACAATCAGAGTTTGTTGATGAACAACAGCATGAGATGAAAATTCAGGTTGAATTAGTGGAAAAATTGGATCGATACCCCATTGTGATTCTCAACTCGATACCATGATAGCATTCAATGAATTGAATGTCTACATTATATTGGAGATGGTTTTGATAATCAATTGATTAAGAGAAAGATTGATTATTACGAGTAAGATCATGGTCTCTCAACTCAAAGAATGTTAGGCACTCTCATATGCTCAAAGAAAAAAACTTTTAGAAAGAATGTTAGGAATAAAAGAAAAACTTTTGATACACATCGTAATTATCTAATTGAAAAATATGATTCATGCCAAAAATAATTATAATTTACTTTGAACCCAAACTGAGAACTAAATAAATACTAGTATTTCTTAACTCCAAGAAGATCAACCTTCTTGTGTTGCAGATTTGGAAACGAACACAATTCCTCTTGAGTTAGGGTTTCAATTTGAAACATCTCTTCCCCATTAATGGTCTTTTTCTTATAAATTGTGATCTTCATTTTAGAATCCTTCCGCACTTAAAGCATAAATACAGTACAACCCAGATCCTATTCCTACCACTACCAAGAACATTAATCCATCAAATTGAACAACCTTATCAGTTGATTCCTTGATAAAATCTACAACATCATCAAACTGTTTATTCAAAAACTCTCCATTAAAATAAGAATCACCTAACTTGTTGAGTTTTCTCTCAATAAGACCGTTAATACAGTTTGCTGCACTCTCGTGCATCTTTTTAAAATCGAAAATCATATTGAAAATACTCTCTCTCGTTTCTATAATCGGAAAACCTAAACACCGTGCAAGCCTTTTTATAGGATGGCACAATACTGGTCTGGGACTCGGGGTTGCTATATCCAAGAGTAACTTTTTTTTTGCGGGTTGTTGATTATTCCCATCTAGAGTTGTATGATAAGGGACGTCCTAGACTCCTAGGGGCATGCTGCATGCAAATGACCAAGTTATGCATTTTCGATTTTAGAATTACCCTGCTATTCATCCTAGTGGGAGGTGTAAAACGTGTTGGCCCGAATAACACAAACACACAAAGAAACGCTCCAAGCATGTCGTGTATTGGGCTATGTGTAGTTGCGAGAAATCTCACAACTACACCCTTAGTAAAATTTATAGAACAATCTAAGAAATCATCATAGGAATCTCAAGAACTTTTATTGAATCTTTAAATCAAATACAAAGTTATGAGAAAACCCTAACTTGGGAAGCAAATAATCTTTCTCTCTCCTAAATATCTTGTCTAAGCTCTCTCCAAAGATCTTTTACAAAGACGCTTGGCTCCTTGCATATAGGAGTTTACATAGTGGAGGACAACTAATAAAGCCCCTTATTTCGGATATGACATGCGTCAATATCGCATAAGGATTTATCATTGATGCACGGTTTCTTTACTGCCGCATAGATCTTCACACTTTAATCATGATTAGGTGACGTCATCTGGTTTGTCATCTTGAATATGTTGTACGCGGTCGTGTTCGCTTACTTCTTACGGAGTTACTTCGCATACAAAACGAGTGTGCGGTAATTGTGTACCCACATTTTGCCTCTTCTCATATCGTTCTGTTGGTAAAGAGAGCGGTATGAGAAATTCTGACTTTTTTTTGCCGCACTCGTTCATCTTTTCGTATTCCTATCAGTTAATGTTTTTCCGAGTTCTCGGCATGGTAACCCACACGTGTTTTTTTCGCCACTCATTATCAGACACGTCCCTAATAACCGCCTCTTCTTATCCGTTCATTCTCAATTAATGCTGATGGGATGTGATATCTCAGGAACTGGTATAAAATCTTTTATTTACTGCTACATGTCCTCTTCTCTTTTCTTTTTACTATCTTCTTTCTTTCTCTCTGCAACTTTCATTCTTTGCTGTTGTTCATCTTTTTTTTTTTGATTCTTTGCTTCGCGTTCTCTTCTCATTAATTATTTATTTCCATTCCTTCCTTCTTTTCTTAGGAAAGCTTAAATTCTATTCTTTATCGTCATCTGGATCATCCTGATCATCACAGTCATCTTGATCTTTTTGATTGATCTTCCACTTATCAACATTCCCATTCTTAAAATGCCTCTTAAACCTGGCTGGAAGAATGCTAAAGAATTTGAGAGGTTAAAAACTGAGTTCGGGCAGAGGGGTTTTACATTATCTATTCCTCCTGGATCTGAATCCACTTCTACGATCGGACCTGAATGGTTTTCACCTGATGATCAATGGGATAATGATAGAGTCATTCTTTCGCTTGGACAACTCTCTGCGGGTCTTCCCATTCCTTTATATAATCCTCAAATTCCCTTATTCTATGAGCTCTTGTCTGATGCGAGATTTTCGCGTGGCATATTCCAACTAAGTGGTGATTGTATTAGGATAATGGTGGAATACGCTCGTCGTGCGGCAGGGTTGGGATATGCTTATCTAGAAGATGTAAGAAATCTAAACTACGCACGGAAGGAAATTATCCCTGTGGAATACACGGTTGAGAATTTCTTTCTTAACCACGATGTTGTCATTATTAAGAAAGAATCCTTCCGTTGGGGTATTCGCTTAATGAGAAAGGAAGGTATCGCAGAAGACTAGAGGATCATGCACGATGTTGATTTTCATGACTCTTCCAATAACACCGTCCGCAAATCAAAAGATACTCATTGGGTGAAGTATCCTATTATTGTTGAAGGCTTTTACATTACTGGCAAGGGCGCTGATGCATCTGACCTTCCCCTTCCTGAGGAGCTTGCCGCTTACAAACCTTGAGAATTTGTATGGCCCGAGGAAAAAAATGTGGTACGCTTCTTTTTTTACTTTATTTTTTCTATCTGTTTTTCTTCTTTTGTTCTTCTCTTCCCTTATTATCTCTCTTGCCTTCAGGTAGCAAAGCAAAGAAAGAAGGCTAATAAAAATCTGTCTCAAGCGTCACGTTTGCGCCATAATGAAGTAAGAAATACTCCTCGTTTAATTTTAACAATATTGTTGCCTCTGTTTCTTATCTCTCATTATGCGTGTAGGTGAAAGCTAGAGATGCTAAGGGTAAGAGTAAAAAGATCGCCTCTAAGTCCACTTCCAAGAATCCTTCTAAGAAGCGAAAGGCGCATTCTCCCTCTCCCTCAGAATCCTCTTCTAGTGATGATGAAACGCATTCTCCTGACGACTCCCCATTCACATCTTTTATGGGGCAATTGTCCAGTATTTTCTCTGATTCTATGTCTGCTATTGGTGATGATGTGATAACTCGCACATGTGAGATGGTTGCAAAGATTTTTGAAGCTCCCACTTTAAGCCATGAGTTTCTTCGAGGAGTTGCCTCTGCGTTGAGTCCAAGTTTTCAATTTGCATTTGGATCTTTGGTTAGTTTTCTTCTTGTGCGCCAATCTTCACAACTAGTTTTATATGAATCTGCGTCTTTTACTTGATTTTTTCGCTTTCTCTTTATTAATGTGAAGTACGCTCGTATGTCTTATGTTGTTACTTCTGATCTTGAAAGAAAGATTCAACTCAAAGAAGCGAAAATACTAAGCTCAAAGGTAGGGGTGTTCATGGTGGTTTGGTTGGTTTCAAGCCAAACCAAAACCGAAACCATCTATCGGTTTCTAAAAATTGAAACCAAACCAATCCATTAACCATTGGTTAGGTTTCCAAATGGTTCCAGCCCGGTTTCGGTTTTTCCAGTGGTTTTTGGTTAACCAATAATTATGTCAAACCAAAAAAAAAAAATACACTAATTTCTGAGAAAAAAATAGTATTGGTTTACAAAAATTTACAGACAAAAATAAATAAAAAGAATATCAAGAGTAGTTAAAGCTTACTCTAAATCTAGAGATCAAAAGAAGATTTAACTAATGGCGGTCATCTCTAATGAAAAATTTAATCAATGATTTTTTATCAATATTGATTAACCATTGGTTATTGGTTCTGTTTCTCTATCATTCCAAAACCAAACCATTAATCTGATTTTCATCTTTTCTAAATAAAACCAACCATTAGTTAATGGTTTGGTTGGTTTCCCCTAATCGGTTTGGTTTGGTTGGTTTCTCGGTTAACTTGTACTACTCAAAAGCGATTATTCTTCTATCTTTAGCCGTGACTTCTCCGCAAATAGAAATGAGCAACTCGTTGGTATGTACTTTACTCCTTTATTTATTATAACTTCTTCGCGTCATTTTCGCTCTTCTTTTAATTGTTTGTCCCTGTAGAGATCTACCACTTAACTGACGAGGCAATTCATTATCCCGTTGATGACGATATTCTTCTAGAGCATCTTAATTCTTCCTTAAATAACCTCTCAGATGATAAATTAAGAACTTAAAATATGGAAGAACTCAGGTCGAAATATAAACTTGTTAACCGTGATCATAGGAGCGCATTATCTGTTAGTAGTAGTTTTAGACGTCGTTTTTGTGAATTCAAGGAAAGGATTAAGGTTTTAGAGGAAAAAAATAACGCTCTTACTACTGAGAAGGATCAGGTTGCTCTCAAGGGTGCGAAATATTTAAAGGAATTTCATGATATAAATCTCCAAGTTCAAGTGGGGATTGATCTGGCTATAAGCGAAAAGAACGCACTTATTGAGCGAGAGAATATGATCCGTTCTCGACTTCTTATAGAAAATGATGTTGAATTTGAGTGGGCCTGCTGGGGTTATTGATAATGCTAGGAACGATTTAGCTATAAATGTTAGCCTTGAGTCTGATCATGCCGAATTGGTTAAGTCTATTATTTCTGAAAAAGAAGGTTGCTTATAATTCTATACTATCTTCAATTCTGTGTTGCTTTCTGTATTTCATTCTTATGCGGCTTTAATATTTTTGTTTCCTTTTGTAGCTAATGAAAAGAAGCATCTTGAAGAGATTGATAATTTGAAGATGGAGCTCTCCAACATAAATGATAAATGCCGCAGACTTAAGAAAAAGTTGATAACTACTGTTTCCAACTTGACTAAGGATGCGATCCATATTCGCGATGCGGTCGTTAAGAAGAATACGTTGGATATCTGCACTGATCATAATATTCCCATACCAAATTATGACTTCGCTGAGCTCTCTGCTAATGAAGATGGTTCTGAAATCTCTGATAGTGAAGCAGAGTGTGAGGAATACAAAGAAACTGAAGATGAAGATAATGGTGATTCTGAATCTGAAGAAAGAGGAGAAGATGATATGGGCGGGAAATAGCCGCATTTTCTTAACTATGTTTTGTTTTCTCTTTCTCCATTTGTAGAGTCCTACTCTTTGTATCTTGTTCTCCTTTTCCATCCTTTGTACATTAGTTTCCTTATGACTTTTGAGATTTGGATGTACATTCTTTTTCTTCAATGTATAATCTTTTTTTCCGCTTCTATTCTCGCATATTTTAATCCTGCAATTTGTCATTATTCGAAAGCAAAGTGTTCTTCCATAGATAATAGCATATAACATATGTGTTAGCATATAACTCATGCGTCAATAATAATATATAATGTATAACATGTGCGTGAGTCTATCATATGGGGGCGAATAACACTCCTTTATATGCTTGCATTCCCATTCTTTCCTCTGTTAGTCGTCGCGAGATGATTGAGTTGGGTATATGTTATATAATACCATATATGTTATTTGTAACATATATGTTTTCTTACCATATATGTTTTCTGCCTCAGCTTCATCTTGTGCGATTATATTCGCGTCTATACATCCTCTTATCTTTTAACTTTATTTTATATGTGTGTGTTAATCTTTGAGCTTCTTTCTTTCCTGAAAAACAATATTGATCTTAATTTTGTTTTTCTCATGAGGTCTTATTGTGCCTCCCTAATTAGAGGTCTTATTTTGCCTAAAGTTATTATTTGTTCTTGTGCGGCAAAATTGCAGGAAGTCTTTACAATTTCATGTAATGACCCATTGATTTCGCCTTATTATCTCTTGTATTATTGCCTCTGCAGGATATATTGACGCGCAAATACGACAGGCCTATGCTCTCCTTTGAGTCATAGCCCCATGATATTTACGTCTTTTGACACAATTCAGCTTCCTAATGGAGGGTGTCGTCCTTATATTCCCCTGACTGTCCCTTCAAGGAAGCTTACCCCTACCAGGTTAGGGTGGGCTTTTCCCATCCAGCGATGCAACAATCAGTTATTTTCGCGGCCTCTTATCCCTCTGCCGATATGGCTTGTGGTTACGAGACCGCACCATAAGTGGGGTTTCTTGAGGACCGAGTGCATCATAGTCAGGACTTGTCAAGAGCGGCCAGGTACGCTCCAGACGCCCCATGCACTCTTGACTCAACCGTGTACCTCGGCGCCCTGATCGAGTTTCTGCACTCTTTAGTAGGGAGCTTCTTACCTTAGTCTTTTTTTGACTAAGGCGCTCTACTGGATGGGCTTTTATTTCACCCCAAATCTCCTTGACTTGGGCTCCAGGGTCGATGTAGCTTTCGCCTGAGTCATGCTTATTAGGGTTTTCCCCAATTATGACGCGCGTTAGGTCTTATTTTTGCCTCTTGCTATTGTGCGAACTAGGTTGCACGCCACAATTGGATGCCTAACCTCCATTGTTAGAGGTTTTACTTCTGATGCCTTTTTTATTAAGGTCTTATTTTTGCCTTTCTGTAATGTTTGATGTATATAAAAAAGAATATTTCATTTTCATTTATATGCTTGATTAGTACAACTCTGACGTCTTCTTTCTTCATTTATTCACTAATAACATAAAAACTTTATATCCGAGATTACTTGCTGTTTCTTTCATCTTTTGTGCTTCATTGAGTTCGCGTATATTCTCGAATAAACGTGTTCGCATGCGAACTATCTCTTCTTCTGTGTTACTTTTGCCGCGTGGGCCATACTTCTTCAAATACACTTGATTCCAAATTTTTCCAACTTGTGTTTCTTCATTATTTTCCATCAATTCATACAGTCCATTTTCGATAGTCTTAATGACAAATGGTCCAACCCATGCGTCCTTTGACTTTCCTTTTCCATTTTTCTGGAATGTTGGTTCTTGTCTCAAAACCATTTCTCCTTCCTGGAATTCGTTCTCGTTGACACACTTGTTGTATTTATTTTCTTGTGCGGAGGTTGCCGCCTTGACAATAGTCTTTTTTATTTCTCTTTCTTTGTTCACAACATCTACCATTAATCTCTCGCTTCGCTTGCCTTCTTGTATCTGCTTTTTCCAATCTCTTCGCTCACCCGCGCGTTCTTCACATTTGTCAACATCAATCTCATGACAGGTTTTTTCCTTCGTTCGGATCTCCTCTTATTACTCCAACACCTTGAGGTAAGGGGAATTTGATGTACTGATGGAAAGTTGAGGCCACTCCCAGAATGCTATGTAACCATGGCCTGCCTATCAAGGCATTGTATGGAGACTCTACATCAACTATGCAGAATACTATTTTTGTGGTTATACTCTTTAGAGGAATTCACATCATTATTTCTCCTTTCGGTTTATTGGATGATCCGTTGAAACCGTATATCTTGTAGGTTGATGGGATGAGGTCCTCATCTCTACCGCCCATAGTCTTGTAAGTGTGATAAAACAATATATCAACTGAGCTTCCAGGATCTATCAGTATCCTATTTATAGCCCATGCGTCTGCATCATCATCTTCATCTCCATCAGTTTTTTCTTTTGGGTTGATTTCCAGCTTGACCACTAATGGGCTTTCATGGAGTTCTCTACCTCCTGGTACTTCTTTTGCGTTAAATGAAATTGGTTTCCTCTGCCAGTCCTTCAATGGTGATATATTTGCGAGGTTGATTATCTCTTTTCCATCATTGTCTCTTGCGTAAACTCGACTTAAGACATAATCGTGAAAATCCTATATGCTTCCGAATGAGTGTATTATTGAGTTACAATATAAATTCTTGCCTTCACTCCCACTTCAATCAGGTAAGTTTTCTTTCCTGCTTCCATTCCTGGTGTTTGCCCTTCTGGTGGTGGTGGTAAATGTTGTTGTTGTTGCACTAGGAAATGGTTTAACTTCCCTTGATCTATCATTCTTAGTATGATTTTCTGTACATTTCTGCAGTTGCTTGTAGTGTGACCGTGAAAACAATGATAAGCACAAAATTCTCTACTTCTTCTCCCCGATGGTGGTTCATGACCCACATTTGGTGGTTCTGGTATGTCTTCCATTAAGATCACCGCCTCCCAGATTTTGTCTATTGTAGTATTTAGATGCGACATTTTTATTTGTTCCCAAATTGTTCTATTTCCTCTTGGGCCTTGATTATATTGTCTCTTTTGTCCTCCATAGCCTTCCGCTTGGTTATCAAATCTTTGTATCTTGTTATTGTTTGAGTTGTTATTGTATTGCCTCTCTCTATATTCTCTGTCATACATCTCTTGATCTCTACTGACCATGGTGATGATGGAGTATCTAGTTCAATTGCATGCGAGAATGGTGTATCATTCAAGGCAAAAATATTTATGTTGAGGAACGATACCGCCGGTACAAGACCGGGTTTAGGCACAAACGTGTTATCTACTAATCTTTTTCCCTAGCCTTTGGAGTTTGATCAAGATCCCGGTACTTGTTGAGCTCAAAGAAGAATTTCAATAACGAGAAATACGCCTGTAAAGCAAGGAAACAAAAGAAACTACCCGCAGTTAACAAACTAGAGTAGCAAGACCAATCATGTACCACACTGACAAACTAGCTATCACTAATCGAAAGATCTGAACAAAGCAGATGAGTTACATGAATAGATGGATTATACGAAAAGCTAAGATCTAAACAAGTATATATACAGCTAAATGAAAAACTATAAACTGAGATGCAGAGATTAAAACTACGAGGATGCGGTAGCTATGATGCAAACAGAACAGAGTGGATCTGAGACACACAACACTTAAAGACAATGAGGTGGCTACTGATTCAAATTTAACAACAAACTACGTGATGGAAATAGTTACAGGTGAGTTATACTACAAATTACAGATTACAAAGAAAGTGAAAATTAAAACTACAGCTAAGATGCTTACAGAATTACAGCAATCCTACATATGCAAGGTATATGAAACAGTAACTGCACAAAACCAAAGTTATGATATGTTCAACTACATAAGCAAATTAAGTAAAATGAAACTCGACGGACTCAAAATATGATGTAAACGAATCACAACTCTGATTTTAATCTAAATCTAACCTATGCCTGCACAATCCAAAGAAAACAATTTTAAACCTAAAACAACAGCTATGTAACACCTGTTACGACTTATGATTCAATGCAAGACAATGAAAAGAGCGAAAAAGTTCAAGAATGATGCTGCAATGGCGGTGAGGTGAAGCAAGTTCAGGTTTGCATATTCAATGTTCACATACACCAAAGCGAGATTTAATTGAGTAGCAGAAAGAACAAGGTGACAATGACCACTTACTGATGGAAGTATCTGAGATGGTATTACGCTTAAAATTTTGAAACAAAGGATCCTATCAAATCACAACTGAAAGCTAGAATTACACCCAAAAGTTACACATTGAGAACGATTTACAGCACAACTCAAACTTGAGATGAGATAAAAGTTATATACAAGCATGGTTGAAAACAACTAAGTCAGATTACACCGACTCAACCAGGATACAGGACAATGAAAGTAAACAAAAATAATGAAAGATGCAGTTTATGAGAATGGCCAAGTTCAAAGTTCTGATTCATGGATGATGATGATGACGAAGGCCTGAAATGGTAATGATGCAAGTTACACAAAAAGATAATGATGCAAAGTCGCTAATCTTAACAAAAAGAACTGAACGAATGCAGATAAATGAAGAGCTACAGCTAAGTTATTGGACTTCAAACTGAACAACCACAAAAGATCTGATATGCTGAACAAAGTACAGGGATAAGATTATCTTACAAAAACAAAGATGCTGGTATGATAATGCACTAAAACAGAATGCAACAAAACTAAAAATGGAAGATACAGATGTATGAAAGATCAGTAAAGTGGAGCAAAAGAAGCAACTACACCGCTACCGAGTCCCGTGGCGCGCAAAAAAAACTTGGTAGGACTAGAAGAGATACCTACAATTATCACATGCAAGTGCAAAGTGCCTTATTGTCTATAGTGAAAATACGGGTCACCCACGGGGACAAGGTGAATGCAAAAGTTCAATTCAAAGCCTTACTTTGCTAATTCAAATCAAAGAGTTTGTCGAAACGATTAGATGTTGGCAAAGAGAATTGACTGAAGAACATAAATGCAATTTAAATAAAAGGTTACACACTTGATAAGAGAGCACTTAGAGCTATCAATTCCACCACTTAACCTACACTAGATAATTTAGTTACTGAAATTGTTCTTATCCCTTAGAACGGATCAGCGGTGAAGATACGAGTCTTTCGCTTTCCAAAAGGGTTTCAAAGATGGATATTTTAATCACAACTAAGATATCAATCCCTAGTATTAGTTGTCTTATTACAGCTGACTAATCACAAATTGAAAACATACGATGAAGCGTGAGTTTATGCAACAACAAATAATTTATCTAACAACCTAGGATACAAGACATACTAGGTGAAAGTTATAAGTTGTAACATAAAGACTAAACCAAATCTTGTTCAATTAAGTTTCTACAAGAACAATCTCCTTAACATAAGACACTAGCAAGAAGCTAAGGGTTTCATCAAAGCCCTAGCTAAGAAAGTTAGAACATAGCTTTTATAAATGTAGATGAAGTTTTGATATTCATAAAATGGAAGCTCTTCTCCTTTCAACTGAGTTCTGTTAAGTCACTTAACAACAAAAGCAAGAGATGAAAACTAAGTTCTCCCCCCTCACTCCTTGCATACCCTAAATTACAAATGTATCACCCCTATTTTATACATCAATTTCTCCCCAATTTTTAATCTCTATTCTCAACTAAACATTAGAATATTTAGGGGTTTTGTTCTCGAAACTCACCACTATATAAGACTTTTCATTCATGCACCGTCATTGGTCTCCTCATCCATTTGACTGATGTTGTTTCCGACAATTGAGACCTAATTGCCACTTGCTTAATCATCACAACCACCCTATTTAAGCCGATTTGGGGCCGCTGTTGCTGAAGTTTGCAAAGAGTAACAAGGTCAAATCCTAGCTTGATAATTTCGTCGGTTTTGAAAACCAAACAGCTAACCTATTCTTGTAGGAGTCAAAACCTAGGGTTATGGTGAAATGGATGGTGAATGGTGAGAGAAAGGGTGATTCCAATAGAGAGAGATGAAATTGTCGAGAACAAACGATTGAGAGATTGATTTGAAATGAAAAATAGGGATAGAGATAAAGACTGACAGAGTTAGGGTTGATAATTGATAGGGGGTTGTCGGGTGTGATAGAAAGTGAAATGGAAGATGGGTTAAGAGGGTTTGTTTGGGTGTTGTTCATGAATACCTTTTTTGGTATATGAGAGTGGAACTTAGACCTGGATTCTTTCTTTCTTTAACTCCCAACATGGGTATCACTTGGATTATGGCCCATTACTTCATCTCATGGTCGGATAATTCTTCTTGCATTTACTCGGTTCATTAGTAGATCCATTAGCTTCTCAACTCTTTGGTACCATGGCTGCGTTCTCCACTACAAGCGTCTCTATAACATCGACTTGGTAACTAGCTTGATAGGTCTTGTAGCTCCACTTCCTCCAAAAGCACAAGTTCGAGACCATTCTTTTAATTCCCTAGAATTGCAAAAAACAAAAGTCAGGACAATTGCTACACATTTCACTTGCAAATGAATAAGAAATACAAGATACAAAATTTTGGCATAAAAACAAGCAATTAGTGCAACAAAAAATGGCATAAACACCTAACAAGATAAGAATGTATGCAATATTAGGTGCCCATCACATGGCCACTAGCTTTTGCTGATCTTCCATTATCACCTTTTCTTGACTTCCTTGAGAAGTGTTTGCGACTGTGTTTGTTATCTTAGGGAGTAGGCTTTTGTTCCATGCTTTTGTGTTTGTATTCGCAACAGGGTAAGATTCCATTTCCTTCTTCTTTTCTTCAAGAGTGATGTATTCTTCTTGATACTCGCGCAGCTCTGTCATTGATATGGTATCTTTGATCCTGAATATCTGCGTATACAACAAGTCTGTTGCAAAGAGTGCGTTAATAAACGCTAGTATGAGATTCCTCTCATCTACTCTTCCAGCCATTTCACTACACATAGTCTTCCATCGCGTGGTTAAGTTTCGCAAGCCCTCATTGGTTCTTCTTCGCAGGCTAAACACCTTCTCTATTCCTGGTCGTAACACGTTGTTACTGATGTACGCTCCCAAGAATATGGTCTGTAAATGATTAAATGATCTGATTGTTCCCATAGGTAGGCCCTCAAGCCACTGCAAAGCTTCTCCCGTTAGACTAGCCGGAAAATACTTACATAAGACCGCATCATTATCTTCCCATTGTAATAAAGATCTTGTGTATGCTTTTATGTGTTGCACTGCGCATGTGGTTCCATCAAAAATATTAGTGAATACGGGTAAAGCGCATTTAGTTGGCACTCCTGCCATTTGTATTTGCCTTGCAAATGGTGTTTTTCCTGCTTCTTCTATTGCTTCATCCAATTGTCGTCTACCTCCATCTCTTCGCATTGTCATCATCGCTCTTACTTCGGTCAATTCTCTTAAGATTTGTTCATTCATGATTTGGTTTGCATCTTGTTGCATTGGTCTTTTTAATCTCGCCTGTCTTACCCTATTATCATGCGTATTCTGACGCATCGCTTCTTGTACCTCTCGTTCCTCCACCTCTTCTCTTCTTCTCCTTCGTCTTTCTCTTTCATTTCGCGCATTGATATGTGCGTCATTATGTCTTTCATCTTCTTCTACATGGTTGTGTTGGTTTCGCAGCATTTCTCTTCCTTGTAATATCATTCTTCCTCGCTCTTCGTCAGTTTCACCATCCTGATCATAATGCACGCGATGACCTTCGCCTTGTTGATCATGTCTATCACCTCTGCGGTTTCCTCCCGGGCGATAATTCTCGCCTTGTTGTACATACCGATCATCATTCGGTTGTTGCTCTATGCGATTATCATCGCGCTGGCTATGTATGTTGTCGCCTATCTGAAAATTTTCAACAATGTTGTTATCTAAAAGTTGCTCTTGTCTTGTATCCCTGCGGCTAGATCTTCTACGTCTTGACGTGATCCCGCTTGTTCTTGACCTTGAGCTTGCACTTGTTGTACTTTGTGATCTCTACTCTTGTAATCTTATATTCTCTTCTCTTAGTTCATCATTCTAACGCGTCAAATTCGTGCGTGCTTCTTCTTCTCTCCTCCTTTCTGCGACTAGTCTTTGTTGGAGCTCCTTTATAGTCATATTCTCTTCATTCTCTACTATTGGTCCTCCCTCTCCAGTTCTTTGCTCGTCTTCTTTTGTTGAATCTGTATTTGCAGTATGAACACTTACACGATCATAGTCAATAGTGTTGTCCTCTATAGTCACTTACACGATTGTTCCTTTCTCCCATTTTGGATGATTCAGCGATTTCGCTTCTTCTTCTTCCTGCGATTCTTCTGTTCCTCCTAGTTGCTATCGCTTGTTCTGCTGTAGATGCTTGTCTCACCATCTGTTTTCCCTAAAATAATATTTTCTCTTGACGAAGGAAAAAGAACTCTTCAAGGAACTGGAAACTTTACTAATGAAAATTGTTTTTCTGAGATAAAAACCTTTGGTTGAATCTTTTAGATCTAAATTTCTGAAACTCTCAAAGATTGTAAATAGAGCGATGAAAAACTATGAAGAAGTTTGAACTTGTTTTTAAAGAAATTCACCAACAGGTTATATCATTCCAAGCTGGTTTCTATCGCCAAAATGTAGTTGCGAGAAATCTCACAACTACACCCTTAGTAAAATCTATAGAACAATCTAAGAAATCATCATAGGAATCTCAAGAACTTTTATTGAATCTTTAAATCAAATACAAAGTTATGTGAAAACCCTAGCTTGGGAAGCAAATAATCTTTCTATTTCCTAAATATCTTGTCTAAGCTCTCTCCAAAGATCTCTCTCTTTTACAAAGACGCTTGGCTCTTTATATAGGAGTTTACATAGTGGAGGATAGCTAATAAAGCCCCTTATTTCGGATCTGACGTGCATCAATATCGCATAAGGATTTATCATTGACGCACGGTTTCTTTACTGCCGCATAGATCTTCACACTTTAATCGTGATTAGGTGACGTCATATGGTTCGTCATCTTGAATATGTTGTACGCGGTCGTGTTCGATTACTTCTTACGGAGTTACTTCCCATACAAAACCAGTGTGCGGTAATTGTGTACCCACACTATGCTGGAGTTTAAGGCTTATCACGAGATTCATGCCCCACTAGGAGGGGCGCCAGCTTCCCTCAGATATTATGCAACCTAAAGAAACAACCACGCCCCCTGAAACAACGTTCCTATCCATATATATAGTTCAAATAGACACAATCTTCGTGGCTTAAAAATGGCCATCACGGGAAGATCTCCAAAAAGTTAATAGCGCGTTTGAATGCATGATCAGAAGTTACTTTTTGACTCTAGAAGTGAAAAAGCAGGAAGTCAGTTTGGATACAGATTAAAGCGATTTCTAAAAGTGAAAAGGTCAATTTGTTCTGAAGCAAAACAGTTTTGCTTTTGGCTTCTGCTTCCAACTTCTACTTTTGGAGAAGCACAAATACTTATACTTCTGGCATCCAAACGCGCAATAAGTATCTCGCAACATTACATATCCATCCGCCTACATCAATCGAAGGAACTTTGACCAATTGACCCTCTAATTTGCTACTACTAGGAGGTAACTTCCTAATCACAAAACCTGATCACCTTATAAATTTAACCAGAATTTAAAAAGAACAGTCGAGGCTGCAACTTGCCAAGAACCCACCTAAAATGATAAAAAGGTCTCTCTTCGATAATTGCATCAAAACCGAAAGCCCAGTTCTTGCTCAACCTAAAAAGAATTTATCCACCTTTGAGTGTTCTATCATCTACCTACATAATTAAATAGTTTATCATTAGCATTTATCCGGACAGTATGAAATAAAATAAAAGATACTTTACCTGTATTAGTATGAAATTATGAATCACGTTATCGGGTAGTTATAGTGGGATAAAGTCGTTACACACAACTTTGAGATTCTTCTATATTCAAATGGACAGGCATATAACTTGCCATAAGATAAAACTCCCAATACTGTATTCAGGTATACGACGGAGGGAAAAAGAAAATATTAAGATACAGGATGAAAAAAGAAAGAATACTTGTCGAGGCCTTACACTACCGCGTCCTAAATCAACTCACCGGCCACTTGATCATATATATGTATGTTGAAAAATAAAGTGACTTCTAATTCCACGCAACTAAATCCATGCATCCATTAACGCATGCATGAACATAATCTTAGTTTCCTCATTATAAATACCGGTACCAGTGAACTTCATTTCTCATCAACTATACTTTTCCTGCTTCTACATACATACAAATAATTCTTTCTGCTGATAGAAAATGATCATGAATGCTAATAAGTCAGAGTTCGCTGTCGCCTTGAATCTCATTCTCCTAATAGCAGCCTTGTTAGTGGGTGTCTCTCAAGCCCAAAACTTGCCAACAGACTATCTCAATGCTCACAATACAGCTAGGGCAAATGTTAGTGTGGTTGCAATGACCTGGGATGCTACTGTTGCAAAGTACGCTCAAGATTACGCTAATCTAAGAGCTCCAGATTGCAAACTCCAGCATTCTGGGGGCAAATATGGTGAAAACATCGCATGGAGTAGTAGTACATCCTTTTCTGGAGTAGCCGCTGTTAACCTTTGGGTTGGGGAGAAACAATACTACAGTTACCCAGCAAATACATGTCAATCAGGACAAGTATGCGGGCACTACACACAAGTTGTCTGGAAGAACTCGATTCGTTTAGGGTGTGGTAGAGTTAACTGCGCAAATAGTCCCGGTACGTTCATTGTCTGCAGCTATGATCCTCCTGGTAATTATATTGGCCAACTTCCTTACTAACTTGGCAAAACCCCAAAAAATTGAATCATCGTCTAAGAGGGCAGGTGATTCCGCATTTATATTCCAGTAAGTAGGATAAAATTAAACTTACTATTTACACTTGAATATATTAAAAGTACAACTTCTAAGTTGTAATATAGCTGCTCAATGCTCGTAGTTACAGTTAACCGGGCAATGTCTAAACTCTAAAGCCCAAACAAAGTTCTAGATCAACTGATCAAGGGCTTCACTGTGGCTTTTATATATTTGAAAAAATAAAATCTGAATTGTCAAGCTTTTGTTGCTTTTATTTGTTCCTAAATTTGTCGCTCACCACAGCAGCTAAACACGTGATCTCATCATCACGTTCTGAAAATTTGTTGTGATGATTTGAACCTGGCCGATCATAGACTCAATAGTATATAAGTTTGAAGTCATAGATCCAATAATCCACTTTAATCATCCGTTAATTGCTCCATAATCACTGGCATAATGATAATACCCATGACTTATTTGTACTAAACAACTGAGAAAGCACAAATTTTGGGGTTCTTGCATTCGAAAAGGCAAACTCTATTGAACGCGCATCAAATATAAATCATGCCGCAATCGTCTTGAGCTTAATTTGACAATGACAAGAATAATAAAAGACGTGCCAAAAATTACTCTATGGATTTATCGATCACTATCGACGCGAAGCATATTACCCCCAAATCCGCAGAATTACCCGTGGGATGGTAATAGTATTATATTTGACTTCTAATCTTCTTCTCATTACTGTTTTTCTTAGTTCACAAAATTGGTCAAAAGACCAAAATCAACAATTCCCTCAGGTGAAAAAAAGACACTTAGGTTTAAAATCAACATTTAAATAAAAAAAATTAAAAAGATCTTTGTTTAAATGGGCGAAAAATTTAAAAATAGAGGAACCAATGACAGGTTTCATCCAGTCATTTTCAAATATTTTTTTCTTATTTTTATTTTACAAGGATGCATCCCAGCAACCGTTTAAATCCTTACTATTTTTTAAGTATAAGTTGTAGGATGAATCCAGTTTTCATCCTTGCTATTTTTTTTTTGCTATTTCACCCTATCCACATTTTTTTTTTTTACTTTCGTCCATTTGAACCGTGTTTTAAATTTTTTGGACAAATGACCATTTTCTCTTCTTAGTTCTTACTATGCCAAGTATCTGTAAGATTCAAGTGTAAAAGTCCACCATGCAGTAACTTGAGAAAAATACTACTCATATGCATGCACCTTGATTAAGATTATATGTTATTCTTTGCGCGACATTCTATAGAGCCTGCTGTTTTCTATGATAAAAATTTCCAACTCAAACAGATCACGAAGATAGATCTAACTTAAGAAGAGAAATTGGGTTAATTGTCCAAATATTTTTAAAATATGGTTCTAATAGACGAGTAAAAATTAGTATGGGTGAAATGGACACCAAAAAAAAATAGCAAGAATGAATTTGGATTCATCCTGGCTTAAACTTAAAAAATAGCGAGATGAAACTGGATGCATCCTGATGTAAATTAAAAATAAAAAAAAAATATTTGAAAATGAGTACGATGAAACTGTTTACATCCTGGATATTTTTACATTCTCGTCCATTTAGACAGTATCAAATTTTACATGTTTTTTCCACCCAAAAATTATCGTTATTTGGGTTAATTGACCAATTTTGTGATTTAAGAACTTCAGTGCCTAGTACGTAGTAAATGAGATGGACCAAATGTAGTTGTCATCTATGAACCGCAGGGCATGGGCTTGTATGTACTGTGCGGGCTTGTTGGCCTTGCAACCACGTGTTTGTTACACAATCGCATCAGCCTTAATAATTTTCCTTGATAATTGCATTTCCCTCTTTTGAGGGGCCAAACAACTTCCATGTATCATTGGAGGACGTCATGGTCCTAAAAACTTTGGGATATTTAGTTGGTCTTACATATTGTGGGGCGGCAAACCATTGATGGCAGTCCAAGTGGATAGCGTGATCTTTGTTATTTTTGTTGTGTTTATGAGCTTTTCTTGGAATATCTTTGCTTGAATGTACAGTCATTCCACCCAATTGAAATGGTAATGATCAATGGAACGATAAAATCAAACTCCAAAATATCTTTATCTTATCAATAACACAACTTGACTAATCCTTCTCAATTAGTTACCCAAATCCAAGCAGTAAATCATGTTACGTTTTTGTGTATAAATACAACCACCCATGAACCCCCAATATTCATCATCTAAACCAGTATAGCATTCCCCAGATAAAAACTAAATATATTTCAGAGTTTACTTCGATGGGCAGGTTTTCTCATATGAAGCTTGGATCATCATCAGTTTCTGTCATGAGTCTCCTTATTATCATTACCATGTCCTTGTTGATCCGTACCTCTCAAGCCTCACCCGTACCCTACGACTATTTAAAGGGACACAATGACGCTCGGGCTATCGTCGGTGTTGCTCCTCTTGTATGGAACGAAACGGTTGCTGATTATGCAAGAGATTACGCTAATGAGAGAGCAGCTGACTGCAATCTCATCCACTCTGGGGGACCATACGGTGAGAATATTGCAATGGGTTCTAGTGGTTGGCCATTCCCTGTAAAATATGCAGTGGTAATGTGGGTATCCGAGGAAAGTGATTATGACTATGCATCAAACTCATGCCGGTCGGATAAAGCGTGTTTGCATTACACACAAGTTGTCTGGCGTAACACTATTTATCTAGGTTGTGCTAAAGTGATTTGCGACAATGGTGGTACCTTTATCACTTGTAGCTACGATCCTCCAGGCAACTATGATGGAGAACGCCCTTATTAGATTCTCTGAGTTTTGTACGTCGCATGGTCGTTGGGTATTACTATTAGGATCTTGGAATATCTTTGCAGTCTGGTTAATTGAGCTTTCATTGAAATAGTTAAACAACTTAAACTTCTCAATGAGTATTGTCCGACAGTTCTATGAAATTTATATATGTATTCGTAATTTCCAACTGCTTTTAATTTTGATTCTTTGTTTTAGTTTAGTGCTAAGTTGGTTGATATTTCAAAGACATTGAGGCTTGGACTTTGATGATTTCTATAGTTAAATGCCCTTTTCTGTCAAAAGAAAAAAAAGGAAAGAAAATATGCATGAAAGTACTCCAAAAATAGAGACACTAGTGCGATTGATCGAGTCTGGTGTCTTATCTAGAAGATTTTTTTTTCTTTAAAAATAGGTCATTTGTCCAAAAAATTTTAAACATGGTTCAAATGGACGAGTAAAAATTAGTATGGGTGAAATGGACACAAAAAAAAGCAAGGATGAAACTGATTCATCCCGACTTAAACTTAAAAATAACAAGGATGAAACCTGATGCATCGTGATGTAAATTAAAAATAAGAAAAAATATTTGAAAATGGGTAAGATGAAACCTGCGACATCCCTCGCTATTTTTACATTTTGTTTATTTAAACAAAGACCAAAATCTAAATGTCATTTTCACCAGAAATTGTTGATTTTGGTCTTTTTAACCAATTTTGTGTTTTTTTAATATCTATCTTTATCTAATAAGGTCGTCCATGAGGGGGTGTGGGCTTGTATAGTGCGGGCTTGTTAGCCTTGCAACCACATGTTTGTTACAACTGCACCATTCTTAATGGTTTTACCTATTTTCAATCTCACTTTTCCTAATTCATCCTAGCCACACAAACAAGAATTTGTATAACTCTTTTTAAATAGGGCAAACAAAACTCACCCTCTTATTCTCCACTTTTAATGATGAGGTTAGAAATTAATGGCCAAATCAACATCTTAATCATAATCAGGTTTGATTTAGTGAAACTGGTTTTATTTCTGTATATGATATGGTAGTGTGGACGGAAAAATAATCCATTAACAAGAACCTAATTGAATACAATTAGAACCGATCATATATTCCCTTAGGTTCTCAAATTTCGTTCATATACACTATTTCCATCGAATCAATGGGAAACTCCAAAAGTGAAACAAATAATTATCGATCCTATGATTGATTATAGTTCCCATTTCTTTTGTACATATATATTAGTAGTAGTGATTTAATATACAAGGTTAGTGCTGCATAAATTTACAGAGGCTAATAGTGCCAGATTGTTTTAGATTTAGGGTTACATTCTCGATCGAGAGAAAAGAGAGAGAGAGCGGTGGGGATGGAAGACGGTGCTGGTCGTGTGAAGATGGAAGACGCTGGTGGCAGTTTTGGAGTAAAATGGGTATTTTCGGAGATATAAAACTAATATTTGGGAATTGTCTAACAAGAAGAGCGACAAAATGATAAAAAGATTTGGGGTATCTTAGTTTGCAACTGGTGGACTATTTGGACTGAGAGCGCAATTGCGAGGCTCTACAAAAACAAGAGAAGAAGTTTCAACCCGAGATAATAGTGTCATTAAATACACCATTTTTAATTGGTCTTTGAATACTAAGATTTTGAGGGTTACTCCTTGAGCACCCTAATTTGTAATTGGGAAGGCATGTTTGATAACAACTAAAATTTTGTATTCTTTCATGTTTTTGACTTTTGCTCATTGTTTTGATGAGTATTAGTCTTTTTTAATATATCGCCCTTTGCCTTTCAAAAAAAAAAAAGATGAAAATCACCCGTAAAATCTAAAAGGTGAGTTTTATTTACCCAATTTAAAAGGAGTTATATAAACTTTGGTTTATGTGGTTGGGATATGATTTAGGAAAAATGTGGATGGAAAATAGATGAAACTTTCTTAATAAATTGCCTAAATGATTGGATACCTTTCCCTTTTCTTAGGGGCGCTAAACAACTTCCTTGCATCATTGGAGGACGTCATGGTCGACCTAAAAACTTCAACAGATTACAACTTTTTGGTTTTGTTAACTTGTATAATACATGTTAAGGTTTAATAATAAATTATTTTATTTCTTTGGAAATTGTGTTTTTTTGTCTTATTCTACAAATTGGTTTTTCTCTTCTTAAAACAACAAATTTTTGTTCCCAATCTCTGAAGAATGGTTGTTTTTCAATGCAATAAAGCAAACAAATCTTATTTCCAATGCAAGAATTTGTTTTAGTGAAACTCAATAACGTATATCTGGTATAAGTTAACAAGACCCCATTTCTTTATTCCATTTCAGTTGGTCTTACAAATTATAGGGCGGCAAACAATTGGTGGCAATCCAAATGGTTAGTGGCGAGTGAGATCTTTGTTGTTGATGTTGTGATTTTACACTACGTTTTTTTTTCGGAATATCATTGCATTAACGTTGAGTCATTAAACCCACTTGAGACCAAAAAAAATCAAAAATCAAACTCAAACAGTATCTTTTTTTATTAACAAGACAAGTTGAATAATCTCAATTAGTTACCACAATCTAAGCAATAAATCATGCTTTAAATGGAATATTTTATTAATTAGTTTTCATGTATATATACAACCACCCATGAACCCCGATATTCATCATTTAAACCAGTATAACCTTCCTCACCCAGACAAAAACTAAATATTTCTCAGAGTTTACTTCGATGGGCAGGCTTCGTCATATGAAGCTTGGATCATTATCAGTTTCTGCTATGAGTCTCCTCCTAATCATAACCATGTCGTCCTTGTTAATCCATACCTCTCTAGCCTCACCCACACCCAGAGACTTCTTAATGACTTTATTCAATCACAATCGTGCTCGGGCTAATGTTGGTGTGGCTCCCATTATATGGAACAAAACGGTTGCAGCTTATGCAAGAGATTACGCTAATAAGAGAGCAGCAGATTGCGATCTCATCCACTCTATGGGACCGTATGGTGAGAACCTTGCAATGGGTCCTCGTGGTGGGCCATTCGTCGTGAAAGATGCCGTAACAATGTGGGTGGGAGAAGAAAATGATTATAACTATGCATCAAACTCATGCCGGCCGGGGAAAGGGTGTGGGCATTACACACAAGTCATCTGGCGCAAGTCGGTTCATGTAGGTTGTGCTAGAGTGATTTGTGATAATGGTGGTACTTTTATCATTTGTAGCTATGATCCTCCGGGAAACATAATAGGGGAACGTCCTTATTAGAAATTAGCCCGTACATCTAATGGTCCTTTGGAATTGGAATCTTGAAATATCTCTACTGTCTAGCTAGTAAACAACTGTGCTCAAAATTTAGATGGAGATTTTATTCTGGAGCTTTCATATGTAATTGAACTTCTCAAAAAAAAAAAAAAAAATCATGCAAAGTATCTTAAAAAAAAAAATCATGCAGTCTCTTAAAAATTTCAACGTTTCTATTTTCCCCACCTTGAAATTTAAGTAAACATTTAACCATTGTTTAAAGCTTTTGGATCTAGACACAAATTGAGAATGAATGAATATACAATTACTGCATTACAAGTGTTTTTATGGTAAGGATATAAAACATCCATATATACTGGAGTTTAGTGTAATCATCTCCATATAAAATTACAAGGGACCGAAGGGTATGGACTTGTACAATGCGGTTAGTTGGCCTTGCTTGCAACCACATGTTTGTTACAACTTACAATGCATCACCTGTAGGCTTTGTTTGGTAAAATTTATGATTATCTATTTATGATTATAGATAATCATAAATTGATAAATGATTTTGATATAATCATTTTTAAAATAAATTTTTCCAAACACTTTTTCAAATAATTGATTATCTTAGATGATCTCGAAAAGGAGAAGAAAGAACAATGATCCAAAATTTTTTTAGTCCTATGCCTTAGTTTAGCTAATTGATTATAATAAATTTTCAAAACAACTTTTCCCCGCTTTATGTAATGGATTTTTTCAATTATGATTAAAATAAGCAATTATTATAATGCAAAACGTATAAAATCCATTATAATCATGTTTGTTACAATCCTAAAATGCATCACCTGTAATTATGAAATGCATGGATGATTGGTTATATTTCCCTTTTTTAAGGGGTCATTCCCCTTATTTAAAGCACTCATGGTCCTAAAAACTTCGGGAGACTGCAACTTCTTTATTCCATCTTAGTCGATGGCAGTCCAAGTGGCTAGTGCTGATCCTTGTTACTTATGTTGTGATTTTATGGTAAGTTTTTTTTCTGAATCTCATTGCATTAATGTACCAAGTTGAAAATTTTGAAATGGTAATGGTGATTGAATAATAGTAGTATCTTTTTTTATTAATAAGACAAGTTGAATAATCTTTAATTAGTTACCAGAATCCAAGCATTAAATCATGCTATAAAATGGAATATTTAATTTATTAATTAGTTTTCCTGTATAAATACAACCACCCATGAACCCCAATATTCATCATCTAAATTCTAAACCTCTCTCCAGGCGAAATCTAAATATATTTCAGAGTTTACTTCGATGGACAGGTTTTCACATATGAAGCTTGGATCATCTTCAGTTTCTCTAGTGATGAGTCTCCTTATTATAATAACCATGTCCTTGTTAAGTCACATCTCTCAAGCCTCACCCACACCCAGATATTTTAAAAAGTCTTTAGAGAGGCACAATCTTGCTCGGGCTGCCGTAGGTGTTGCTCCCCTTGAATGGAGTGATAGGATTGCAGCTTATGCAAGAAGATGGGCTGACAAGAGAACAGCCGACTGCAGACCTCTTCACTCCACGGGAGGATACTACGGTGAGAATCTTGCATTGGGTCCTTGGGGCGGGCCATTCCTTGTAGCAGATGCCGTAAATATGTGGGTGGGGAAGAGAAAAATATTTTTAGGATGACCATGAAACGAACAATATATTAGAGAAGGATGAAATCTAATCATGTCATGCGCCGCCGGGTGAATCGTGTGGGCATTACATGGCAGTCGTCTGCCGCAGGTCTACTCATATTGGTTGTGCTAAAAGGATTTGTGATAATGGTGGTATTTTTATCATTTGCGACTATGGTCCTCCGGGCAGATTAGGTGAACCTCCATATTAGAAATTAGGATTGGGATTTTGGAAGATCTTTGTTATCTTGTTCATTAAGTATGCTCAAGATTTTTAGGACAGGCGAAGATTTTATTTAGGATCTTTCATTGTAATAAAACTTTTCAATGAGCACTGTTGCGACTGTGATATGAAATTTCTTTAGTCTTTTCATTTCTGTTTTTTTTTTTTCATTATTGAAAATAAGACAATATATTAGAGAAGGATGAAATCTAATCCTCTGATACAGGCTCAAGAATTGGTTCCATTAAAAGAAGTTAAGAAAAAGTAATCCTCCTAAAAGTAGTATGGGCTTGTTAACTTCTTGCATAAAAGGTGAAAATCTCCAGTGCCAGTGGACACTATCTGTCCCAGAGTTTATACGGTTAATTATATCAAGGGTGTTAGAAATATTATGTCAAGTCAAGTTTATTCTGTTTGACTTGACTTGATGAGTCACACCAATACAGCTGTTCCAGCTGTATTTCTCTATCTCTCTGATATTAATACTGTCTGAAACTATCTGTAACAGTTAATCTGAAAATATCTAACATTAATTCTAAAATCATTTACTTCATTTATTGTGCCATTCTTTACATGGTATCAGATACCAAAATCGATCCAAAAATTCATCATCTTTGATTCAACCTTCATCAGAAATCAATTCAATATCAGAAATCAAATTCAACATCTTCATTGTTTTTCAATATCTTTTACTATTTCGATCATTCAATTGAATATTCAACTTTCAGTTCTTGATTTTCTTGAACTCAGATCTACTTTCTTTTCATCATTTTCTTTGATTCTTCATCAAGTTTTTCAATGGAAACTACTCGAAGTATGGCACAACACAATCTTAACAACAACAACAACAACAACAACAACAATTTTACTCAAAATCCATGGGGAACACAATCAAATCCTTCCGCTGCAAATCAATCACATCCCCCTCTTCACTTCTCTTTACCTTTTACAAATATCACCAATTTTGTTTCCGCAAAACTTGGTCCTGATAATTACCTTATCTGGCGAGATCAGTTCGAGTCAATTTTAATCTCCACTGATTTGTTTGGATATGTTGATGGTGAAATTCTTGAGCCGCCTAAAGAAATTTTCGTTGATGGATCTGCTATTACTAATCCTAGATGGATGTATTGGCGCAAGGTTGATCGATTTGTTGCAAGCTGTTTCAAAGCTACGTTTACAGATATTATTTCAGGTGATGTTCTTGGTCTTTCTTCTGCTAGAGAAATATGGCTTTACCTGCAAACTAGTTTTAGAAATCAATTCTCTGCTCGTAGAACAATGCTTCGCAATCAATTGAGTGGTGTTAGAAAAGGAAATTTGTCAATTCTTGTTTACTTGCACAATGTTAATTCTCTGGCTGATTCTCTAGCGGCTATTGGTGAAAGAGTGAGTGAAACTGATCTTACAATATATGTTCTTAATGGTCTGGGAAGAGCATATGATAATTTTGTCATCTCTGCGAATAATAGAGAAACTCCTTTCACTTTTGATGAACTCAAACCTCGCCTAATGAATCATGAGCAATGGTTACTTGATCAAGACCAAGATATGTCTATCAATTTTGACTCACAGCAACCTTCAGCTTTTTATAGTCGAAATGGTAATAACTTTGGTGGTGTTAATAAAAATAAACCAAAATTCAATCCCAGTAACTTTGTGAATAGTCAATTTTAATCTGGTTCCTCTTCAAATTCTCATTCACAAGGTGGTTACAATGGTGGTTATTCTGGTGGTCCTTCAAATGGATTTCCAAATATGGGTGGTCCTTCAAACTTTGGTGGTAGAAGAATGCAAATCGACTTTTCCAAGGTTGAGTGTCAAATATACAGAAAATTTAGTCACTTTGCAAATAGATGCTATTATAGATATGCTCCAGATAAGAAGAAAAATAACAATCACTCTGCACATATTGCTTCAGAAGAAGATGGTTTTCATTATATGGATTCTTCTGCAAATGTAGCTACTATGGATCAAGCTTTTTCTAGAATGACAATGCAAGCCCCTACAATGAGTGGTCCTTCTTCCAGTTCTGGTGCTTCTGGTTCTACTTGGTTGTCTGAATCTGGTGCTACTACACACATGACTGGAGATCAAAACCTAATGCAAAATGCTTCTCCTTATGCTGGCAAGGAAAGATTTATGGTTGGCAATGGTAAGTCCTTATCAATCTCCCTAACTGGAACCTCAGCTTTAACTACACCAACTTCTTCCTTCATGTTGAAGAATGTTCTACATGTTCCTATGATGAAACATAATTTGTTATCTGTTGCTATGTTCACTAGAGATAACAATTGTTACTTCAAATTTTATCCATATAGCTATGAAATTAGGGATATAAAACATGATACACTTTTGGCTCAGGGTGCTATGCTCAATAATTTGTATCCCATTTCAAATCTTCATAAATTTTCATCTCCTCATTATTCATTAACATCTACTTTGTCTACTTCTCCTACTCTGTGGAATGATAGATTAGGTCATCCATCTCATCACATTGTTAAAATTTTACATGATTCACATCATATTGTTTTAAACTCATCTCCTTCATCCTCTTTGTGTGAATCTTGTCAACTTTCCAAAACTAAAAGACTTCCTTTTTCATCATCCACCACTCAATCTCTTACTCAACTTTCTCTTATTCACTGTGATGTGTGGGGACCTTCTCCTGTTTCTTCTATTCTTGGATATCGATATTACATTGTTTTCATTGATGACTATAGTAGATTTACTTGGGTCTATCCAATGCAACAAAAATCTGATGTTGTTCAATGTTTCTCTCATTTTAAAAACCTCACTGAGAATCTTTTTCCCACAAAAATCATTTCTTTTCAAACAGATGGTGTATCTGAGTTAGTGAAAGGTCATTTTAAATTTTTTCTTGTGTCTCATGGTATTCAACTTAGAATATCCTTTCCTAAGACACCTAAACAAAATGGCATTGTTGAACGAAAGCATCGCCATATCACTGAAATGGGAAATTCACTTTTATTCAAAGCTTCTTGTCCTAAATAATTTTGGTTTGATGCCTTTTCTACTGCTTCTCATCTCATAAATATCACTCCCACTAAACTCTTGAATTATAAAAGTCCCTTTGAAGTTTTGTTTCACACTGTTCCAAATTACTCTCTCTTAAAAGTATTTGGTTCTGTATGTTATCCCTTCTTAGGTCATTCTAGAGCAGATAAGCTATCACCTAAATCTGCAAAATGTGTGTTTATTGGTTATAGCTTACTTCATAAAGGCTATAAGTGCTTCAATCCTATTTTTAGGAAAACACATATTTCACGCCATGTCATTTTTGATAAGTCTAATTTTTATTTCTCATCTTCTGATTCTTTTTCTTCTATTGTTGAAGAATGCACTTCAGTTTCTACATCTTCTCCTTCTACTTCTATTGTTACTAGATCTAGCACTGGAATTTCAAAACCAAAGCAATTTCCTGATCATATTGCTCATGTCTCTGTTCTGCTTTTACTTCTCTTCTTACTAGCAACCCTAAGCCCAAAACATTTAAACAAGCTGCTAAGGATCCAAAATGGTTAGTTTCTATGAAGGAAGAGAAAACTGCTTTGGATGAAAATGGAACATGGGATTTGGTCAAGCCTACATCTGATATGAACATTCTGGGTTGTAAATGGGTATACAGAGTTAAACTAAAAGCATATGGGACAATGGATAGACTTAAGTCTAGGCTTGTTGCAAAAGGATATAATCAGCTAGATGGTATAGATTATACAGAGACATTCAGTCTTGTAGTTAAATCTACTACTATCAGGATTGTTCTTACATTAGCGGTCACCTACAATTGGCACATCAAGCACTTAGATTGGTCAAATGATTTTCTACATGGTGAATTACATGAAAATGTCTACATGCAACAGCCTCCAGGATTTGTGGATCCAAATTTTCCTGATCATGTGTGTCATCTAAAGAAAAGTCTCTATGGCTTAAAACAAGCACCAAGACAATGGTTTGCCAAGTTTAGCACTTTCTTGTTGTCTGTTGGTTTTGTCAAGTCTGTGAATGATCACTCTATGTTTGTTCTTTTTTCTGCTTCAGATATCCTAGTTTTACTTCTTTATGTGGATGACATAATTTTGACTGGTAATTCTGAGTGCTTGATGGACAAACTTATTGCTTCTCTCAAAACTGCATTTGCTATGAAAGATTTGGGAAATCTGAGCTTTTTTCTGGGTATTGAAGCTGTAAGACATTCAGACTCTTTAGTTTTAACACAAAAGAAGTATACTCTGGAACTTTTGGAAAGAGCCAATATGTTAGAGTGCAAACCATGTGATACTCCAGTAGCTAAGACACACAGAGCTTCAATTCATGATGGTACATTATTGAAGGATCATCTTAAGTTTAGAGCCATTGTAGGAGATTACAATATCTCACTCATACTAGACCTGACATCTATTTTGGTGTTAAATATGTCAATCAATTCATGCATGCACCTACAGACTGTCATCTTCTTCTTGTCAAGAGAATTCTCAGGTACTTAAAAGGCAGTATTGGTCAAGGTCTTACTATTCATCCTGGTGATATAACCTCACTCAAAGCATACACTGATTATGATTGGGTTGGATGCCCTGATACTAGAAGATCTACTAGTGGATATGCTGTGTTTTTAGGCTCATATCTAATCTCTTGGTCGTCTAAAAAGCAACCTACAGTCTCCAAGTCATCTGCTGAGGATGAGTATAAAGCTTTATCTGTTGCAACTGCTGAGCTTAAATGGGTTTCTTATGTGTTGAATGATCTACATGTTCCTCTGCAATTACCAGTTCAGTTGCATTGTGATAATACAAGTGTTATTGCTTTGTCAGCTAATCCTGTTTTTCATGCCAGGACAAAACACATAGAAATTGAATATCACACTGTCAGGGAGCTGGTGGACTCTGGATTCCTTGATGTTTCTCATGTTTCAAGTGAAGAGCAGATAGCTGACATATTCACAAAGGGTTTGTGCTTTCCATATCACTCCATATTGCTTCATTTGTTGTTGGATGTTCCAGTTGCTTAGTGCTTTGCTTATTTGAGAGACGGACTTTTATTTTTTGTTTTCTAGATTTTTGCACATTGTTTCCTGGTCTCAGGGGTGTTGCTTTCTTGTTGCTGTTTTTTAGCTTTTTAGTTTTCAAACTTCAAAGTTAGCCTGTATCAGTTTGCAGGGGTGTGTTAGAAATATTATGTCAAGTCAAGTTTAGTCTCTGCTGTATTTCTCTGTCTCTCTGATCTTAATATTGTCTGAAACTATCTGTAACAGTTATCTGAAAATATATGACATTAATTCTAAAATCATTTACTTCATTTAATGTGCCATTCTTTACAAAGGGAACTCCGGACTATTTCCAGTGATGAAAGCTGCATTTCTTGAGAGTTGAGCCCTCAATACTGCTTCCGTGAAGGCTTTTGCTTCCCACAGCTTCAGGAACCTCTGCTTCCCATGGGATGATTCTGCAAGCCACATAGTTAGCATTAGAGTTATGATAATCAAACCAACACTTGGGATAATTTCTTTAAGATTGATGTTTGACTAATTACAACCATTTAATATTTCCAACTGCGTCGGAAAGGATTTAATGAATGAACCAACAATTAACACTCTTGTTTTGGTATGATCCAGGTAAAGAATTGTTAAAAAAATAAATAAGAGAGAAATACCTTATTCAAAGTTATTTGCATGTCTTCCAGATTTTTGCCACCATTTTGAAGAAGTTGTCGTACCATTAGAAGGATCCAAAATGTCACATCTCATAGTATTTAGAGTGGAATCCATTTTCAAGTCAATATAGTTGTAGGAGCAGAATCTCGCAACAGTTATACCTCAGCGAAGCTTTAAGTAAAGGATGGTTGCGAAGGTCATCGCAGAGTGTTAGAGAAGTGATGTAGCGAGTGACGTCAGCTTAGTCATAAGGAAAGTGTGAAGATTCTGCGAAGATTGGGATTACCTTGCGAAGAAAACCCTTGTAAGCTTGCGAGAACAACGCAGATCAGATCCGAAAATAAAGGCTGGCTTAGCTGTCATCCACTATGTAATATCCTATATAAAGGACCAAGCAAAGTCGAGAGAAGAGAGATCTTTTTGAGAGTGAGAGGAGAACAAATAGGAGAGAGAAAGTCCATAGCTATTTTGATTTCCTTGTATTCTCATTACTTTTGTAAGAATCATTAAAAAGATAAATAAAACTTTATAAATTTATCATGGAATTTGGCTAGAATAGCATACAATCTTTGAGGGGTGTGGTTGTAGGAAATCCTGCAACCACATATTGGCGCTAGAAACAGGGATTGATTTGAGAAAGATTTTAAGAAATTGGTGAAGAATTTGTGAAATTGGTAAAAGATCACTAAAATTGAAAAGATGGTAAGGAGAAGCATAAGAATTGCAGGAAGGATGAGAAAAGGAAATGGGAGAATCTTCTAGGATGGGAGCAAGAAATGAAGGAGAAGAACGAATTCAACTCCCAATTCAGCAGACATCAATATAAGGCGGAAACATTGATTACGATAGAGTCAGTGTACACACATGGAGGACGGACTCAACAAAAGGAATAGAAGAAACACAACAATTGAGGCGAGTAGAAGGAGGAATAATCCATGGAGAAGATGGGAATGAAACACTAGAGACATTAAGACAGAGGATATTTGAAGAAAAGAGATTAGAAGCAGAAGAACGTGCAAATTTAACACGACAAAATCATGAGTTGAGAATGGAAAATATAAGGTTACAAAATACAAGGTCGAGAAGTACTACAAGGTCAAATTCAAGATCAATTAGAAGAGAAGCAAGACGAGATCTGCTTGAAGTAGGTGTTGTTGAGAATATTCAAGAAGATATGCAGAATCCTGGAGATGGACATCGTGAAGAGAGAGAAATAGTTGAAGATCGTTATATTCAACATGGAGAAAATTATCATATTGAACAAAATGATAGAGATGAGAGAGATGAGCAACGTCATAGACGAAGTAGCCAAGATGGTGAAGAAAACCGGGAGGAATGAGGAAGGATATTGTATGGGAGAGAAGTACAAAGGAATCGACAAACAATGGAGGATGAGATTGAGAGGCGAAATGCAGAACAAACACACATAGCGTGCGAAAGAGAAAGAAGAAGGGCAGAAATTGAAGAACAAGAGTTTCAGGAGGCTATACGTCAGAACAATCATGATAACCGGGAAAGAAGGCGCAAACGGATTCGCAACAACAATAATATTAATGAAGAAGAAGATAGAACACGAAGAAGGAATGAAAGGCGAGAAAGAGAAATAGCGAGGAATGAACCAGAGCGCAGGGAGAAGATGAAAGACGAAACCATGTGCGAATGTATGAAAGGGATGAAAGAGAAGATCGCAGAGAGCGGCGAGAAGAAGAGGATGAAGAGGAATTACAAAATCTCGCAAGGCAAGATAAACATGAACGTAGAAGAAGAGAAGCAAGATTAAAGAGACCAATGGACCAAGGGTCAGGCATAAATGAACAAATTTTGAAAGAATTGGCAGAGATGAGGGGAATGCTCAGTAATAGAAGAGAAGGAGGTAGAAGACAATTGGATGAAGCAATAGAGGAAGCTGCGAAGACGCCGTTTACACAAGAAGTACAGTTAAGGGGAATACCGCCAAAATGCAACTTGCCTACATTAACCAGCATCTTTGATGGGACAACTTGTGTCGTTCAACATATCAAAGATTACGTGAGATGCATGCTGCAATGGGAGAACCATGATGATGTGTTGTGCAAATACTTTGCATCAAGCTTAACAGGAGAGGCATTAAAATGGTTTGAAGGATTGCCAAAGGATACCATAGCATCTTTTAGTCAACTACAAACGGTATTCTTAGGAGCTTACATAAGTAACAATTCATTGCGTCCTGGTATTGAAGATGTATTTGGATTGAAACAAAGAATTGGCGAAAGTTTGAAGCATTTAACTATGAGGTGGAAGACAATGTGTAGTAACATGGCTGGCCGAGTGGATGAGAGATACCTTATTTTATCATTCATTAATGCAATGTTCGCAACAAATCTGATGTATGTTCAAATATTTAGAATCAAGAATACTATCACAATGACTGAGTTGCGAGAATTCCAAGAGGAATACATTGCTCTTGAGGAGAGACAAAATGAGATGGAGTCGTACCCAGTTGCGAATACAAGCTCAACAATTGTGAATGCCGGCTTATTACCCAGATTAACAAACACAGTGGCGAGTACTTCACAAGCTTTGCAAAAAGAAATGGAGAATGAAGGTCAACAAAAGTTGGTTGTGATGGGAAGTCTAGATCAAGAAGAGTTCGAGAAAGAGAGGAGGTTCTATAATCGTGGAGGAAACAACAAGATTCGGAGACTTGACCAGCCTCAAGAAACTTATGGGGGACAGAAGAATAACTATCAAAGGGGACCAGGATCTAACAGGGTAGTATGGGAAGAAATAATAATGCCTCTTTTAAATGCTAGTGTGGAAAAAATATGGGAAGCCATAATTTTGATGGAAAATATCCCATCACCTTGGAATATGGGGAAGGAGCCACCACCGAAATACAGAACTCATGAATTCTGTTCATATCATCATTTTCATGGACATTCCACAAATGATTGCAGAAATATAAAGAGAATTATCCTTAAAATGATAGACCAAGGAAAGCTGGACCATTTTCTGATAAGACAACCTTTACCATTACCACCACCACCAGAAGACCGCAGAACAAATGCAGCGAAAAGAGAAGATACATTTTTAATTGAAGTCGGATCGAAAGCAAAAAACTTGTTTTGCAATTCTATTGTACATTCGTATAAAACAATAGAGGATTTTCATGATAACATTTTGAGCAGAGTGTTTGCAAGAGATGTTGACGGTAAAGAAATTATGAATATTGCGAAAATCTCGCCACTAAAGAATGGCAGAAACAGCCTATCTCCTTTACAGCCGAAGAAGTCCCCAAAGGAGGAGAAATGCATGATAATCCTTTAGTAGTAAAATTAGAAATCAATTCGAAACCAAGGGAAGATGAAGATGATGAAGCTGAGGATTCATGGGCGATTAATAGAATATTGATTGATACTGGAAGTTCTGTGGATATTCTATTTTACCATACCTACAAAACTATAGGGGGGAAGGATGAAGATTTGATACCTTCGACTTATAAGATTTATGGTTTTAATGGTACTGCGAACAAGCCTAAGGGAGAGATTACCATGCGAATTCCTTTGAAGGGATTATCTTCCGAAATTCTATTCCGTGTTGTTGATGTAGAGTCACCATACAACGCGTTGATTGGTTGACCTTGGCTGCATGGGATTCTGGGAGTAGCTTCAACCTTCCATCAATGCATTAAGTTTCCTCATCCTAATGGCGTTGGAATTATAAGAGGAGATTGGGTTGAAGGGAGAAAGTGCCATGCAATCGACGTAGAAAAATGTGAAGAGAGGGTAACTAAAAAGGTCAACTGGAAGCATAATGTCAGAGAAAAGCAAAGAGGCGAACGATTGATGGTAGACGTCGTGGGACATGGAAGAGAAGAGATTTTTGCGAAAGCAACGGTTGCTGAGATCGATTATCAGCGAATATTTCGCAAAGGAGAGCTGGTATTACTTTTACAGCCTATTCTTCATAAAGATGATGGAGATGAACATGCGAACAGATGGGAAGGTCCATACATAGTAACAAAGGTGCTTGAAGAAGGAAAGTATGAATTAGAAGGAGTGAAAACTGCAGTGTATGACGAGAAACATCTGCAGAGGTATGGTATAAGGGATGATGATGACCCAAAACCAGTAAAGGATGTTCTGCGAAATAAGATCATCAATAGTGTGCGAGAACTTAAGGAAGTACAAACACAGGGTGACAAAAGTAAGAAGAAGCTCAAAATGTGAAGTGAGAATGAAATTGATGAAGTGGGGCAAAGAAGAAAACAAAGTTGAACGCAAAAGATGTATTCAAAAAATATCTTTTATGAAAAGAATGAAGATTTGCGTTAATTTCGCAGAAATTATATTCAAAAGAATGAAAAATGCGATGATTTCGTGAGGAAACTCTTATCGAAACAATTATGCGATAATTTCACAATTTGAAAAGAAAATAAAAGAAAATACAAGAATAAAAAAAAAAAGATAGAGGCACCCAACTTTGGCGTACACCCTAGTTCGTGAATAAAATTTCGCAAGAGGCAAATGTTAGACCTAAAGTGCGTCATTGAAGGGGAAACCTATTACATGGCTCAAGGAAAGGTTATACCGCCCCGGAACCTGGGGCATAGAGACTTGGGGTTATTAAACCCATCCATGCACCTTGGATTCTCAACTTAAGCTTATGACTTAGCTTGGGCAACTAAGGTACGAAGGACTCTCTTAAGGAGTGCAGAACTCGATCAAGGCGCCGAGGTACACGGTTGAGCCAAGAGTGCCTGGGGCGTTTGAAGAGTCTCGGCCATTCTTGGCAAGTCTTGGCTATGATGCACTCATCCCGAAGAAAACTCCACTTAGGGTGCGGTCTTGTAACCATGAGCCATATCGGCGAAGGGATAAAAGGTCGCGAAAATAACTGGTTGTTGTAGAAACCGGATGGGAGGAGCCAACCTTGTATGGTAGAGGTACGCCTCCTTGAAGGGGAAACCATGGGGATGATAAGGGCGGCACCCTCCACTAGGGAGCTAATAAGTGTCAAAGACGCAAATGTCATGAGGCTTTTTACTCATGGGAGTATTAAGGCTTGTCATATTTGTGCAACGATCCTGCAGAAGTAAAAATACTAGAGAAAGATAAGACGAGATTAATGGGTCGGTGCACGAAAGTGTAAAGACGTCCTGCGATTTCGTCGCAAGACGGCAATAACATGGGGCTTTATGTTCGCAAGAATATTTAGGCATGTCATATTGCCGCATGAAAAATATCCTGTTGAGGCAAAAATACAAGAAAATGATAAGGCAAGATCAATGGGTCAATACATGAAAATGTAAAGACGTCCTGCGATTTTGTCGAAGATATAAAGAGTGGAAAAATAAGACCTTTACTTAGGAAGACAAGATAAGACCACATAAGAAAATAATATTGAATGAAATTTTGGGAAAATACCAAGATACATATGATAATGAATTTATCATAGTGAGATTTCGTGAAAAAATACAAATAAGATTGTGAAAATGACACATGTAATCTTGTATAACATTGCGACATGATTAATCTCTCATTTGAAAACAAATAACAGAGGCAAGTATGGGAATGCTTAACGAAGGCAAATGTTATTTGCTTCCACCGATAGATTAATGCATATATGTTGATTATTACTAATCTTTGATTGTTATTGCGAACAAGGGTTGCTTTTCTAATATATGCGAGGCAAAAAGAAAGAATAGAACTTATATTGAGAGATTTTGGAAATTAGAGGAGATCGAAGTGACAAATTTACATAAAGATCAAGGAATAAAAGATGTACATGCGTTACAAAAAGATGAAAAGCTAATGAAGAAAAGGACAATTATTTCTTGTTTGATTCTTCTTTTCCTCATCAATGTCTTCTTCTTCTTCTTATTCTTCTTCACTATCGTCACTATCCGAAATGTCTGGAAGTGATGCATTCGAAGGAATTTCATCTAAGAGGCAGGGATACATAATGTAACACCTCGTGCTTTTAGCATGGTGCATGCTGAAAGATGTGCCATGGACTGAGATGAAGCTTCATCCAAAGCTTCCGTTGCGTGAAAAAAGGAACATTGGCCCTTGGCCAATGCGTTGACAATGTTCGGCCAACATGGCCGGACATCAGGTTGGCAGTGGACGGCCAACATGGCCGGACATCGGGTTGGCAGTGGACGACAACATGGACGGACATCGGGTTGGCAGTGGACGGCTCACATGGCCGGACATCGGGTTACAGCGGACGCCAACATGGCCTGGGACATCGGGTTGGCAGCGGACGACCAACATGGCCGGACATCGTTGTTGGCCAGGGTGGTAAGGTGCGGCCATCACGGCCCAGGAGTTGATGAATGATTTTGGTCCCCACTTAAGTTGTAAAAATGTCATTTTTACATATATAGGGAGGGGGTAGTTGGTTGATGGTGCATATGGACTATGCACAAGTAAGCTTCATAGCTTAGCGGAAGAGTCTAAATGATGCCTAAGGCTCATTTATAGCTGCGTAGCCTCGCGAAGAGGGCATTTGTTGCTTAGGCATCGTTATGCCATATTGCGGACCAAACATGCATCACTTGGATACATTTCGACGGAACGGCCAATAAGGACTAGGCCATTTCCATTATTGCTTGGCCAAGGCCATGCAAACGAGTTGGCTTAAGTTTGTCCCATCGCGGATGAACTACGTGCATGCTTGATCCCTTTAGAGTAGGGAAGGGTACGTAGGCAGCCGCAATGAGTTGCAACATTGCGGTCCAAAGACGTTGTCGCTCTCATATCATCTAATTTAGAGATGATTGCGGCACTTTGACCTCTCATATAATCTGGCTCGGTATCTCGACGCAAGAGATGATTGTGGCCATATTTGATGAGGCTAGTTGTGTTCCATTCCTTGGATGCTCATACTTCCTATCAAGGCGTTCGACATAGGCTAAAAACCCGAGTGTCGTAATTTAGCTCAAGAGGAGCCCATTTTGATGGTAAACGTCCCAAAGATCAGGACATGTAGATCCACATGGTCACCAGAATTCAGCCAAATTCCATCGTTTATGGCCTCAAAATCCCGTTTTTGCCGTATTAAGCAAGTTTTTGCTTTCTTAATAAACCCTTTTGCGGAACAAGAGTAAGTTGGAACGGTGTGGAAGCTAAGTTAGCTGCATCATGCTCCACGAGAATGCTTGCAAGGGCAAATGGACGCATTTGCACGGGGATGAGGCCCGGATCGTAGCTTCATCATGGCGCATCGGGGAAGTTACGGCTTGCTATGGGCAACGGGCCAAAGGCGTAATTTTCCGTCCGTCCACATGTTGGTATCGAGCAAGTTCGAGAAAACAATAGGATCAAAGTGAGTGGACTCACAAACGCGTATTTTTCCTCCAAAGGGAAATAAAGTCGAGAGTAGGCCAACTTTTTGCGCGAAAAGAGTTTGTAATGCAATGCCAATTACTTTTGTGAATCGAGTTGATCTTGTTCATGTGCTTTTGTGAGTTTTCCGTTTAAGTGGAACCCCACTTACGAGTGGATATCCTAGGAGACCGTCTGGGACTGATGCGTAGATAATGGGACCGATCATCCCCACACGTTGGAAACCGTACAACGATGTGCGTTATCGCCCGGGCTAGCATCCCACTTACGAGTGGCAACCTGGATGACCGCTCGAGTGACGGTGGGCAATCTGAAGTCGTTTCACACGATTACATGTTGTTGGAATCAACCTTGTGAACTTTAGGGACTCCTGAGTGTGTAGTATGGGATGCACATTTTGGATACCTGGTCGAGATATCCTCTTGGCACTGGCCAATTGAGATTCTTGGTGACGTTGTGGACTCTTTATGGATTCCTGGGCATACGGTATGGGACGTGTGCTCAGAAGGTCCTAAGTGATGTTCCACGACAAACTTGAAGAAACTCGTGATTTATGAGCATTTGGTATGGGACTTTTCTCGTGAATCCAAACCGAAGAGATTGTCCACAATAGCTTTGATTTTGAATTTCGAGGACGAAATTCTTTAAAGGGGTGAATAGTATAACACCCCGTGCTTTTAGCATGGTGCATGCTTTGAAAGATGTGCCATGGATCGAGATGAAGCTTCATCCAAAGTTCATTGCGTGAAAAAAGTAACATTGGCCCTTGGCCAATGCGTTGATAATGTTCGCCAACATGGCCGGGCATCAGTTGCTGATGGACGCCAACATGGCGGGACATCAGGTTGGCGGTGGGCAGCAAATATGGACGGACATCGGGTTGGCGGTGGATCGGCTAACATGGCGGACATCGGGTTATAATGGACGGCCAACATGGCTTCACATCGGGTTTTTAACGACCAACATGGCGGACATCGTTGTTGGCTGGGTGGTAAGGTGCGGCCATCACGGCTGGGGAGTTGATGAATGATTTTTGGTCCCCGATTTAAGTTGTAAAAATGTCATTTTTACATATATAGGAGGGGTAGTTGGTTGATGGCATATGCGGACTATGCACCAAGTAAGCTTCATAGCTTAGCTTCTAAGAGTCTAAATGATGCCTAAGGCTCATTTATAGTCTGCGTAGCCTCGAAGAGGGCATTTATTGCTTAGGCATCGTTATGCCATATTATGGACCAAACATGCATCACTTGGATGCATTTCGATTGAAACTACTTATAAGGACTAGGCCATTTCCATTATTGCTTGGCCAAGGCCATGCAAACGAGTTGGCTTAAGTTTCCGTCCCATCGCGGATGAACTACGGTGCTGCTTGATCCCTTTAGAGTAGGGAAGGGTACGTAGGCAGCCGCAATGAGTTTGATTGCTGGCCCAAAGACGTTGTCGCCATATCATCTAATTTAGAGATGATTGCGGCACTTTGACCTCTCATATCATCCTGCTCGTGTATCTCGACGCAAGAGAGATGATTGTGGCCATATTTGATGAGGCTAGTTGTGTTCCATTCCTTGGATGCTCATACTTCCTATCAAGGCGTTCGACATAGGCTAAAACCCGAGTGTCGTAATTTAGCTCAAGAGGATCCCATTTTGATGGGAACGTCCCAAAGATCGTGACATGTAGATCCACATGGTCACCGGGAATTCAGCCAAATTCCATCGTTTAGGGCCTCAAAAGGTCAAGTCATTGCCGTATTAAGCAAGTTTTTGCTTTCTTAATAAACCCTTTTGCGGAACAAGAGTAAGTTGGAACGGTGTGGAAGCTAAGTTAGCTGCATCATGCTCCACGAGAATGCTTGCAAGGGCAAATGGACGTGCATTTGCCTGGGGATGAGGCCCGGATCGTAGCTTCATCATGGCGCACCGGGGAAGTTACGGCCTGCGGGGCAACGGGCCAAAGGCGCGTAATTTTCCGGTCCGTCACACATAGAGTGTGAAATGCGGTTATCATCACAGACCTTCATGATAGTTTTATTGCGAAATTTAAGAATATCATTCTGTAAGTTGGCAACGGTGAGCTTCAATTGATTCTTGAGCCGATGGCATTTATCATTGCGAGTAGATAAATCTTCCGCGAGTTCCATCTTTTCTGCTTCAAGAGATTTAGTTTGAGTCTCCACCCTTCAATTCTTTTGCAAAAGTCCTACCAAATTTCTCGCGAATAAACAATAACATATCAATAACTCAAGCAAAGTTTATGAAAAAAGAATAACCAGTAAGAAAGTAAAGTTAACAACCTGCTCTGTTAGAGATCATATCTTTGAACAAGGATGAATGATCATCTTGGAGACTAACGCTTACACCTAAATTATTTCTCGGCATTATCTAAGATTTTCGTGTTTGCGAATTCATCATCATTAGTTATAATTAGACGAGAACGAATTTGGTTTTCTCTTTCGACAAAAATGGCATTCTTATGGTTAACTTCATCTCGTTCAAGCTGGATTTCGAGAAGGGTTTTGTGAAATTTTTCTAAAGCTTGAGCACCTTGACTAGTGATGCGATCTTTATCATCTATAAGATCACTGATCTTAGCTCTCAACTTGTTAATCTCATCATTGGAATCAAGGTAGCGGCATTTTAAGTCGTGAGATATTTTCAAACTGCTTATATGGTCAATTTCTAAGAGATGGAATTTAGATCTGAGTTCATTTAAGGAAAGGGAATTTGTTTTATCATTGGTATAACTGTTTAAAGAAGTATTAACACGTTCGAGAAGGGTATCATCATCCATAGATTGGGGAAAGGTGCGAAGAAATTTGGCTTCATCAGAAAGACCGTAAATGTCTGCAAAAATGATTAATCAAATAAGGGAAAACCATGGGAAGAGGATTAGAGAAGAAGAAGAGATACTACTTACCATAAAGTTGGTCATTCCCCTGTTGAAGGCTGGATATTTTATTTTGTTGAGTGGAGGAATCTACTTCTAACTCATTTGTTCTTCTTGCAAGTTCAATAATCTCAACTTCTAGCTCTTCATTTTGGTCGCGAGATTCCTCTCGCCATCTTATTAAGCTTGGAGTTCTTCTTTTCAAAGCTCTCACATCTTCTAACTAAGTCAGAGGCAATTGCATAAGAAGCCTTTCCATCCTGCGAAAGAATAAAAAGAAAAATCAAAGTAAGGTATAAATTTTGAATTATAATTAACAACGAGTTAGAGGAATGAAGGTTTACCAGAATACCAAGCGAGTTTAGGAAACTTGGAGTAATAGATCTCTAAACACCGTGAAGGGATTCAATACCATCTAAAAGAGGGGCGTCATAGATGTTCGCAAGCGCCCGACAAGTGTTAGTTAAAGGAATGTTGCCAATCCATTGTAGAGAATCAGAGAATATGCCAGACAATTGCGCCATAGATGATTCAGGGAAGAACTCTCATTTGCGAAAGAAGTCTCAAATTCTTCATCCATGCTTTCATCTGATTGAATATTTGAATGAGAGGGAGAGCGAAGTCTTCGTTTCTTTGAAGATGGGACAGTTGATTGCTTCTTGCGAAGAATACCTTTATCTTTGCCTTTGGTTTTCGCAGCCTTAATAGGTTCCTCAGCGATTTGAACAACTCTAATTTCAGACTGCATACACGAATGAAGATAAGAAATAGAGGCAACAATATTGTTAGTATAAAACAAAGGAATATTTCTTACTTCATCCGTTATTGCACGCAATGCTGTTAAGGCGCTTGCTTTCCCAGTTTTGTTGTAGTATTTTGTTAGCTTCTCAATCTAAAAATTTTGCAAAAAAAGAAAAGAATGGAATAAGAATAAATGGAGAACTACACACTGAGCGAAGTTTGAAAGTATACCTCTACTTTCTTTTCGGGCCAATTAAATATCCAGGGTTTGTACGTAGCGAGATTTTCGGGTAGCACATTGGAACCAGAGATGTAAGGTCCTTTCAGAGTCAACGGAAAGACGCACCATTTGTCATCTTTTGAGTGACGTGGAGTTTTATTAGTACCAGAATTCCAATCAATATCTTGCATTAACACCTTTTCGTTGGCAATATTGTCTTTCTTCTTCAAGCGAACTCCCCAGCGAGTACTTTCTTTCTTCATAGTGATTACTTCATAATTATCAAAGAAACTCTCCACGTATATTTCTTGAGAATGATTTCTAAATCGGCCCAATTTAGGATCTCTCCGACCTCGCGATAAAGAGATCCTGCCCGCACCGCGATGGGCAAACTTCGAGTATAAGTCAAATGCAATCTCCACACAGCTTGATAGACGGGCTCGCGAAAAGTTCGCATGGGAAATAATTTCGTAAAATAAAGGAAAGTTAGGGTTATAAAGAGGGATAGGAAGACCAAATAAGAAGTTGGTTTGAGCGAGACTATAATTTCTTGATTGCTACACTCGATGATCGAGAAAATAATTTAAGCGTAAAAGAATGGATTTAGGGCCATGATCAGGAATGGTGGATAATGTAAAACCCCTTTCTTTAAAGTCTTTTTGAATTTCTTCAAATTCATCACCATATTTACGACCACTTGGAGGCATTTTTGAGTATGGGAATGGAGAAGAATAAAAGATTTAAAATTTTGCAGTAGCAGAAGCGGAACTTGCGGAAGAACAATGAAGAAAAGTTGCAGAGAAAATAAAAAGGAAAGTAAAAAGAAAGCAAAAGAAGACAAAGAAGGATATATATAGAGGGAAGGAAATCTCGAGAAGATAAACTCATTAATGCGAAGAGATGATATGAACGGTTAAGAAATGACGGTTACTAAAGACTTGTTAAGAAATGAATGGTAAAAGAAACACCTATAATTTATTTCGCGGGAATCAAGTAAGGTTGTCGGTGGAAAAGGATAGGGAAAAATGAGCGGTTGTAGGAGTAGAATCTCGCAACAGTTATATCTCAGCGAAGTTTTAAATAAAGGGTGGTTGCGAAGGTCATCGCAGAGTGTTAAAGAAGTGATGTAGCAGTGACGTCGACTTAGTCATAAGGAAAGTGTGAAGATTTTGCGGAAGATCGGGATTACCTTGCGAAGAAAACCCTTGTAAGCTTGCAGAATGACGCAGATCGTATCCGAAAATAAAGGTCGCTTAGTCGTCATCCACTATGTAATATCCTATATAAAGGACCAAGCAAAGTCGAGAGAGGGGGATCTTTTTAGAGAGTTAGAGGAGAACAAATAGGAGAGAGAAAGTCCAGAGTTATTTTGATTTCCTTGTATTCATATTACTTTTGTAAGATTCATCAAAAAGATAAATAAAGCATTGTTAATTGATCATGGAATTTGGTTAGAATAGTGTATAATCTTGGAGGGGTGTAGTTGTAGGAAAGCCTGCAACCACATTGATAACCAATAGCCCGAGCAATGGACATGCATTAAAGGTACCAAACTGCCAATACTGTATTTACTGTCAAAAGAAAAGACTCACACAATGTTATTTAAGAGTCATAGCCCAATCGAGCTCCTGAACGGTTGATCTTGACCAATTAGGTTCAATCCAAGACCATGATGACCACCCCTTTGAACCAGAAAAATCTTCAAAAGGAACATGACTTCCAAGAGAATGGTAACTGCCCGTATCAAGTGAATAATATAAGATTCCTTCTCCATGCAAAGACAATCTTGGAAAATAAATTTTGTTCTCCATGGCATTGTTTGGAGCAATTCTTGAGACACATGATGTGTAGCCGACGAACAACATATATTTTCCCAAACTTTTGATTCCAACCCATTCCATCCGAGAGAAATCCAACTTGAAAACTCCTAGTAACGTTCCAGTACGTCCTAGTTTCACTAATATAAGATCTCCTCCACACTCTACCAGAAAACTAGGATACTTATCATTAAACTGTGCACGAGGCTTCTCAAGAACTTTAAAACTCCAACTAGTAATATCCCCTTGTAATCCACTAAAAGCTCCTAAAAGTCCACTGTAATCCACGGTGTACAATATCCCCTCGTGTAAAGCCGGAGCATTAAGTAATGGGATGAAGTGCTCTATATAAATATTGTCAAACTTGCGATACCTCCAAGAATCTTTTCCCCTTGCAATAAGGACAACACCCATACTGCTTCCCGTATCTACTCGAATGCCACAAACTACACAGTTGGAACAAGTCGGCAACGAGGAGAATGAGATGTTGGACAAATCATAATAACTCGACAAGTCTGGGAGTTCAATGATTTCCTTTGTGAAGGGGTTGTGAAAAAATAATTTGTGATCCCCCTCCGACATAAGTAGCCAGCCGCCCCTTTGATACCGAATTCTAGCTCCTCGTAGCAAGGGAAGCTTCATAAGGTAGTTCTCATTATTATGCATAGGGTCAACAAATTTGTAGACAGTGCAGTCATTCGTGACCGAATATACCAGACATGGAGATACATATGTGTTGTTTAAGATCCTATTGGAAGTTGATGCTTGCTTTACTCTAGGTAAAATGTACCGATTTGCTTTACAGACTGATCTAAACTCTTTGTAATCAAATGAATGGAGATAACTTGCTAACAAGTGTACAACGTCCTCATTTAGACTATCCCAAGGCCTTCCTTGTTTAACTTCTCCGCTGTTGCATATAATCCCATGATGATTTTCTTTACCTGAACTTGTAAATATTACTTCTGTCTCCACTATGTAATCTTCTTCTTCTTCTTTACGTCTATGCAATAGAGACTCAGTTATATCTTGTCTGTCCCCAACCCTACACACACAAAATTGTCAATGACATATTACAGAAAGAAAAACCATTGTTACTATTCCTGAGTTAAAAATTTAGTTTATAAGATATAATATATACAACGTATGGTACCTGAAAGGCGTTGGCATCATAATCCAATCCGATGAAAACCATTGTTTTGGCAGCTTTAGAAACGGCGAAATTATAGTGCCAGTACCTTCTATTTCATATTTGTACAAGCTTTGGTTGTTGGGTAGTGTGTAATACAAACAACCTCTTGTAAGACCCAACTCAGCTGCCGAGCAACAAGCTATTGTGGTTTGGCCATAAAAAATAACGTTATCACCTAAACTATTTACCGCTTTCCACCCCATTAAAGAAAAATCCAACTTCGCAATACCAACTGAGATGACTTCCTCTCCTTTACATGTGTGCTCAAATTCAAGCTTGTAGAATTCATCACAGGTTTGTACATATCTTATTGTACGACCGTTGGTGGAAGTTCCTCCGAAACATTTAAAATTAGAGTGATCACTAGTCTCAAATAGCTTTATACATAGATTAATATTGTCGTCATCTATGTTTTGTATTTCGATCTTGTAGTTATAAAATATAGAACCACCCATTGCATATAAATTTCCTTTAAAGTAGCTAATTGACAAAATACCGGATGTAATATCCACATCTCTAGAAAACTTTTGTGTCCTCCATTGTTTATCTCCAGGGCGGCAAAACAAAAAGACATAGTCGCACTCATTATCACATCGCTCGAACACAAAGAAAACCATTGAATCGTTGCCACTGTCGAGATAAGTACTAGTTATAGCAGTTTTAGGAGGCGAGGTCATAACACAATCCAGTAAACGGTAATCAACATATTTGTAATCGGAAGATGAAGAAAGTATGCTAGGCAACTCTATGGTCTCTAATGTTGCAGGATTCCACAGAAAACAATCCCCAAAATTCCAGCTCGGGGTGTAATCAATTTTATGAATATCACATGTAATAATCAACCATCCTTGGTGACAAGGTTGCTGAAAAAACGATTTGCCACTCAACTCCGGTATAAGTTTCCGGCAAGTCCTATTATCGGGTTCACATAGGTTATAAAAAGCTTGATTTTTCATACCTTTTCCATAGGGGATGACTAGCCAAGGTGCTACTTTTGGTGATGGTGGTCTCCTACGTTCACTTCTATCTACCATTGCTTGGTTTTTAGCCATGTTGAAATCTAGAGAAAAAAAATAACTCGATAATCTGCTCTAGAAAGTAACGAGAGCTATGTTCATATATGGATGCTTTCTTGTGTATTCTTTGGAAGTGGCCAGAGTTGTGTTTATATAAAAATGGTTTATACGAAGTTGCCTAATCTAATCTTAGGATTTCTATATAAGAGAAGGAAACGGATTCCTTTTGGGTTTCAAGAAAGAACCGAAGTTTAGAAGCTGTCGGGCACCATCCATCCTACGTGAATATACGCGTATTTTGTGGTCGATCCAAAATTTTAAGTTTTAATAAATATGATAATAACGGCTGAAACAACAAGCGTCGTCAATATGTCCGAGTGGTTAAGGAGACAGACTCGAAATCTGTTGGGCTTTGCCTGCGCAGGTTCGAATCCTGCTGTTGACGTTTTTTTTTCACCCTAAACTCGCGACAAGGCTTCGTCAGATTCGCACCAAATGATCTTGTTGAAACACTATTGAGTTTTGATGCTGCTGAAAAAACTCTGCTCAGATTTAAGCCATGCACCTATGACCAGTTTCGCTCACAAATATAAGGCCACACGGAGAGTGGCTGGATGAAAAAATAGAAATGCAAGCTTCGCTCTGCAGATCGGCGAACTTAATGAGTTGACTCAGCTAATAATTTTTTTCATGATTTCTTAACTTTTTACTTCTGATCTTCACGGTTTATTAGCTATTGATTGTTTTCCTGATTTAGTTTTTGGTTAGACCCTCGCATCATTCTCTTTTGATGAATTATTTACATGAACAAGACTGATTCTAGCTGTTTTGAACCTTATTTTGTTTATTTATGTTTTTCTATGAACTTTACATTGTTTCCTTTTCATCGTTTTAGATATTAAGTTTTGTATATGTTTCTGTTCTTTGAATCAGTTTTACTATTCTGAAATGGCTTTTCTGATTTTCTTGCAGGTTCCTCTGGATTTTGCTATGGATTCCTACCTATATTGGATCTTTGTGCTTAGCATTTGCTTGATTCTCGAGACTGTATTGTCGACAATGGTTATATTGCCTATCACAGTTCTACCCCATGTTGCTATATTGCAAAATCACAATATCTCTCCTTTGAGTTCTTATTATGAGAAACATCATTATCCTCCAAATCAATTTTTTGAAGCCATGAAAAACCAGTTCATTATCCAGACTCAGAAACCGATTCATTCCCAAAAAATTCAAAAATCAAAAATCGGTAGGTTCACTTCCTTACTGTTGGTATAGTTTAGGTTTTCATTTTTCCTTTCTTCTTCAAAAGCTTATTTTAATTTTGTTTTTTTTCTTTCTCGGATTAGAGAAATTTTCATGTTTATAGCAAAATCTAATGTTAGGTATTAGATCTGATGTTGATAATAAACTGGAAGAGTCTACTTTCGTCGATTTGGTATGATCTCTGAGTGTATTTGTGTTAAACCGTGTTTTTTAATTGATTTTTGGGTTCGATCCATGAGTACGTATATGTAATACTGAAATATTTGTTTTAATTCGGTTATATTCAGAGTTTTGTCATTGTTTTTGGGTTCGATCCATGAGTGTGTATGTGTAATACTGAAATATCTTCTTTGATTCGGTTATATTCAGAGCTTTGTCATTGTTTTTGGATTCGATCCATGAGTGTATTTGTGTTGCACAACATTTTTAATTGATTTTGGTTCGATCCATGAGTACGATATGTAATCTTAAAATATCTCTGCTTTGATTCGGTTATATTCAGACTTTTGTCATTGTTTTTGGGTTCGATCCATGAGTACGTATGTGTAATACTGAAATATCTTCTTTGATTCAAATTATATTCGAGTTTTTTCATTGTTTTTGGTTCGATCCATGAGTACGTATGTGTAATACTGAAATATCCGCTTTGATTCTTTACATTCGAGTTTTGCCACCGTTTTTGGGTTCGATCCATGAGTACGTATATGTAATACTGAAATATGTGCTTTGATTCAGTTATATTCATGGATTCGTCACTTATTCTTTACATGTGGTTTGATTTTTTAGTTTATGAATACGCGGTACGTATATGACGCACTGATAGAAACTTCTTCTGATTTTGTTTTATTCATAGTTTTGCCATTGTTTTTGGGTTCGATCCATGAGCACGTATGTGTAATACTGAAATATGTGCTTTGATTATGTTATATTCATCAATTCATCAATTCTTCTTTACATGCAGTTGATTTTTAGTTCATGAATACGCAATACGTATATGGTGTACTGATAGAAATTTCTTCTGATTCTGTTTTATTCAGAGTTTGCCACTTTTTTATTTCTTTGATCCATGAGTACGTATGTGAAATACTGAAATATGTGCTAATTTTGTATAGCTTTTTCTGTGTTTACAGTGCATATAAAGTTTTTGCTTTATTTTTCCTACAATTTAATATTGTATTAAAGAAATATTAGAGATTACTAATTGGTATGATCCTACAATATATGTGATATAAAACATTTTCTAATTTATTTATCATTGATTCTAACAAACATGTACTTTTCCTGTAAGCAGTGCAGCAGATACATACTCGAATTTGTAAGCAACAGGTACATACTCGAATTTGTAAGCAGTTTAGCGGATACGTGTTCTATTTGTAAGCAACGCCACATATATGTACTCAGATTTATAAGCAGTGTAGCAGATATGTACTCGAATTAATAAGCAGTGTAGTAGATATGTACTCGAATTTGTAATCAGTGTAATAGATATGTACTCGATATAATGAACGCGTAAACACACACGTTTGGTAACAATGGGTATTATGGTCATTTCCATGTTTTAATTAATTTTGGACCTTAAGATAAAAAAAAATTCTGTTGGACCCTACTATAAATAACCTTATGGGCTTTAGACCAAACAAGAAATTTTCCGAAAGGAAATCCTTTTCCTCGGTGAAATAGAAATCCTAAGAATAGGCAACTTGCTACGAAACATCCTTATATATAACACCACTCTGGCTACTTCCTAAGAATACTCAACACAACTTAAGCATCTTGCATCCTCACAGCTCTCCTCTTGAAAATTCTCGGTACAAATTATCAAGTTATTTTCTCTCTAGATTTCAACATGGCTGAAAATCAAGCAACATCAGCAACCAGAAGCGAACGCCGCAGACCACCATTACCAAAGGTAGCACCTTGGCTTGTAATCCCGTACGGAAAAGGTATGAAAAATCAAGCTTTTTATAACTTATGTGAACCAGATAAAAGGACTTGTAGGAAATTTATATCCGAGTTGAGTGGCAAATCTTTTTTCCAGAAACCTAGTCATCAAGGATGGTTGGTCATTGTATGTGATGATGAAGAAGTTGATTACACCCCAAATTGGATTTATGGGGATTGTTTTCTGTGGAATCCTATGACATTGGAGACCATACAATTACCTAACATACTCACTTCAGGTTATACATATGATGATTACTATTTCCAAGATTCTGTTTTGTCTTCGCCTCCTAAAACTGCTACAACTAGTACTAATCTTGGTAATGGCAACGAGTCGATGGTTTTTTTTGTGCTCGAGCGGCGTGATGATGAATACGAATATGTCTTTTTATTTTGTCGCCCCGGAGACAAACAATGGAAAACACACAAGTATTTTAGAGACAGAAATATTGATGAAGATAACAATATTTCATCCCTTCATTATATTAAAGGAAATCTATATGCAATGAGTTGTTCAAGATTTTCTAACTACAAGATCGGAATAGAAAAAACAGATGACGATAGCCTTAGCCTGTGTGTAAGGCTGTTTGAGACAAGTGATCACACTCCTGTGGGAAAAGAACTATACATTAGCCGTTGTAGAACAGGATACGTGCAAACCTGCAATGAATTCTACAGATTTGAATTAGATAGCACCTATCAAGGTACTGAAGTTATCTCAGTTAACATTGCGAGGTTAGATTTTTCTTTGATGGAGTGGAAGGAAGTAAATAGTCTAGGTGATGATGTTCTCTTTTATGGCGAAAACACAGTAGCATCTTGCTCGGCAGCTGAGTTGGGTCTTACGAGGGGTTGTTTGTACTACACGGTACCCGACAACAAGTGCTTGTACAAATTTGAGTTAGAAGGTATGAGTACTATGATTTTTCCGTGTCTAAAGCTGCCAACACCATGGTTTACATCGAACTGGATTATGATGCCAACAACTTTCAGGTACCAAACACTTGTTGCATTTCTTATAAACTAATATATATCTTAACTCCAGAATTGTATCAATGGTTGTACATATGTCATTAATAATTTGCGTATGCTATATTTTGTAGGGTTGCAGGCGAGGGACAAGAAATAACAGAATCGAAGTTACATAAACGTGAAAAGGATTCCATAGTGGAGCCGGAAGGATTATATACAAGTTCAGGTAACAAAAATCATGGAATAATTTGCAATTGTGGAGAAGTAGAAAACCAAAGGCCATGGAATATTCTAAATGAGGATACTATAAACTTGTTAGCAAGTTATCTCCATCCATTTGATTACAGGGAGTTTAGATCAGTTTGTAAAGAAAATCGATCGATTCTACCTATAGCAAAAAAGGCATCAACTTCTAATAGTATCCTAAACCGCACTTATGTGTCTCCATTCTTGGTATATTCCTTCACGAATGACTGCACTCTCCACAAATTTGTTGACCCTATGAATAATAACGGGAACTACCTTATGAAGATTCCCTTGCTAAGAGGAGCTATAATTCGGTTCCAAAAGGGTGGCTGGCTGCTTATGTCGGAGGGGAATCACAAATTATTTTTTCACAACCCCTTCACAAAGGAAACCATTGAACTTCCGGATTTGCCAACGGATTATGACTTCCCCAACATCTCATTCTCCTCGTTGCCCACTTGTTCTGACTGTGTAGTTTTTGGCATTCGAGTAAGAAGAAGACCAAGTAGTATCGGTGTCTACCTTATTGCAAAGGGAGAAAATTCTTGGAGGTTTCACCAGTTTGACAATATTTATATGGACCACTACAAGCCATTATTTAACACCTCAACTTTACACGAGGGAATATTGTATTGTGTAGATTACAGTGGACATTTAGGAGCTTTTAATTTGGAGGACAGGAGTTACAAAGTTCTTCTGAAGCCTCGTGCACAGTTTAACGATGCATATCCAAGTTTCTTAGTGGAGTGTGGAGGAAAACTTATGCTAGTGAAATTAGGACGGAATGGAACTTTGGTAGGTGTTTTCAAGTTGGATTTTTCCAGGATGAAATGGGTTGGAATCAAAAGTTTAGGAAAATTTATGTTGTTCGTCAGTTATACATCATGTATTTCAAGAATCGCTCCAAACAGTGGCATGGAGAATAAAATCTACTTCCCTAGATTGTCTTCGCATGGAGAAGGAATTTTATATTATTCGCCTGATACGGGAAGTTACCATTCTCTTGGGAGTCATCATTCGTCTAACGATTTTTCAGATTCAAAGGGATTGTCATCATGGTCTTGGATTGAACCTAATTGGTCAAGATCCACTGTTCAAGAGCTCGATTGGACTGCGACTCTTTCGTAATAATGTGGGACTTTTGACAGTAAAAAAAACCATCGTTGGTGTTATGCATGCATATGACAAGCAAGTATTCTATTTTATCGTTATGTCTTGTAACAAGGGTTAATTGTGCAGTAAATATGATTATATGGATCTTCCGTGTCTCTTTTAAAACTTTAACGGCTATTTCCGAGTGACATTTTTCTTGTTCTTAAATTTAAATCCAACATGCAAGTTACGAATTCCAACATCCGACATGTTTATCAGCCGACAAACGTTAATTCGGATCATGACATCCACGCAATTGTGTCATAGCTTGCTCGCTTTGTTTTCTAAGCTCTGTAATGCCAAATGTTTCTTGTTTCTGAAAGAAAATTTAATCAAGCAATTTCATTGGTAATATCCGAACACAGTGAAGCACATTGATTTTGTACTTGAATTGCATGAGATATATCGCCTGACCATGCCCACATGTTTCTTTACCGGAAGTTGATGATTTGAGTAAATTTTCTTCGATCCTCATTTACAGTCGGTAAACCGTAAACCGTAATCCGTAAACCCCACATAACCAATGATAATTTTTCATTCGTTATGCGGTTTAAAGAGAACGAAGCCTCTTATTTATTTTGTATGCTGTTGTCTAGGACATATACTCAGGACGTACTGCTAAATGTTATGTCCAACATCCTGTCGTGCTTGACCCAAAAATTAGTGCTCAACTGGCTTACCTCACTGCACTACAATAATAATAATAAAAGACTTTGCATTTTTTTTCTTTCTGAAAGGATTATAGAATGTGCATTTTGATGCTTGGATTCCTCGGAAAAATCTTAACGGTTTTAAATCATATAAAACGCCTCATCACATAGTGCTCATGCAAAAATAGTTCCCCAAGCAACTCTGGAGAGGTGGGTGCCAGTTTAAAATAAGTGGGATGATTCCAGTGTGGTTCAAAATCACCATCCGCGAAGAAGTACTCTGTAAGGCTATCTTGTAACATTTCATTTTTTTAAACGAAGGAAAATATATTACATTGTTTGTTACATCAGAAGATTGAGTTAAGGCTTTCCTTTCCGAACAAACCGCACACATAACGCTTTCTACTTCAAGTGGTGCGTTTTGACCGAACATAAAGTGTCTTATGGACTTTCTTATCTTCTTTTCTCTCTTATCTCTCTCTCATCCCTTCTTCTTCTCCAACAAAACCATCCCTATAACTCTTTGTAGCAGGTTTCTTTATTTTTTTTTCTTACTTTTTAGGTTAGTTAGTAAGTTTAGTTTAGTTGTTATTATGTTTTTTTAGTTATCTACGCTATTATGGTGTTTTTTTTTGTCCTTTTTGAAAATTTATCTACGTTTTAACGGCGGTTTTTGGTTATTACTTTGGGTTTTAAGATCAATAGGGATTTTCTCCAACGATGAAACCTTCATCTTTGTTCTCTCTGACAACGAAATTTTCGTCATTAATTTATCCGGCGACAATAACTATACCGATGATTTTTTTTGACGATGGAATCTCCATCCCTAATTACAAGAGATTTGGAAAAATCACTCCTATTTTTGAAGAACATCTTTCTAAAGAAGAAAGTCAAACAAAATGGGTGGAATTTAATTCTGAGAAGAACCATTCTTTCTCCGATTTAACCAATCTTATTCATACTTGTATTTGTTTTACTCCGATAATCATTTTCTTTCTCTTGTACGATTTCTTGGTATTGTACTTTTACGGTATGATCTTGTTTCTTTGTACTTTCTTATTTTCGATCTTAAATTCATTGTAACCTCGAATTACCATTAATGAAAAGATTCCTTGTTGTTTGAGGGTGAAAACGGTTTCTACTGATTTCGGTAATTTCGCGTGAGCCGGTGAGAAACTGAGTCTAAACCCTAAACAATGTACTGCAAGGGAGTACTTTATACTCGAGAGATCAATCTGTACAAATCTGGCCTAAACCAAGAAATGACCGTTCCATACTTGCTTCGGTCACAAAGTGAAGGAAAAGGGTTAGTTTTAGGGAGGGAAGCGAAGAAAGTGTTGAGACCAGAATAGTTGATTCTGGAAGAGTAGTTGTTTGACTTGTATCAGAAAGTGAAAGCTAACAGATGGGAAAGCTAGCAAGTGATTTCTGAGTGTTGTATGCTCCTCACCCAAAACCTGTTGTTTGGTGGAAATTGGTAAGACCTATTTATACAAGTCGTAACATAACGTACTCTGGTCTCGTAGAAAATGGAAACGGCTGAGTAAAGTGGAAGGAGGGGATAAATGGGTAACGCCTGGAATTGATGTTCCATAATAAAAAGAGCGTTTCACCATTATTCCTTGTATTTACTAACCGACTCATTCTTATGACACTTTCATGTAACAGCGTAGTATACGCCGCATCGCCTGTATCCGCTAAACCAATACCATTTATGAGCATCCCCATTTGTGACATGTGTTAGATGTCTCGAGTGTTTTCATGGGAAAACGTAGCAATGTGTTACGTGTGTCATGGTGGCATGTCAAAGGCCATGGTAGAGTCGACATGGCTTTGCCAAAGAATAGGCGCGGCCAAATTTGGGGTTTAGATGCAAACCGTGATGTTTTGGCTTTGGGCCGTAGTTAGGTGGCGAACTTGAACGGACGATATCCGCATCTCGTAGAGGAAGGATAGCCGTTGATTATTGCAACCCTCCGTTTTAGCAATCAACGTTGAGCATGGCTTTGCCATAGAGTGGGCGCGGCCAAATTAGGGTTTAGGTGCAAACCGTGTGTTTTGGCTTTGGGCCACAAGTTGTCATGCGTCAGGTGGCGAACTTGTGTGGTCGATATCTGCATCTCAAAGAGAAGGGTAGTCGTTGACTATTGCAACCCTTCATTTTAGCAATCAGCGTTGAGTCATGGCCTTGTCAAAGAGTAGGCGCGGCCAAATTAGGGTTTAGGTGCAAACCGTGTGTTTTGGCTTTGGGCCGCAAGTTGCCATGCGTCAGGTGGCGAACTTGTGTGGTCGAGATCTGCATCTCAAAGAGAAGGGTAGTCGTTGATTATTGCAACCCTTCGTTTGTAGCAGCCAGCGTTGAGCATGGCTTTTCAATAGAGTAGGCGCCGCCAAATTAGGGTTTATGTACAAACTGTGTATTTTGGCTTTGGGCCGCAAGTTGCCATGCGTTAGGTGGCGAACTTGTGTGGTCGAGATCTGCATCTCAAAGAGAAGGGTAGCCGTTGATTATTGCAACCCTTCGTTTGTAGCAGCCAACATTGAGCATGGCTTTGTTATAGAGTAGGCGCGGCCAAATTAGGGTTTAGGTGCAAACCGTGGTGTTTGGCCTCAGGCTGCAAGTTGTTGTGCGTTAGGTGGCGAACTTGGATGGTCGAGATCTGTATCTCGAAGAGAAGGGTAGTCGTTGATTATTGAAACCCTTCGTTTTGGCGTGGAGAAGTGGCTGGAGTGGTTTGCCATTGGCACGGTGGAGCGGTGGGTATGGTTGGCATGCCTTAGCGCAGACGCGGCTGGCATGGTTTGCCATTGACACGGTGGTGCGGCTGGCATGGTTGGCATGCCTTGGCGCGGAGACGTGGGCTGGCATGGTTTGCCATTGGCACGGTGGTGCGGCTGGCATGGATGGCGTGCCTTGGCGCCGAGACGTGGCTGGCATGGTTTGCCATCGGCACGGTGGTGCGGCTGGCATGGTTGGCATCCCTTGGCGCAGAGACGTGGCTGGCATGGTCTTCCATTGGCACGGTGGTGCGGCTGGCATGGTTGGCATGCCTTGGCGCATAGACGTGCTGGCATGGTTTGCCATTGGCACGGTGGTGCGGCTAGCATGGTTGGCATGCCTTGGCGCAGAGACGTGGGCGGCATGGTTTGCCATTATCACGGTGGTGCTGCATGGTTGGCATGCCTTGGCGCAGAGACGTGGCTGCATGGTTTTCCATTGGCACGGTGGGAGAATTAGGGTTAGGTGTATACGGAGGTGATGTCATTTAATACTAAGGGTTACGTCGTGGAACATGACACATGTATTAAAAAAAGGTACCACTGTAATTCTTACATAAATACGTTTGATTGATTCAATAAATGCTACTGTTGGTCATAGTGACATCATGTCGGATATACGGTTTTACGATTTTATCCCTAAGCTAAAAACCACCATCAACACTTGCTTATCAAAAAAAAAAAAAAGGTGACTTCAGCCGAATGATTAATGTTTTTAAACAAGATCATTTGGGGCAACAGGGAGATTAGAACCCGCACAGTGAAAGTCCTTCCTAAAATAATATTGGACGATATCTTGTTATTTTTTGAGGCATGATATTCGACAATGAAAACTTGTAACATTATAGAAAGTATCTAAGCCTATGATCAAAACATCAAAATAGATTTAATCCCATATAATAATTCTTCCCTCGATTTCTTTTTACCCCCAACACAGTACAGTTACCCTCCCAAATAACCTTGTAAATTACAATATTGATCCTCATTATGCAATATGTGGAGAAGCTGTTGAAACTACGGAGCACCTCATTTTGAATGCGGACACTCTAAAGCTGTTTGGAGAGCAATGAACATCAATATTGAAGTTATTTCTAATGATTTTAGAAGTGATTTTGAATGGGCAGAGAGTTGGTTCTCAGTTAACTCTAATAACAATAACCCTAACGGGTTTTATACACTTATGGTTGGGTCACGGTTTTATGGAGAGATAATGTGACTCAGCATTTCCGGGAATTTCTCTTAACCATCTCAACACTGCACATAGAATTAAGTATCACTTAAATTCTCATTTAATATTAATGACATACATGCCCCTATTCTTAGTGATGTTAACCTTTCTCATTGAAAACCATCGTTACGAGAATGTTTATAAGTCGAATATAGATGATTCATTTGACTATGATACTAATCAATTTGGCACGGGAGTTGTACTCCGTAATCATGCAGGTACTTGCACTGGAATCAAACGAAACTACACAAATGAAGTTATAAAACCTGAAGCTGGAGAATGTATGGCAATTCGTAAAGTTGTATTATGGGCTAAAGAGTTGCAGTTAACAGACATCCATATTGAGGCTGATGCTAAACTGGTCATTCAATCAATAAAGGAAGATAGTCTTCTAATACAATTGGAAAAGAGGAACATCCTTAAGGAGATACATATTTAAGTTTAAGTTTTAATAGTTGTTACTTTTCTTTCTTGAGTCGAGATGATAATCAGGTGGCAGATAGTGTTGCTAGAAACATCTTTATTTGTTGTCCATTTCAATAATTTTCAGGCTCACATATGTAGTCTCCTGGCGTGAGACATGAACTTTTCTCCACCTTAATAAAATTATTCTTTGGTATCAAAAAAAAAAAAAATCAAAAGGAAATGGCAATAAATAATAGATTCCATGTTCTTCCCTTTAAGGTAATCTAGACGCCATGCTAAGAAATTTTGTTGCAAAAAACTATAATACTTATTTGATTTTAGACGCCCTCAAACAGTAATTCCACATCCACCCAGAAAAATATCAATGGAAAAATAGATGTTTCACACTTTCTTATTTTTTGTCATAAAAACTCCAATTAGACGCCTTCCTTGGAGTTGTACCAATGAGAACACTAAGACATTTGATTGGTAATTTTTCGCCCAACAACCTAACTCATCCACTAAAGCATGAAAAAATCATCTTCGCTTACACTGACCATAGAACTTTACTCAAAATTGAATTTTAAACCTTTAGAAATTTCAAAAAGAGACAGATTAATAAGATTAGATCTAACTTACCTAACAGCATCAAGAAATATTACCATATCATTAGCAAACTGTAACTGAGAAATAGCAGTGTCATCTTTCTTAAATAGGAATCCAGAATTAATGCCCTCTTTAGTAGCTTTATTAATTAACTTCGTCTGAATCTCAACCATTAAAAGATATATGAAAAGACGAGGGTACCCTAATACACCACAATCTTTTATTTATCCACCTATAAGTCCTCTTACCGAAAGTGATCGTCTATGGACTGAGTCGAGACAATACAAAAAATCGGTATTCACACTTTGTGTGATTGTCTATGGATAAGAGATCGAGACAATACGACTACCAAAGTGTGATACTTGATAATAGGTTCGGACTTAACCAAACTCTATAGGATCACTATCAAGTATATGCGGAGTTAACGTTTGTGTAATTTACTTTAAATTATATAAACAAATATAATTACGGAAAATAAAAGTAAATTCACACAGCAAGACTACAAATGCATAAAAACCCCAGAACCTAGTCCAGAACTGAATACTCTCAGAATTAAGCCGTTATACAAAATCTACACCACCTTCGTATAGTTGATACCAAGCAACTACCCCTAGTTCGCTTAGTTTCCTCAGTATCCCTGCTCTTCCAACTTCGATGAGTGCACGCACTGGAACAATTCCTTTAGATCGTATTCCAAACAGTAAAAGGAACAACAAATCTGTTTGGTAACAACTCTTTCGATTCTTTCAAGATAAATATATCTCAATTCATACACAAAGGCTCTTCCGTTTAATCTAATAAACTCCTTTGCTTGGTTAAATCAATCTATCCAATAAATACCAAAGTAATCAAGTTTAGATTTGCAATCAATCAATATAGATCTCAACGAGAAGCTATAAAGTGATGCCGATATCACGCAACTAATCAATCAAATAAATACGATTCTAGTTGGGATCCCGGTAGATCAAGGTTTGTGCACACCCAAAGATAAGAGAACCAAATAAGAAATCTTATTCGTCTTCAAATCTTCTTTAATCTTCAATTAACACCTGCACAACACCACTTGAATATCTTGTGATCAATCACACACAGAACAGAATCTGTTAACAATGGATTATCACAAGATGTCTTTAGATCTACAAACAGTTCTAAAGATCACGTCGATACTTCGATCTAGTTTGAGTGAATCTTATATCAGAAGAGAAGATTCTCAAGAATAAACAAACTAGGTACAATCAAATTTTCAACAACCGTTAGTCTATCAAATCAATCGAAAACTAACAACACTACAATTATCTAGTTTCCCACAAAAGTCTTTAAACGAGCGATCGTAAGAGATTTCACCTAATTAGGATACTTTCCTCTCCGAATAGACGGCTCCACCAGAAAAAACAAGAATGAAGTTTTCTTGGCTCTTAGAATAGGTTGCTAGAAATGCAAACTTATGTATTTATAGACCAAGGATGTTTGGACACCAAGGAATTTCCAAACCGAAAATATTCTCAAGATAGGCAATGCATGGAAAGATTCACTTTTCCTAATTCCAATAAATGCTTGTCCAAAATTTCCGAAATCTCTCAATAGAAAATCTCCAATTAGTAAATGCACATTAATAATTTTTATTCTCTAGAGATATGCATTTAATTGCTGGTAATTAAAGCATATAAAACCAAAACCCTTAATTAAAAGATTCTCAATTTATTTCAGCACAGGATCTCCTTGAGTACTAAGGAATATCTTTGAACAATAAATGATAAGAGTTATTGTATGTGTTCAAAGTATGTTGACATCTTTTATCTGTAAATCCTTATTCATATGTCCATGGATTTACATTCTTGGAATCTGTTATACCACACTTCCAAACAAGTTTAGAATTGGTTCACCTGTATTCCAAGATCACTATGTGATTGATCAAATATCAAATCAAATACATGGGTTTAATCGGTTCTACCAATCACTAGGATCGGTTATACCTTAATATGAAAATACTTGTGATCGGTCACACAAGTTACCAGACCTATTACATCGATTACTGTGATCGGTTACATCAATTACCAGGATCGGTTACCATATACTCATGGTATTGCTTGTGATCGGTCACACCAGTTACAGGATCGGTTACACCAATTACCAGGATCAGTTACACCAATTAACAGGACCGGTTACCGATTACAAGGATCGATTACACTTACTTCGTGATCGGTTACACCAATTACTAGGATCGGTCACACCGAGTTATAAATATCGATCATACCATCTCATGGTGATTATTTAGGATCGCTTACACCAATTAATAAAAACTAGTCATACCAAATCATAAGTCAGACATTGTGATTAGTTATACCAAGATACATAACATATTTACGATCGGTTCTACCATCTCACACATATTGGTAATCCAAAGATTTGCAATGAATAGCCGTACCAGTAAGCCTAACGTTTTCCCTTTCGATTCATAAAACAAGTTCATGAATGTACTTCCTTAAAAAATGTAAAAAATTGTATCCTAGGATGAATTTTTCACCATAACCCATTCACATAATCATAACAGTTGTTTATAGGGGAAAATCATTTCCGCCGATTTCGGTAAATTCGGTAGGTGAGTGAGAAACTGGTTTAAACCCTAAACAAATGTGCTGCACGTGAGCACTCTATAGATTCGAGAGATAAATCTGTACAAGTCCGTCCTAATCCAAGAAATGGTCGTTCCAGACTTGCTTCGGTCACAAAGTGGAGGAGAAGGGTTGATTTGGGGAGGGAAGCAAAGAAAGGTGTGAGGCCAGAATAATTCTGGGAGAGTAGTGTCTCGACTTGTATCAGAAAGTGAAAGCTTAGGAAGCTTGCAAGAGATGAAAGCTTTTTTGGATAGCTTGCAAAGTTGCCTTTTCTGAGAGTATTGTATTTTTCTCCTGACCGAGACTTGTTGTCTGGTGGAAATAGGTAAGACCTATTTATACAAGTCGAGATTGAAAGGTACCCTGTCCTCATGAAGGAAGAGAGTAAAGGGTGAAATAATGGGAGGAGGTGGTAACCGCATGGTGTTAATGGGTGAAAACGTTTTCACCATTATTTCCTCATTTATTTGACCGCTTTATTCCTATTCACGCTTTCTTAATGTGAGCGTAGTGTACGCTGCAAGCTATGACCGCCAAACCAAAACCCTGGAAAGCATCCCCAAGTTTGTGTTGATATCTCGCGTGTTGGTTGCACCTTGAGTGCAAGTGGCGCTGCTAGTGGCGCGTGTGGAATGTGCCATTGGCATGTGCGAATGCCTTTGTTGCGGGTTGCATCTTGAGTGCGAGTGGCAATGCCGAGCCGCTAGTGGCGTGTGTGGCATGTGCCAATGGCATGTGCGGAATGCCTTGGTGGAAGGTTTGAGTGTAAGTGGCAATGCCTCACTAGTGACGTGTGTTGCAAGTGCCAATGGCGTGTTCGGCCATTAGGGCAGTGGCCTGGTAAGAAAAGATACCAATGATGCGTGTTGGCATGTGCCAATGGCATGCGTGGCCAATTTGGGTCGCGCCTTGGTAGAAAAAGCTACCAGCGAGCGTGTTGGCATGTGCCAATGGCATGCGTGGCCAATTTGAGTCGCGCCATGGTAGAAAAAGCTACCAGCGAGCGTGTTGGCATGTGCCAATGGCATGCGTGGCCAATTTGGGTCGTGCCTTGGTAGAAAAAGCTACCAGCGAGCATGTTGGCATGTGCCAATGGCATGCGTGGCCAATTTGGGCCGCGCCCTGGTAGAAAAAGCTACCAACGAGCGTATTGGCATGTGACAATGGCATGCGTGGCCAATCTGGATCGCGCCTTGGTAGAAAAAGCTACCAGCGAGCGTGTTGGCATGTGGCAATGGCATGCGTGGCCAATTTGGGCCGCGCCCGGTAGAAAAAGCTACCGGGTCGTGTTGGCATACGCCAATGGCATGCGTGGCCAATTTGGGTCGCGCCTGGTAGAAAAAGCTACCAATGCGAGCGTGTTGGCATGTGCCAATGGCATGCGTGGCCAATTTGGGTCGCGCCTTGGTAGAAAAAGCTACCAACGAGCGTGTTGGCATGTGCCAATGGCATGCGTGGCAATTTGGGTCGCGCCTTGGTAGAAAAAGCTACCCGGCGAGCGTGTTGGCACATGCCAATGGCATGCGTGGCCAATTTGGGTCGCGCCCTGGTAGGAAAAGCTACCAGCGAGCGTGTTGGCATGTGTCAATGGCATGCGTGGCCAATTTGGGTCGCGCCTTGGTAGAAAAAGCTACCAGCGAGCGTGTTGGCATGTGCCAATGGCATGCGTGGCCAATTTGGGTCGCGCCTTGGTAGAAAAAGCTACCAAATGAGCGTGTTGGCATGTGCCAATGGCATGCGTGGCCAATTTGGCCTAGGTTGCATGGTTTGCAAGCCTAGGTGTGGGCGCTACTTTGGCATGGCGCGGCTGTAAGGGTGTTTGGCTTGGCGTGGCGTGATTAGTGTAGCTAGGGCCAAGGCAGAGTGCATTTGGCATGGCACGGCAGGCTCGGGCTAAGTGTGGCTGGCATGATTTTCCATTGGCACGGAGGTGCGGCTAGCATGGTTGGCATGCTTCGGCGCGTTTGGTATGGCTGGCATGCTTTGCCATTGGCATAGAGGTGCGGCTAGCTTAGGCTAGGTGTGGCTGGCATGATTTGCCATCGGCACGGAGGGGTGGCTAGCATGGTTGGCATGCTTCGGCGCGTTTGGTGTGATTAGCGTAGCTTTGGCCAAGGCAGAGTGCATTTGGTATGGCGCGGCTAGCTTGGGCTAGGTGTGGCTGGCATTATTTTCCATTGGCACGGAGGTGCGGCTAGCATGGTTGGCATGCTTCGGCGCGTTTGCTATGGCTTGCATGCTTTTCCATTCGCATAGAGGTGCGGCTAGCTTGGGCTAGGTGTGGCTGGCATGATTTGCCATCGGCACGGAGGTGCGGCTAGCATGGTTGGCATGCTTTGGCGCATTTGGTGTGATTAGCGTAGCTAGGGCCAATACAGAGTGCATTTGGCATGGCGCGGCTAGCTTGGGCTAGGTGTGGCTGGCATGATTTGCCATTGGCACGGAGGGGAATTAGGGTTTCGTTCGTTGTAACCCTAATTTGAAAAAATACCCCCTATTAATTACTGACTACATGCATTAAATGTTCTAATAAATGTGTCACTGGTGACATTAGGTTATTTGGGGTTTTACGACTTTACCCTTTGTTTAAAAACCACCATCAACATTAAGTCCCCTGCTTAGCTCGGAACAGAGCTTTGTTGCGAGGTAAGCATAAGATGGTGACAAACTATCAAAGAAAGAAATCGTAAAGAGAATTGAGGAGGCTCGTCGACCTTTTATAAATAAGATTTGGAATCCTTGCCTCCGGCAGTTTTGCGCAAATCGGGAGGTCGGCACAATTGGGAAGTTAGCGTCGTGAGAGACGGGAAGTCACGGCGGCATTGACAAGTTGTTGCGAGTTGGGAACCGAGCGTGCTAGGCTGGTGGGACCGGGCGCAAGGTGGGGGAAGTCGTGTGCGTGCTTGCTGGCGTGGCTTGGGCGGTCATTGGGAAGTTGGCGCAATTGGTGGGACCGGTGCAACTTGGGCGGCACTGGGAAGTTGGCGTGAGTTGGGAAACTGAGCGTGCTAGCTGGTGGGACCGGCACAAGGTGGGGAAGCTGTGCGTGCTTGCTGGCGTGGCTTGGGCGATCATTGGGAAGTTGGCGCAATTGGTGGGACCGGTGCAACTTGGGCGGCATTGGGAAGTTGGGCGCAATTGGTGGGACCGGTGCAACTTGGACGGCATTGGGAAGTTGGCGTGAGTTGGGAAACTGAGCGTGCTAGCTGGTGGGACCGGCGCAAGGTGTGGAAGCTGTGCGTGCTTGTTGGCGTGGCTTGGGCGGTCACTGGGAAGTTGGCGTAATTGGTGGGACCGATGCAACTTGGGCGGCATTGGGAAGTTGGGCGTCCTTGTGAGCCCGCACGATTTTTGGTAAAGGGAAATCCTTCCCTATTTTGGAATCTTCACGCCCATATATATAAAACCCCTTTCTCTCATCTTGCACCTTATTCTTTTCATCCTTTCCTACTAGCGGCAGAGTTACAAAAAAAAACTAGCTTCCAGGTATGTCTTCCAGTACTTCCCTTGTTTCCTTTTTCATGTAGGTGCAAACCCTAAGAGTAGGCGTTTTTCTTTATAATCCTTGCAATTATATTGCGCATATAATTTCTTGGCGTGCTTCTTGTAGAAAATACTGTATATATGCACCCAAGGGAAATACATATATTATTCGAACCCGTAGGAAAGTGCTCCATATATAATTTTGAACCCGAAGAAGGATACTTTGCAGACGCACTTGAGCCCATATAAAATATTGCGTATATAATTTTGAACCCCGAGGAAAATCACAGCGTGTGCGATTCGAACCCGTAGAGAATACCGTATATGAATCCCGAAGAAGAATATCGTATATGTGTTTCATATGACTTGAACCCATATGAAATATTGCATATATGAATTTCGGTCTGAAGGAAATATGCGCGTGCGATTTTGAACCCGTAGAAAAATGCTCCATATATAATTTTGAACCCGAAGAAGGATACTGAGACACATTTGAGCCCGTATAAAATACTGCGTATAATTTTGAACCTCGAAGAAAATATGCGTGTGCGATTTGAACCCGTAGAGAATACACCCTCTCCCCTCTTTTTTTTTTTTTGTTGGGTGCGATTATGTGTCGGAGATAATTTCGTCTTTCTTCGTGTGCATATATCTCGTTACTAAACTGTTATGAAGAAATCCGACAAGATGTTACCTGAACAAAATTTCGCCTCATCGAAGGATGTTCATAGTTCCAAACCAAACACGGATGATGAATTCTTTGCTAGACCCCTCGCCCCTGCTCGGAAGAATCACCCGGAGTTTCGTGCCAATTTTGTTAACCGGTGGTGAAAATGAAAAGAGAACACGTTTGGTTCGCCCAGAAAACATCATACGGTTCTGTCTTCATAAAGGGGTATACTCTTCTTCCAACATTGATTTCAGGATGTGTCAAAGCCCATTGCGTTATTTTGATAGATGGGTTGAGTTCATGGTGAGTAAGGAGCACATAAATACCAACTTGACTCGAGCACAGATTATTGATGTTGTCAGAGCTTCAGTAAATCTCCAGATTAGGAAGGATATCCCGGGCTTGGTTGCTTTCATCTCCAGATGGTGTTCGGACACCCATACGATCATATGTAGATGGGGTGAAATAACTTTCTCTTTGGAGAGTGTGGCTCTCTTGCTGAATCTTCCAGTAAGGAATCTTAATATCCGATTGTCTGAAGGTGAGGAAAAGATGCGGGAAGACCTTGCCGCTAAGTTGGGAGAATACGCTCGGAAGACTCCACCGAAGTCGAAGGATTACTGTCCGGAAAGAGGATGAAAGGTGCTTTTATAGCCGGTGGATATCTCAATGGTTTCGGACGAGCCGGAACCTAAACAAAAACGGTGATCTTCATGTTGCAAAGACTTTTGGCTCTCTCGGTTGTCTAGAGACATTTTTGATGACGGTTAAAGAAGAAGGAAATAAGACTAGAGTTGCTAGTGATTGCTGTGAAGTTAGCAAAAGGTGAAGTTCTTCCCATTGGCAAGCTATTCCTCGGTTCCACCGTATGTGCATCTGGATCACCTAGTTGCGAACATGCGAGTTTCGAATGGTTTCATGAAAGTGGATTCATATGTGCACGTTGCTTTTCTGCAAGTCTGGCTATGGGAGCACTTTGAGAAGTATGCTCCGAAACCGATGCCTTCGATTCCCGCGAGTTGGGGCGGCTCTCGAATTCTTCGATGGGTGAACATGCGTCCAAGAGTTGGCGTGAGCTTGGTTAGTCTTCTCGATAAGTCGCATGAAATCAGTTTTCGCCCATGGGAGCCGGTCCATAGGTCGGTGACTCAAATTGACACCTTTGCTTCTGCTCCGAACATGTCTTTGTTTTCTGACGGCAACTTGAGTGTTGGTGAAAACTTGTTTATTCAAAGTTTGCATTTCGGCTATATGCCGTCTTTCTTCATGGGGTCTTTTCGAATAGTCAAGCACAATATTGACCGTGCCGCTCGTCACATGGGTTTCGATCAAGGGGTACCTCTTGCTTACCAGTGGTGGTTCCTAAAGATTCATTGCATGCCGCCCTCAATGCCGGTGCCTTTGAGTAGGGTATCCGCCTTCCCTTCTTTCAAACGGGAAGAGTGACTTCGACGACTTTTGGCTATAATGAGTTTCTGCGCGATGAGTTTATTATGATCCAAGATTTTGTAAAAATCGTGGTGGAGAATGTTCGTTGTAAACCTTCCCAGTAGTTTTGAAGTATCCGATGTTGAGAGATCCCAAGCGAAAGTTGCACCGCAACTCGGAAAGTCCCCGAGCAAAGGAACAGAGGATGAAGAATCGTGTTTGGCGGGTTCCGGCGGTTTCACAAGATCCTCCGCAGCTCTCGTGTCTTTCGGTTCTTCCAATAACCAGGTACGTGTCGCCTCCTTGTTGGTTTGTCTCAACACACGTGAATTTACTGCTGAAAACATGCGTCTTGTTTCTTCCGGGCTTGTGTAGTGTTAATGCTTTCGCGCCCTTGCACGTTGCCAGAGACGGCAATTTCTTCGAAGAATTCCGGCGGCACCGAGCCTACTCATAGCGGTGATGAGTCGAGAGAAAGAAGAAAGTTCGACAAGTGAGAGTGATTCCTCTGGCAGCACTGGTTCTTTTTCGGGAAGTGGTTCGGTGAGTTTCGCGCTTCTTTTCTTTCTTCTTCCATTTCTTCTTTTGAAAAATGTCTAACTCAAGTTCGCAGGAGGAATCCGGTTCGGAGGACGATTCTGGGGTGGATCCACACGAAAACTTTCCTTTGGTTACCACCGTCGGTGACTTGGAGATGGGAGTTAGCCAATTGCCGGGCACAGATGTGGTCCAAACGGTGGATGATTCTCTGATGGTTGCTGCCGTAGACATGGAAGAAAACCCTTTGCAAGTCGTGAGGCCGATTCAGGGCGCCATTTTTGATCCCCCGTACTTGGTTCCTTATCCGGGTCATGTCTTGGTTGGCGGTTTCAAGCTTTGCGGCTAAGTATGAGGCGTTGTACACCGAATCAGGAGAAGTACGGACATATGGCCACAACCAAGAAGGTCACTAGTCGATTTGCGCTGTTAAGCGTGTGGAAGAGGCTTTATCTTCCATCGAGGATATGCGTGAGGTGACCGGTCACACCGTTTACGAAGGCGTTATTGCCGACTGGGAGCACCATCGCGACGTGTGCGTAGAAAAGGAGATCAACACTTCGTGGTTTGTCGAAGGCCTTGTGAGATCCGTGTTGAAAGATGCGACAATCGAAAGCCTTTCCACCGAGGAGATTGCACGACAGGAGGTAGAACTCGAAAGCCTTTCCGCCGAGGAGATTGCGGCTCTTGAAGACGCAAAGTTGACTTTCTCCAAGAAAAGCAGACCTCTGTTGGATGATTTTCCTTGAATGTTTCTCTGTTAAACTTTCATTTAGGTTCTTCTTCTTTTTTTTTTGGAAAAACATATTGGATGTCCGGTCAAAGTTTGACCCGGTTTTTGATAGATAGTGGTAGCTTTTGAGGATATTGGATTATTTCAGGGATGAATGGTTTTGATAATATAACTCTGATTATGTTTTGTGAAAGGAATATTACTTTTATGAAAGTGTATGCTAGCAATAGGCACACGACGCAATAGTATGACGGTTTTACTAAGAACCTAAAAACAGATGGTATATCTTGCCCAGTCTAAATTTACTCACTTCATAGGTTTTTTTGCGAACACGCCCTCTCCAAGTAAAAGGCGGCTTTCTTTGGTAGCATCGCCAAACAAGTCCCCAATCGGGCCGGTAGCATCTTGTTGAGTCCCAGGTTTTCTTGTGTAGTTTTTACAACCGGTAACCGGGTTTTCCTTGGTAGTTGAGTCGGATTGAGTGGTCTTCCCCTACCATCTTGACATCGGGGTCGAAGAACGAGATCGATATCGACATTGTCAGAACGATAGATCAATCCTCCCGCCGTGGTCGCCAATTGTTTATAGGTGAAAATCGTTTCCGACAATTTCGGTGAATTCGGTATGTGAGTGAGAAACTGGTTTAAACCCTAAACAAATGTGCTGCACGTGAGCACTCTCTAGATTCGAGAGATCAATCTGTACAAGTCCGGCCTAAACCAAGAAATTGCCGTTCCAGACTTGCTTCGGTCACAAAGTGGAGGAGAAGGGTTGATTTGGGGAGGGAAGCAAAGAAAGGTGTGAGGCCGAATAGTGCAGGAGAGTAGTGTCTCGACTTGTATCGTAAAGTGAAAGCTTAGGAAGCTTGCAAGAGATGAAAGCTTTTTGGATAGCTTGCAAAGTTTCCTTTTACGAGAGTATTGTATTTTTCTCCCGACCGAGACTTGTTGTCTCGGTGGAAATAGGTAAGACCTATTTATACAAGTCGAGATTGAAACGCACTCACGGCCTCATGAAGGAAGAGAGTAAAGGGTGAAATAATGGGAGGAGGTGGTAACCGCATGGTGTTAATGGGTGAAAACGTTTTCACCATTATTTCCTCATTTATTTGACTGGCTTTATTCCTATTCACGCTTTCTTAATGTGAGCGTAGTGTACGCTGCAAGTCAGACCGCCAAACCAAAACCCTGGAAAGCATCCCCGGTTTGTGTTGATATCTCGAGTGTTGGTTGCACCTTGAGTGCAAGTGGCGCTGCTAGTGGCGCGTGTGGCATGTGCCATTGGCATGTGCGGAATGCCTTTGTTGCGGGTTGCATCTTGAGTGCGAGTGGCAATGCCAGAGCTGCTAGTGGCATGTGTGGCATGTGCCAATGGCATGTGCGGAATGCCTTGGTGGAAGGTTTGAGTGTAAGTGGCAATGCCTGCTAGTGACATGTGTGGCAAGTGCCAATGGCGTGTTCGGCCATTAGGGCCGTGGCCTGGTAAGAAAAGCTACCAGCGATGCGTGTTGGCATGTGCCAATGGCATGCGTGGCCAATTTGGAGTCGCGCCTTGGTAGAAAAAGCTACCCGGCGAGCGTGTTGGCATGTGCCAATGGAATGCGTGGCCAATTTGGGTCGCGCCTTGGTAGAAAAAGCTACCAACGAGCGTGTTGGCATGTGCCAATGGCATGCGTGGCCAATTTGGCGCCCGGTAGAAAAAGCTACCCGGCGAGCGTGTTGGCATGTGCCAATGGCATGCGTGGCCAATTTGGGTCGCGCCTTGGTAGAAAAAGCTACCGGTGGCGTGTTGGCATGTGCCAATGGCATGCGTGGCCAATTTGGGCAGCGCACTGGTAGAAAAAGCTACCAGCGAGCGTGTTGGCATGTGCCAATGGCATGCGTGGCCAATTTGGGTCGCGCCTTGGTAGTACCAATGAGCGTGTTTGCATGTGCTAATGGCATGCATGGCCAATTTGGGCCGCGCCACAGTAGAAAAAGCTACCAATGAGCGTGTTGGCATGTGCCAATGGCATGCATGGCCAATTTGGGTCGCGCCTTGGTAGAAAAAGCTACCGGCGGCGTGTTGGCATGTGCCAATGGCATGCGTGGCCAATTTGGGTCGCGCCTTGGTAGAAAAATCTACCGGCGAGCGTGTTGGCATGTGCCAATGGCATGCGTGGACAATTTGGGTCGCGCCACAGTAGGAAAAGCTACCGGCGAGCGTGTTGGCATGTGCCAATGGCATGCGTGGCCAATTTGGGTCGCGCCTTGGTAGAAAAAGCTACCAACGGCGTGTTGGCATGTGCCAATGGCATGCGTGGCCAATTTGGGTCGCGCCTTGGTAGAAAAAGCTACTGTGCGAGCGTGTTGGCTTGTGCCAATGGCATGCGTGGCCAATTTGGCCTAGGTTGCATGGTTTGCAAGCCTAGGTGTGGGCGCTACTTTGGCATGGCGCGGCTGTATGGGTGTTTGGCTTGGCGTGGCGTGATTAGTGTAGCTAGGGCCAAGGCAGAGTGCATTTGGCATGGCACGGCTAGCTCGGGCTAAGTGTGGCTGGCATGATTTGCCATTGGCACGGAGGTGCGGCTAGCATGGTTGGCATGCTTCGGCGCGTTTGGTATGGCTGGCATGCTTTGCCATTGGCATAGAGGTGCGGCTAGCTTGGGCTAGGTGTGGCTGGCATGATTTGCCATCGGCACGGAGGGGCGGCTAGCATGGTTGGCATGCTTCGGCGCGTTTGGTGTGATTAGCATATCTAGGGCCAAGGCAGAGTGCATTTGGCATGGCGCGACTAGCTTGGGCTAGGTGTGGCTGGCATGATTTGCCATTAGCACGGAGGTGCGTCTAGCATGGTTGGCATGCTTCGGCGCGTTTGGTATGGCTGGCATGCTTTGCCATTGGCATAGAGGTGCGGCTAGCTTAGGCTAGGTGTGGCTGGCATGATTTGCCATCGGCACGGAGGTGCGGCTAGCATGGTTGGCATGCTTTGGCACATTTGGTGTGATTAGCGTAGCTAGGGCCAAGGCGGGGTGCATTTGGCATGGCGCGGCTAGCTTGGGCTAGGTGTGGCTGGCATGATTTGCCATTGGCACGGAGGGGAATTAGGGTTTCGTTCGTTGTAACCCTAATTTGAAAAATACCCCCTATTAGTTACTGACTACATGCATTAAATGTCCTAATAAATGTGTCACTGGTGACATTAGGTTATTTGGGGTTTTACGGCTTTACCCTTTGTTTAAAAACCACCATCAACAACAGTATATACAAGATTATGTCGATGTCATATCTACGAAGTTCAAAAGATAAGCGTTATACTTCGTAGTCTAATTCCCTAATACTATGATCATACAAATATGACCATGTCACATCACTAGATTATCATACAATATGTATAGTATATACAGCTTCGCATTTACATTTTCAATATAGCACGACTTGAAAGATACGTTAGGAATGAAGCAGTTCAAGTCAACATTACTAACCTCAAGAGGAAGGATGATGTTTTCATTGTAGTTCGCTTCTTCTTCACATTCTTTAGGTTTTCGGAGTAATACTTGTATGTCTCAACATTCCTAGACTATCTAGTCTAACCTAAACGAAGTTGAATCTAGTATATAATCAAGCGACTTTAGATGAGTTTTGACACACTAAAATATGACAACCAAACTTGACATACCAACGCTTGGTGTGTTCAACCGAGCGATGCTCTAACAACATACAAAATGTAATAAAGGTCACCTTGTTTAAGTCCCTTCGAAGGCTTGAACTTTTCAGTAGACACTAGTACAAATCTTCACATTGGACACACTTAATCACCGTGTCCATAGGCTTTTGGTCATGAATTTTTTTCACTCCAAAAATGTGGCATCAGGTGCCGTGACAAAAAGGTACCTTTATGGCTACATAAACTTTGAGTGGCTATAAAATATGATTTACCATGGCCATAACTCTAAAACCGTGTCTATATGGTACTCATTATTTGTTTTGTAGTTAAGCATTTTCACTATCACCATGGCCATAGGATCCTTATAGACACACAAATTTGATTTGAATGTGGCTAGAATTTATCATATAGCCACATAAATTTTCTTCTAACCATGGCTTTTGTTATCTATCGGACACAAAATTTATTTTCTCGTGGCTAATTCATGACTTATGGATACATTAAACTTCTAGCACCACAGCAATAAACTTTTTAACGACACACCAACCTTTTTTAGCGTGGCTATCATGTACCATGTGGACACATTGAATCAATATAACCATGGCCATAAATTTCTTATGGTCACACGACAGATGTGCGAATAACGTGGCCAATTGACAACTTATAGTTACGGGTGATATTTAGTACTTCCATGGATTAAACCTATGGGACACCTATATCCGTCCAAAGAATGTACAATTGCATCAATGACAATAAAAGGAGAATATTTAAAACATCAAAACACTTTTTATTTAAAGGGTAGCTTATTAAGATAAGAAGTGGTTACACTTACATCGCTGCATAAGCAAAATGCCATAAGGCCATTCATCCAGGACTCGAGACTTGGCACAAATATCACAAGTTTTGGCAAGTATATCGGCCCATACAGATTACAAGACCTGTTAACAAACTTATAAGTGTAGGACTGATAAAAGACTTGAATAAAATATACAATCTGCTATTACGGGAATGGTACTCCACTTAATTAACACTACATTAAGAACCATTGATAGAGTTGATAATAGCTTCGGTCCCTATGAAGTAAAATTTGGATTAGCTCCTGCTCTCAATCCCATACGATTGTTGCAAGAATGACTTTTAGCTTCAGACTGTTGTGCTTGGGATTGTTTTGGCACCCCAAGTACCTGCATTATAATAAAAAAAACCATCAAAATAGTAAGGTTATAATCTATACAAAAAAAAAAAAAAAACATCAAAATACATGAGATGAACATCGGATACAACACATTCGAACTAAAACATTTGAAAAAAGAACACTTCAAGAAGATGAATGAGACTGAACTTAGAAAATACGGTATATTTTCATGAGTTCTGGAGAGAAGAACTGGGAATACATACAAGCCACAACGATTACAACTCACAAAGTGAGGTATTCCGCTATAAAAGTATCTTGAGTCAACAAACATAGCTACTTGGATATATTCAAAAATGTAGATAATACACCATAAACACAAATCAAAGTTAAATTCCACTCATGCATTTGTATCACTCTGCTTAGTTCTGTTTGCAACTACTAAATGGTAACAAATCAAGCCAAATTATAAAGCAAATTGTGATACCACCGATGCCCGACAAAAATGTAGCATAAGATTAAGGAGAATTAAGATCCTACCCTCACAGAATCGTTTGCCATTAACCTCGAGAAGACGACAACGAGTTCAAAACCGAATTCATTGGAGAACAAGAAACAGTAATGACATCTTTGCCTTCCACATGGATTATTGGAGATATCCTTTTTACGATTCGGGAGTGATTTGATCATCATAAAGTGATCCTCTCAAATACTTGGGAAGCTCTGCATCTTTAACACCACCAAAACCCAATTCACAAAACAAAACAAAAAAAACAAAATTTATGTAAAACACATGAATCAAACAGAAAATGTAAGAAATTATGGTACCAAAATCTCATATCTGTCTTGGAAGTGACGGAGAAATCGAGTATTTATCGGGCACTTTTCTCCTCATCTATACCAAAACAAAATATCAATTCCATTTTTCTTCGGTGAAATTTCAAGAAAAGAAAGGGGAATTCAATGAAAAAAAATTCTCTTTCTCAAACACTGAGAAGAATAAGGCTCTGAAATAATTGATGCGAAATTAGACTAGGGCTTCTAAGAAATACTAACCCAATATGGCAATATCAAGTATCAACCGAACCCAAAAAGAAACCCGGGTTAAGGATCCTTCTTCTTTAGTTGATGAAACTTCAAACAAAACATATGAATCTACACAGAGAAAACAACAATTAATAAAATTTAAATCTATTGGGATCTGTAAGTTAGTGTGAAGAAAAATAGAGCTAGAATTACCAAGGTGTAATTCTAGGACCACTATTTTATCTTATCAAAAAGAAAAAAAAAAGAATTGGACCATGATCACGGGGACAAGAACGCTGAAAAAAAAAACAATAGACCACCGTGTGCCTTCGATATATATGAGGTGTCAAAAATTAAATATAGGATAAAGATTAATTTCACATCAAATACTAAACCACAATTAGCGAGAGGGGGAGCCAAACAACGTATAGATTATCAAACCAAGCAGCAGACGAGAGCCATCCAGGATTATTCTCGACTACAATATTATCAAACCAAGTAGTTGACGAAAGCAAGTCATGATTATTCTCAACTACAAGATGAAATCATATTATTTTGTCGGCTAATTTGTTCTCAAAGATGTTGTCGCTTGATATAGACATGTCCAACGAACACTACATTTTGGACACATTTTTTTTTAAAGTGGCTATATAAATTCGCTTTCCGTCATGGGTTAATAGGTGTGTTTACCCTACACATTCGACACATACATGTGCTTAATGTGGCCACATACACATCTATGGCTACATGTGATGGGTTTAGACTGAAACCCATGACCAAACGTTGCCCTATGGCTACAGTTGATGGGTTTAGATTTAAACCCATGACCAAATGGAGCATTATGGCTACAGGGTAACACAAAATGTGGCTATAGATATACCTATGACAATTAGCCACGCAAATAACCTGAAACGTGGCTAGGCTGTTAACCAGAAAACGTGGCCAATGTGAAGGTTTGTACTAGTGAGAACTCCATTCACCAAAACGAAAAGTCGCGCTAAAGTAACACACCAACATATCCAATTTATCCACTTCTGACCAAAACCGTAAGCTTCCAAGATTTTCAACAGAGACGATCATCTAACATTATAAAAAGCTTAATCCATATTGATTTTATATTCAACCCCCGGTATGTTCATCTTGAGTCTAGTGATAATACATTCAGCAGTAATAAGAGTTTCATCCAGAATTTTCATATCCTTAAGAGAAGCTCCCTGATAGACAAAAATTAATCTTCGTATAATTTTCTTCAAACATACAACTAACAACAAGGTGTTGGCCGAACACATGCAAAACTATAGAAGAACTTTAGGAACAATAATTGAAGAGATGTTGAAGATTCAAGAAACCAAGAAGCATTACTTGGTGAATGTACGTAAAGTTTATTTTTTTTATTTAAGTTCATATGTAAGTTTTCTCACTAAAATTGACAAAGTGGGAGATTGTTAGAACATCATTCTGTCAAACTCATAAGTTTTGGTATGTCAATTTTGTTGTCAATGTCAGTTGAACAAAACTATATCTTGATTTATGGTTTATTAAAGTCAGTCATAGGATTAGACCATGATAGTTGAGTATCAGAATCACTAAATAATCCTTGAAGATCGAAGAACAACAAAGACATTTGAGAGAATTTCATCAACAAAGATACCGAAGAATAACTATCAAATCTACTATTTATTTCTACCATTCTATCTACAGAGATAATGTCGTATGGGTTTAGTATAATTGATGAATAGCAAAGAAGAAGTTTTGAGTTCAAGCTTATACTTGAATAGTCACGAAACATAACTTCAAGTGTTGGATGTTCATAGGACATATCTCTTTTGAGGTTGAGGATAATTTATTATTCCAAAATATATGATTGAGAATGAAGATCCTAAAAATATCAAGCAGTATCGATGTTTATAAACTGTAAAAAACTTGATGTTCTTGACAATCTGAATTTGCTCATTGTTCACAAACTGATTTAGGTATTTACATAATACGTAACATCACGTCTGAAGTAGTTGAAATGTAACATAAACTGACCCATCACCAGCATGATTTGACTGGTCTTAACATTTTTTATATCTGACCAAATTTAAACTCGAACCAAAAGTAACACATCATTTGTCCATTGATATTAAATCTCTCACACCATTACCATTTTATGTGTCATTCAGCGATGACCCATTAAATTAAACCTTGGTGCAAAAAGAGCACCTGGTTCGTGTTGAACTATTATCTGCACCCATACCTATAGAACCTTGGCATTCTTGTCTTTATTTGATTCTGTATTTCTCCTGTAAATTTGATTATGTGAGTTTTTATTGCCAACAACATTTACCTCAAGGTGAATGTAAGTAAAATTCTCCATGATGGTTGCGCATTAAAAACAAGGAAAAAACACATAATGATTATGTGTTTTTAAATTTATATAGTGCCATTTCCTATTTTATTGTTATTAAATTTCAAAACCGTTAAAACGCATAATGATTATATATGTGTTCCATGCAAAAAAATGTGGAATCTTTATAAGACCTAGTCAAAAATATTAGCTTGCGTGGATCTGCTATCATGAATTTCTAGAACCGGTTTTGTACAACGCTTTGAGACAGGTTAGGAATTTTTTCACTATTATGTTTACACAATGATAATTATCAGTGTTGCTATAAAAGTGGTGTTAGTGAAATCTACTTATGTATATCATTTTTTCAAGATTAAACAACTTGCTCAAATGCTTCATGAAATTATATGTTGTCTTATCGATTTTATATTAGTGAGAACTTAAGTATTTGCTGTAAGAACTTATTTAGAAATTAAAAGGATTATTAATAGTAAATGAAAATACAATTGGATTGCTGGATTATTAATAATTTGTCTAGAGATTTACCATGAGTCTTTGGATTTTTCTCTTTAACGATCTTCTTCTTATTTTCCCCCATCTTTGTTGTTGTCATGATCTGTCAGAACGTGCCATCGATTCTAGAATTTACTATATACAACAAAAAGGATTTATCAGGTCAATTATTATTTAATTAAATTTTAAATTTCAATTGATGAAGAAATTGACGAATGATTTTGGGTCAAAGAGAAGCAGTGGATTACCTTTTTTTTTAATTTCGAAATTGAAGAAGAAATTTGAGGTATGGTTTGAACCTTTGCTTGATTATGTGAATAATAAAAAGAAATGGGAGATAGAAAGATACTAAATCATAAATTAAAAAGAGTCAATTAAGAGGGATTACCGGTGAGAAATCAAACCTAGGGTTTTGAATCTTATTCTTCCTTTAGAACTCGTGAGTGAGAAACTTTAGTGACTCGAGAAGAGGACTACGGCTATTATAGACAGATTTTCCTCTCTAGTAGAGGACTAGTTAGAAAAATGATACGGGAATTATAAGCGAATTTTCCTAATCTGTATTATGCACGTTCTATATTAAGTATTAACACAATTATTAGCAAGTTCTATATTAATACGGTCCACATCTTTTATCCGATTTTTCCATCATATCTAGAGGTGACCTATTTTTCCACAATAGTAATATTGCCTTTGAGTTCTTACAAAATGTTATATCCCTTTTGGGATTGTTTTTTTTTGTTCTATCAAAATCACTTTGTAGCAAACTTATAACAAACTTTTACCAAAATTGTGTTTTGTAAATTTTTTCAAAGTGCTTTTCGAGAGAAGCACTTCCATTTTAGCTAGGCCTGCTTTTAAAATCTACTCAGCATTAACTTTTAAAAGCTGTCAAAATAGAAGTTGTGGGCCCATATAATATTGATTCTCTGGTGTAACCATGTCATTTTATTATAAAGGCAAATTTTACCCTAGAATATTGTACACTTATCATTATATTTGTAACTTATTTTATTAACTTTAACAAAATAAATAATAAATAATTTTACAAAATTATTCATTTTCTTTTGGTTGGTAACCTAGCAACAAGCTGGGCTCCAACACCTTTTTGAATAGCAATGCCTAGTCTATGAAAAATAAAACTGCATATACCACTACTAGTATCATTATTAACTAATAAATAATAATATATTACTAATTACAATAAAGTTTTTTTTTTTTGAAGCAAACCATTATCATGAGATTCTTTATTAAATATTTTAGAATTAAAAAAATATAATTTATTGTATTTAAAACTAACAAGTAAAGTCACGTGCTTTGCACGTCAGCAACCTTTCACATGAATCCATTTTCTCAATACTATGACACTCTCCAACAAAATCCATTATAACATATGGATCCAAGCTAAAAAATTCATCGAATATAGGCATGAAAAGAAAGAAAGCTCCAGGAGGAATTTCATCGAACATGTTTTGCGCATAAAACTTTAACTATTCTTAACATATTGACTATCGAATTTTTGGGGTGACATGAGACAACTCTCTCGGCATTAAAATAACAAAACACAGTGGATAGGGAAAAAAAGACAATCTAACATGTCAATATCGAAATGAAACTAAAAGTCGATTTCATCGAATCATTTGTTGTTGCCTAAAATAAGTTTGTGGGAGAAAGACGAGTTACACTTACCGTAGGGGTATGATCAATAAAAGAAGAAAAAATATATGAGATCGCATCTCCTTTTTCTAATCTTCAGGTTTGGATTTTTAGTCGATTAAATCCCAAACCAAATCCTAGATTTCGGTTTGTCTCCATCTTTGTCTGATCTCGGAGCGAAGTGTGAAAGAATTTTCAATTTTGGCTGAGCTAATCGATTTAGTCTGCTATTAAAATGAGAGATCAAACGGTTGAGTTTCAATTACTATTTAATGGTTGAGAATTAATGTGCGGACATTCAAAAGAGGTTTGCTGAACAAAAAATTGGTTAACAAATTTGGGTTGTGATTCAAATTCCTTACTGTTATTAAAAGGGGGAGATTTTAAAACATGTCATTAACTACATTACGAGCACTGTAGAATATTAATTTACCAAACATAATATATAGTTTGTTAATTTCACAACGCTTTTTGAATTATAACTTACCAAACGTTATGCAGCTTTATTTTTACAGCACAACACAACAGAAAAGCACTTTTTTAAAACTCGTAACAATACCAAATTCACTTTATATTTATTGGTTGTTCACCTGTCTAAAGAGCTTAATTGGAACTATCGGGTTTTCTCTTTGTCACGTTATCTGACTTAAAATATTCTTTTGGTTCCAAGCTTTAGGAGTTAATCAAAACATATTTTGCTTCAGATATGTTAAGTTTTATATCAGATTTTCGGAACCTACTCTTAGACATGACAATATCTCTTCCTCCAATCTTTTCATTTGTTCAAGGGCATTAGTTATGTTAACATCAAAGTTATGAGTTGAAATTTAACTGATATTCGCGTAAAAACTTTCAATAACTTTCTTTTCATGTGAGGAATTAGAGATTTCATCAACTCATGATTACATAAATGATATTTCATTTTGTCTTCAAGCAAGAATTTCTCATTGGTTATAATCCTAAGAGAATTATTTTATTTTATATTGTTATTGAAAACGAGACTTTTTCCTTCGTGAACCTGTATGGACAAAATCTAATACAATCAACAAGTGGATTAACAATAAAAATCCTTGTATATGATTGTATATATAGTTTTTTTTTTTTTTTTGCACAATGAATATTTATAAACTAATAGTCTGTGGTACCTGATTGTGCACAAGAGACGATATCAAAAATCAATATCAAAGTTCAATCTAGTCATATCCAAATAACTGAATCTGAGTTCTGCTATGTCTGAACCTTGCTATTTAACTTTTAAGATACGAATTCTACAAGAATGAGTCTCGTAATCAATCACAATTAATATGGACTTATCTACTAAAATTGATTAAGTACTAGTTTCGATATTCCTATTATAAAGATGAAACAATATAATGCGGAGAAGGAAAAACACAAGACACCAGAAGTTTTGTTAACGAGTAAAATTGGAACCGCGGAAAACCCCGGGACCTCGTCCATACGTCCATATTTGAAGGAAGAAAAATACTGGTCCGCTACAGACACTAGCTTACTATCATACTTCAGATTGGAATATAGTTGAGATCGAATTCACCTTCCAAGAAATTCAACTACAGTCGTGCTCCTTATGTCTCTTGAACCTCGCAAAGGATCTACGCAATTGATTCCCTTAGCGGACGTCCTTTATAATCTAAGAGTTTCTTTAGCCAAAGTGAAGACTGTTAATACCAATCCACCTTTAAAATATAAGCCTATTTGAGTTCCCTTTAGATCGAATAGATCAAGGCTTGGAAATATTTTTGCAATAGACAAAGCTAGCAAACCTCACAAATCCAGACACTTACATTCAGTTAGCTGGGAATCCTAGATTATTAACCATCTCTCAAGAACAATATTAAACCGATCAATTAAGAAGAGTTTTAGATATCTATCTTGAGGAATCACAAAGTCTGAAACGAAGAGAACTTTGCAATTTATATATATCTCGTTCCTAAAAGATAATCGTACCTGACTTTACGAATACCTAAGTGATTTCTTTAAGTCGTAAGCCTAATTATGTTTCTTGGAGGAAACCTAGGTTCATAGAGGACGACTCTAACAAACAACCAGGACACATAAGTGTCGAGGAATGAATTTCCTAGTTGATTGAGTCTTTCTATTTATAGACTTTCAAGATTGAGGGTTTCTTAGAATTCAAACTAAGATAGTTCAAGATTGAAGGTTGCTTAGAATCCAAACTAAGATAACTTGAGATTTAAGCAAACACTTTCCATTTTTAGATGAAACTCTTGTAAAAGTCCATGTAAGCATGTAAAAAGTTTTTCTTGAAATTACATAGAAGAATACGCACTATGGTCAAGAGAACCGGACTCGTGTATAGTGATAGTTCTTGGTAAGTATGCCTTTCAAGCTTATTATCAATATTATGTTCACTTAAACACCAACGACTTAAATCATGATGTACATACACAAGGGTTTAGTGTTCAAAGATGTCTTATAGGTGTTTATGAAAGTTGTAGCAATGTTAAACATATTTTTTGAAAATAGTCCATGAGCATATGCTAATTCATACTGAGCATGTATATGAATGGTTCGCGTACAATTAGCCAGTTCGTGAATTCATGGAGCCACAGTTTCCGTACCAAGTAAATGTACCGCTAGGCTATTAACTAACTCAGGTGACCACAGTTCGCGTACTAGGTATGTGTACCATACTCATTCACGAATTCAGAATACTATGGTTCGTGTATTATAGGTACGTGAACCTACCTATAATCCAAAACCTCATATATCAACGATTTGCGAAACGGTATGCGTACATACCCTAAGTCCAGATTTTACTTTTGATGTTTAGAAATATTCTCATCTGCCATAAATATAAAACATCATTGCTTGGGAAATTTCCAAATGATCTATGTGACACAGAAATAGTTCTTGAACAATAATCATTTCGAACTAAGATTGCATATTAAGGACCTATAAATGCTCGTTTATTGAATCATATTTCGATATATTTAACTAGACAAGCTTGACTCATAATATTTTCTTTCAAATATTAAATCTACTAGCATTGATACGACATAATCTCATATAGATATAATGGTAACTCATATGAGTAAATGGAAAAGTTCAGTCTTCACATACCTTTTGTTGATGAATTTCTCCAGATGTGTTCATTTGATCTTTAATCTTCAATCTTCGAGGGATATCCATTTATGTCTGATACTCAACTAGAAACCTCTAAACCTAGTCCGAGACTTAACTTTAATATACTAAAAACTATAAGACATAGTTTTTTGTATCTAACATTTACAACAAGCTTAAGATATAAAAACTTGCGAGTTCGACCAAGCAGTGCTTTAATATTTTTTCCGCTCATATATATGTTAAGAAATATACCAAAAGCCACAGGTATGCATACCCAACATAGTTCGTGTATCGTTTACTTTGGCCAATTGAATAAATAAGATAAGTCAGTCTTTATAAATCTTTATTGATGAATTTGTCGTAAATGTCTTCGTTTATCCTTTAGCCTTCAATCTTCGAAAGTATTCCATGATATTTGGTACTCGTCTACCATGCACTAATTTTAGTCCAAGACTTGACTTTAGTATACTAGAAATCAAGATACAATTTTGTGCAACACTAATAACAATCTTGAGATAAATAAGTTTGACTAAAAGATGCTCTAACATATAATTTATTGTATATAAACCAATTATTTTCACAAGCGACATTCTTGATAAATTTACCGATTTTTTTCTTTTTACGGGTCATATTTTGGTTAGATAGACAACAAAAAGCAGATGGATACGATAAGGGGTTTGAGACAATGGAAGGTTATCAACTTTGGTCAGGTAACAAAATACGAGACATCCAAAAGCAATCAAATAAAATCCAGAACATGAGACATGAAGATCAGGACACCATTATAACATGACAAACGGTGCTACAACATTGGTATGATTCAAAATCTGACATAATACATCAACAATCAAGAGACAAAATTTTGCAGAATCAAGAACAAAAATTTTAAAGCTTTCCATGCCAAAGTCAATTTCATCAAAAGAAAAAAAATCAGATTGATTCAATAAAAGATGAGCAAGGTAGATGGTTCAGTACAATGGAGGAAATTCAACAAGTTCTAGTTTCTCATTTCAAGTCTATCATCATTTCAACAAATCCTTCTCAAGATTCTTAAGTTTTCAATCTCATTAAGCCATGCATGACTCAGTTAGATAATGAAGAGTTGACAAGATCCCTAGTAGAGGAGAAATAAGGAAAGTAGTTTTTCATATTAATTCTCGGGCTTCTCCATGACTAGATGGGTTTCAAGAAGGCTTTTACCAGAGGTGCCGGGATGAAGTAGCTGATGATATGGTTGCAATGGTTCAACACTTTTTTAGAACATGCTACATGTTAAAGCAGGTGAATTTCACTTACAAATTATTGGTGCCTAAAAAGTTATGTGTTGAAACCCCTGCAGATTTCAGATCCATAAGTCTCTGTAACATCTCTTATAAGGTAATCGCATAGCCCACTGCAAATAGACTTAAGAAGCATCTCCACATAATTATATCTCCATCACAGACTGTTTATGTACCAGGAAAAAATATATTGGATAATACTATTATTGCTCACGAGATAGTTGATTACATGAAAAAATACAGGAGTCTTTCTAGGAGAAGTGGCCACAAAACTAGATATAGCTAAGGCATTTGACATGATGGAATTGCGTTTTATTCTTAAGGTGATGCAGAATTGAGGTTCAGTGAGAAATGGTTTCATATGATATCCACACAATTCAATATGTCCGCTAGGAGATATCCACATATAGACATTATCATCCAATACTTGGTTCTGATTGTCTTCAATCCCTTTCAACATTTTACACGCGCACATAATTCTTTGAACTCTTTTTGTTTGTCGTATTTATCTCCTCGTCTCAACATCTTCATAAAGAAATCCTTATCCTTCATTAGTTGTATGACCATCTTATTTCTTAAATATTGGCATTTAGTGACATTTTCGACAGATACCTCGTTAAAGTAACCAATTTGTTCCATAGCAACGTCAAAGCCACAATTTCCATCTCCTTAAACCTCGTCGGTGGACAAAATAAATGGAGCAATGAGTGGAGGGAGTTGTTTCAAATACTCTTCATATATTGTATATATCGATCGATTAAGTCTTCCTTGAAGATCCCTAGGACAACGAAGAGTACCATACTTCTCTTTTATAGTCACCATTTATATTGGTTGGGTTTGTTGCAAGGCGCCGATTTACTCAAAAACTTTTAAGCTAGTTTGGGTCTCCGCCAAAACAACTTCTTCCACCACATCGGCTTGACTTACTTAAGAAGGATCCATAGAGACCTTTTGTTTCACTTTTCGTGCGGTTGGTCCACCTTAATCTTTTCTAGGACTACACCGTTTTTTAAGTTCTAGATCATCTTGAAATTCGTCATCCACATGCTCGTGCCTAGAAAGGTCTCTTTTATTAGACAAATCGACTTTTAGATTAGAAAAAAGTATCTTCAACTCTATTATTAGGATGGTCGTCGTCACTTTGGTGATCGGAATACCCTTTTGCTTAATAGGTTCATCAACCTTCCTTAAACAAGGGTGAAGGGCTTCTTCCAAATGGTGCATCAATATTTTCTTTTTAGCGCCATTTCCTATAGAGTAACGCTCGGCGATTCTTGCAATAGATAGATTGTATGAGTAAATAGAAAAGTTCAGTCTTTACATACCTTTTATTGATGAATTTCTCCAGATGTCTTCTAGACTTCAATCTTCGAGGGTTATCCATTTATGTCTGATACTCAACTAGCAACCTCTAAATCTAATCCGAGACTTGACTTTAATATACTAAAAACTAAGACATATATAGTTTTTTGTATCTAACATTTACAACAAGCTTAAGATAGAAAAACTTGCGAGTTCGATCGAGCAGTGCTTTAACATTTTTGTCGCTCATATACATGTTGAGAAATGTACTAGAAGCCACATGTATGCATACCCAAAACAGTTCGTGTACCGTTTACTTGGGCCAATTGAATAAATAAGATAATCCAGTCTTTATATACCTTTGTTGATGAATGTCTCGCAAATGTCTTCATTTATCCTTTAGCCTTCAATCTTCAAAGGTATTCCATGATATTTGGTACTCAGCTAACGTGCACTAATTCTAGTCCAAGACTTGACTTTAGTAGACTAGAAATCAAGATACAATTTCGTGCAACATTGATAACAATCTGTAGATAACAAAACTTGTAAGTTTGACTTAAAGATGATCTAACAGATAGTTTATTGTATATAAACCAATTTGTTAGAGCATTGCTTGGTCGAACTCGCAATCGTTGAAATCTCAAGCTTGTTTGTCAAGTTTAGTTATCAAAACTATAAGTCTTAATTTCTAGTCTACTTATAGCTATGTCTCGGATTAGGATAGAATGTGTAGTTACTCTTTTGACTTCACTGCGTTCATCGATTGAAGACGAAGAACTACTAAGGGGAGATTGTGGAACTTCATCAACAAAAGGTATGTGGAGACTTGAACTCATCTATCACTTAGAAGTCTATTTCTATTTTATCTCCTATGGAGACAAAATTCGTATAGCTATATAGACTTTACTTTATACACATTTGATATTTCGAAATGAGTTTAACTCGCTTACATATCGAAATATGTGTTGGTAAGCTATCGCTTTAACCAAGTTCATCTTTTATTCTTGACGAAATTCAAAAGATGATCATGTGAAAATCGCCTGGTAACATCATACATGATTTGTGTGAGACAATCATTTGATGTAGACTCATAATGTTTTGTATTGATATATTGATCACTTGAAGAAAAAAATAAAGCTAATAGTTTGTGTGGGACAGCTATTCCCGTCTTCTAAGAATGTTTCAATGATTAAAATGGAGTTTAGAACGATTAACCATTGATTGGATATAGCACAGTATGCGTACTTGTATGCTAACTGTTGTAGATATATTCCAAGTCCGGGAACTTAGTATATATGCATACCCGTATGCGTACTGATTCAACAGTTGAAGTCCGGGAACCATATTATGCATACCCTCTTGCATACTAATTTAATTGATGTTGGTCGTGAACGATAGTATGCGTACATGTTTGCATACTGGCGACCTGACCAAGTCCGGAGCTGTAGGTATGTGTACCCGTTTGCATACCTGGGTGGGTTAAGTTCTAAAACGGTTTATTCATGAACAAATACATTTATATAATAAGAAGTCTTTGCAAACCGTGGCTATAATGTTCATGAATTGATTCGAGTGAATCAAAATCGATTTTGCTTCAATTGTGTCTTGTATACTTCTATGAGAATATAAACAATTGAATAACTCTATAACTAGTTTCATTTGAGTCATTTGAACTAGTTGTGATTAAGATGAACAAGGATGATATGAAAGTGTTCATATGGCTAACTTCAGTTAACTATTGTTGAGCCAACCATGTGTACACGTTTAGATACGGTTACCCATATCTAAATGAAGGCACGTTTCATTTGTGTGTAACAAGATAAGTTCAATCTAACGGTTGAAAGATATTAGCTTGAATCCAATCAGGTTTTCATCTAACAGTGAATATTGAATGCTTTGTTACCAAGGTAACATTGATTGCAAATTCTGATTTGAAGACTATATAAGGGAGAACTCTAGCAACTGGAAAACCTAATCCCCAACATCATGTGTGACACTAGTTGCGACTAGAGTCGATTCTCCTTTAACCTAGGTTTTTCTAAAACCATTATAGGTTAACAACTTAAAGACTTCATTGGGATTGTGAAGCCAGACCCAACTATTTTCTCTGTAGTTACGTGTTTTGATCTTACTTTGTTTTATATTTATCATGTTGAGTATTATCTTCTTTAAGATTTTCTCAAGATTCAATCTCCGATAGGTAAGATAAAAAAGTAGTCATAAACATATTCGTCTCATCGTTTGTGATTCCACGGTATCTTTTTCCGCTTCCATACGGTTAAGATCATTATGAGGTGATTGATATTACTAGGCTGTTCTTCGAGAATATTAGTCTGGTGTATTAATTGGTTCTTGTTCACCTTTATTTATCAAAAGACGGAACAAAAACTCGTAGGTATTTCTGTGGGAGACAGATTTATCTATTCAATAGACTTTTATGTGTGAGACAGATTTGTTTATCAAAACTTCGACTTTGGGTCCTAGCAACTCTTAGTTGTGGATGAGATTAGCAAAGGGAATCAAGTGCGTAGAGCCCTGCTGGGATTCAGAGGCGTAAGGAACGCGGCTGTACCTTAATCAGTGTGAGATTAGTTAGAGCTCAACTACATTCCAGTCCGAAGTTAACTTATAGTAGGCTAGAGTCTGTAGCGTCTTAATACAGTGGGGTGTTTAAATTTGGACTAGGTCCCGGGGTTTTTCTGCGTTTGCGGTTTCCTCGTTAACAAAATTTCTGGTATTTGTGTTATTTATTTTACACATTATATTTGTTATATAATTGAAATATCACAGGTTGTGCGTAGTTCAATCAATTGGTAAATCCAACCTTTGGTTGTTGATTGAAAATGATTGACACTTGAACATTGGTCTTTGGTACCGTTCAAGTTATTTCTCATATTATCAGGATCGCAGATTTTTATCTGTTTGATTTGCTGATTACATTGAGAAACAAAGAAATAACTCTTGGATGTATTTTCCTTGATTGAGTCTGACTATCTAGTTAATTTTCTTGGAAATATATTGGAGTTAGTCCATACAGATTGCCGAAACGAAATAGTACGTGTGGTTGTTAGACCCCCGCTTTTTCAATTGATATCAGAGTAGGCAAACACGCTAAGATCTCTGTGTTTGTAGCAATTTGATTATTATGGACGAGTCTATCTCTAATAACGTACCAGTTCAGAAATTACCAGATGTATTTCAAAGCTTGGATTCACCTAAGAGAACTTTCATATCTAAGTCAATATCTAAACATTCTCTTGATGTAGAAACCGTTGATTGGGAAACACGCCTAGAAGAACAATTGGATGAACTTTATGATGGAGGTGATTCAGATATTGATAGAGATGTTGATGAGGAAGTCTCAGAGTATGTTAAGGTTTTGAATTTTTTGGAAAAGAAAAAGATGAGAACTTCACATGTCACACCTATTCTGACTCCTCTATATCGAGAAAACGAGAAATTGAAAAGGATTTACGGAGGACTTTGTATTTTGAATCGCTCTTACAAATCGATCCTCAAAGATTCTGAGGAAAACCTGAGTAGAAAGTCACTTGAATGTGATAATGTTTATCAAAAATACTTCTTGTTGGAAGAGAAACTTGCAGAAACTGAAGCAAGGATTAACTCTCAGCAAGCAAGTTTTGATGACAGCGAAAACGCTTATCTAGCTCGAGAAAAACGCCTTGAGGCTGATTTAGCTGCTGCTCTTGATAAAATCAAGATGTTGGAAGATGACTTGAAAAAGTTTAATACTAGTTCAAGCAAATTAACCACTATGCTAGGAGCAAGTAAAAATCATCGTGATACACGAGGACTGGGCTATAAGGGAATAGATGCTCCAAGTACTAGCAAATAGGTAAAATTTGTCAAGGCTAGTGATTCTTCTCAACAAAAGGTTTCCACTGATGGAAAAGTGAATTTCCTTCACAGGAAGTTACGGTTCGAAAGAGCAAAGTATATCAACCTCCAAAAATAGCACACATGAATCCGGGTAAGAATGTTCCTTATATTTGTCATTATTGGGGAAACAAAGGTCACATGGAAAGGAGATGTCGTTTTCGTATAAGGAATGAAGAAATTCATGATGTTCTTGTTTGGGCATCACAAGAAGTTGTGAAACCAAGATCTTATGTTAAGGCTAATCCTCTTAACATTACAGGTTGTAATTCAACCTTTAGGCAAAGTAATTAGTCTTTGTGATAAACCTAGATTTGCCTATAAACGTCATACGAATCCTTTTCACAATCGTAATAGTTATCAAAAGGATAACTTCGTAAAGACGAAAACAAGATTCGGTGCTCCCAATTGGAGAAATACTAACTTGCAAAAGAATAGTCAATCCAATTCTCTTCCAAGAATTCTAGAAGAGAGTAATGGGAAGAAGGGTATGGTTGTTCCTAAACACACTCAGAAGTGGATACCAAAGGAAGTCAATGATGTTTTGAGTGTGAAGAGGAATGATCTCCCGAAAATTCCCATGACTATGGAGAAGGCAAGTATCCATGATGTTGGAACTTAAAAAGTTCTTTGGAAAGATGGATTTGGATGTGAAAGGTTCTAAAAGCGATCTCTTTCATGATAATCCAAAAGTGAAATGGAATAAGCCAAAAACTATTAATGGTGAAAAATCCATAGTCGCGGAAAAGTCTGTTTCAGTCACTTGTGGTGAGCATGACCTTGTTCACCTCAACACAACTTGATTGTGTTTTAAGTTTATCCTCACTAAGGAATGCCCTGTTATGTATACGGTGAGGGAAGCAAGAGAATTGGGGGCACATATTGTGTTAGGTATGATTTTGAATCTTTGGTAAGGTCGTAGAATTCGATTGGATTCCTCGAAAAAAAGTATGTCTATAAACTTGAGCAAGATTTATTTTCTTTTATTATTTGCTTAATGTACTCATAATGATCCATGTACCTTGTGTATCGTTCATGTCTACCTAACTTGATTTGTGTTTAAGGTTCGTAAATGTTTAGGCTTGAAAATAGTAGTTCCGGATGTTTGGCCTTCATGGTACACATACCAGGTATGGATACCATCATTTAAAATTAAAATCCAGGGACTTCAGTTCGCATACCAGTTTGCAAACTTCTCTAGTTCACGAAATCCCGTTTGCAAACCCGTATGCAAACTTTTTCTGTTTTCGGTATTTGATAAAAAAACTTGTTTTGGCCGTAAGTAATTCATTCGAACTCGAAATGACCTCATTCTTTTTGCATTCTGTTCCTCTTTGAAATAACTTCAAAATGGTGATGAAAAATCCTGAATTTGGATAAGTTAAGGTTGGTTTTTGTCCCGTCTCTTATTTTTGTTTCTTTTGCTCCGTTTCATCGCACTTGTTCTACTTCTCTTGGACTTGGGCACTTGGATTCTTGGAGTAATTATCTTATAAGATCATTTGTAGATTTTACAAGAATTATGTTGGTGATTCACAAAGAAGGAATTCAAGAATGGGCGTAGTACGCATTGCTATGGGATTCTTGAATGTTCACAATCATCTTATGTGAACTATGATGCATGGTCTTTAATGACTTTGTATGTTCTTATTTGTTAAGAAAATATTTTTATATGCATTTGGTAGCTATTCTTGGTGTAAATCCGTGCGAAAAAGATTGATTCTACCCTCTTAGGACAAATCATCTTGTATGTGCATTACAAGTTTGTCTTGATGCCTAGGAAACTTCTTATGAGAATTTATTCTTGTGTTTCAAGAAGGATAACTAGGGTTTGGAATAGAAAATATTGTGATTACACATAACTATTGCCAACGATTTTCATCTTGCAATGTTTTACATTTATTTATTTAAATTTTAAGTTATTTGGAAGATGATTTTGCAGTATTAATCTTTATGGTTTTGTATATTGCAAAAATATTATGGGATATGTGTGTTTACGTCCGTGAACTATGATTGTCCCATATATGTCAAAAGTTAAGTCTGTTATGTTATTATGCAAATATTGATAAAAGATAGAATGAACTTTTGAATATTCCGCAGTATTGATCTTTCCCTGATCCACTTCTATGTGAAAGTACTGTATGGCTCCGTAAGTTTTCTTATGCTGAGCATTTCTGATTAAATCAATCATTAAGGTTCCTTTGTGAATAATTTAATTGAGTTTACTGGATACAAATTCATGTTTCATGTAATTGGTTAATGTCCAAAGAAATCCTTCTTTTCTTGTAAAAGTAAGGTCGCTCTTGTTTTTCTTTCGGGAATGACATTTTATGAGGGAGAGTTGTTAATTTAACTTGTGCTTAATTTCCAAATCTTTGTGGGGAGTGTGGCTGTGAAATATTGTAAGAGTTTTCTTCTATCTCTATAAACTCCTTGATGAATACACTAAGTGTCGTCTATGTTAAATCATCGAAACAAAGTTGATATGTTCTCTTTTAGTCCTGAAGTATCTCTATGAGAATTTCATTATGATCCCGCTAGTTTTCGTACCTTTGCCAATTTATATTGACAAAAAGGGGGAGAAATATTATGTAGTTCACACTACAAATACATATGGTTTACGGATCATTATGTAAGGGGGAGTGGTTTTTATTGTGAGATGAAGTATTGACTAAGGGGGAGTGATACATATCACCATAGTATTATTGTCAAAGTTGTGATACAATTGAACTTTGATGTTGTGTAATAATACTATGACACTGTATAACAATACAAAAATATCTTGTTTTTATATATTGTTATGGCTACGGATCTTCAACAACTATGATGCTGAGATGAACACGTTCAGAATCACTGGAGTACTCAGAAGTGACGAAGATTTCGAGTAATGTTGAAGAACCAAGGAAATCAAGCATTTGGATGGGAAGCTACAAAGTTTATTTATTTTGTAATCCATATGTATTGATAGTTTTGTCACTAAAATTGACAAAGGGGGAGAATTTTAGAGCACTGCTCGGTCGAACTCGCAAGCGTTGCTATCTCAAGATTATTTGTCAAGTTTAGTTGTCAAAACTATAAGTCTTGATTTCTAGTCTACTTATAGCTATGTCTCGGATTATGATAGAATGTGTAGTTGAGCTTTAGACTTCATGGAGTTCATCGATTGAAGACGAAGAACTACTAAGGGGAGCTTGTGGAACTTCATCAACAAAAGTTATGTGGAGACTTGAACTCATCTATCATTCAGAAGTCTATTTCTTTTCTATCTCCTATTGAGACAAAAGTCGTATAGTATATAGACTTTACTTTATACACATCTGATATTTCGAGCTGAGTTTAACTCGCTTACATATCGAAATATGTGTTGGTAAGCTTTCGCTTTAACCAAGTTCATCTTTTATTCTTGACGAAATTCAAAAGATGATCATGTGAAAATCGCCAGTAACATCTTACATGATTTGTGTGAGACAGTCATTTGATATAGACTCGAATGTTTCGTATTGATATATTGATCACTTGAAAATTTCTTTGAAGCTAATATTTTATGTGAGACATCTATTCCCGTCTTCTAATAATGTTTCAATGATTAAAATGGAGTTTAAAACGATTAACCATTGATTGGATATAGCACAGTATGCGTACTTGTATGCTAACTGTTGTAGATATATTCCAAGTCCGGGAACGTAGTATATATGCATACCTATATGCATATTGATTCAATAGTAGAAGTCCGGGAACCATAGTATGCATACCCTCTTGCATACTAATTCAACTGATGTTGGTCGTGAACGACAGTATGCGTACACTCTTGCATACTAATTCTTTGTCGTATCTATCTCCTCGCCTCATCATATTCATATAGAAATCCTTGTCCTTCATTAGTTGTAAGACCATTTTATTTCTTAAATATTGGAATTTGGTGACATTTTCAACAACCACCTCATTAAAGTAACCAATTTGTCTCGTAGCAACATGAAACCCACAATTTTCATCTCCTTCAACCTCGTCGGTGAAAAAAATAATTGGAGCAATGAGTGGAGGGAGTTGTTTCAAATACTCTTCATATATTGTATATGTTGATCGATTTGGTCTTCCTGGAAATCCGTAGGACAACGAAGAGTACATACTTCTCTTTTATAGTCATCATTTCCATTGGTTGGGTTTTTTGCGAGGCGCCCATTTACTCAAAAACTTCTAACCTAGTTTGGGTCTCCGCCAAAACAACTTCTTCCACCACCTCGGCTTGACTTACTTGAGAAGGCTCCGTAGAGACCTTTGGTTTCACTTGTCGTGCGGTTGGTCCACTTTGTTCTTTTCTTGGATGACCCCTATTTTTAGGTTCCTAGCTCATCTTGAAATTCTCCATCCACATGCCCGTGCCTAGAAAGGTCATTTTTATTAGACAAATTGGCTTTTTTATTAGACAAATGTATCTTCAACTTTATTCTTTGGATGGTCCTCGACACTTCGGTGCTCGGCTTACCGATCCCCTTTTGCTTAATAGGTTCATCAACCTCCCTTAAACAAGGGTGAAGGCCTTCTTCCAAATGGTGCATCAATATTTGATTTTTGGCGCCATTTGCTATAGAGTAACGCTAGGAGATTCTTGCACACAATTCCGTACCCAAGAACGACGGACCATTAGCTACCGGGGTGCTTGGATCAAAAGATAATTGCCTCAAAATGGATGAATATCATTGATGTCAATCGCTTCAACATACCTACCCAACTTATGGAAACAAGGGAGTCCAATACATATCATATTCTTGCAAACATAAATTGTATTCTCATCATCGTAATCTTTATAAAGCTGCAATTGTTGCATTATGTGATCTATTGCCCATTTAGGAACTTTGTGAATAATTCCCCATAGAAGCATTCTTTGGTCTGTATCTGAAAAAGGGAATCTATGTTTACTAAATTCCATACTGATGAGTGCCAAATATTGCATAATTGTATATCTTTTTATTGGCATTTATCTCATCTTTTGTGCTTTAATTCCCCATTTTATCCAAAATTTTGTATTTTCATTGTTTTCAAGTATAATTACTTCTAGTAATTAACTTTGCTTTTTTAGGTAGTTAATAAAGCTATGATGCTTAGAGGAGGAGAAAAAAAGCAGAGGATTGGTGGCTAGTGACAACCGAAGAGAAGAAGTAGAAGTAAATGAAGAGGAAAAATAAAAACTTGTGCAATCCGTTGGCTCACTCTTCCGCAAGCCATTTGCACCGTTGAGCAAATCAATCTCGTGTCCATGCTTAGCACCAAACATTACCTCCTCTTCAAACATCAACTGGATGGTCTTTGTAACACTCTAGCAAGCCTCTAATTTTCTCCCAAAATCAACTTCACGACCAGAAACCTAACTCCATTCTCATTTTCTCCTTCACCACCTCTGTGTACTCAACCACCACCAATCTCACCCTCTCTTACTCCATCTCCCATCTGAAACCAACCCCTCTTTGTACACAACCCATCAATACCAATTAAACCATCTCTCTCCCTCATCCTATTTTATCTCAACAGTTTACCTAGCTAGGGAAATTCATAGGTTGAGTAAAATTGTAACATTCAAGGAGACAATACAATCCATTATTGCATAAGAGGAGATGGGGAATAATATAAGATTATTAAAATAACAATGATGGTGAGTAGGTTTGGGAGTTGATGAATTAAAACCCGTTTGGGGAGTTTATGTATAAATAGAGAGATGATTGTAGAGAGAAACTCAATCCCGGAGTAGCCTCCACACCAAGTTATAGTGGTAATTAGGTTTTCTATTTTCAGTTTCCCCATGAATTTATATTGAAAATCATGATTTAATCTCTGAATTCATAGCAAATTACTTTCACCTTGTATGTTATGCATCCATGGTAGTTTGAGCAATCCTTCGTTATGTATTCAATCTCTATGTAAACTAATTATGTTCAATTTGTGATTATCTATACCTTAAACAGATAGATAATGCTAGGGATTGACAAATTTGGCTTTAGGTTAAATTATCCATTTGTAGAAGTAATTTATCACATCTTCAAGGGAGTTTGAGGATAGAACCTCTATGTATCCTTGATAGAAAGGGAACTAGTATATCAAATTAGGGAGTTATAGCATTTAGGTGGTGGATTCGAAACCATAGTTCTCTTTGTACTTGTTCTAGTTTTGTTTCTTTAGTATAATCAATCATAAATCTCTAGTCTTTTGACTACCCATTTCATTCCTAATTAGTGTTATTAGAACTTAGAAGCTTAGTTTCACCAATGCAACTCCCCGTAGGATCGACTCATATTTGCCATTATCTATGTTCTAGACACCGTGCGCTTGCGGTTTATAATGTCGGAATGAGAAAATATTTCACAAAAAGAAGATGTATATTAGTTCATTTCGCAATTTTTTTTTACATCATTCCAACATTTCGAGGGTTCCAACTTACACAAATATGATTCCAATCTTCCCCCATGAGTGTGAGGATTGCACCGCGCGTATCCTTAACTGCACTAACACAATATTGCTAGTGGTGAGAGTTCCCTTCGCCTATGGATAAGATTCGAAAGAGCCTATAAAACGTATTGCATAAACATAAAAAAGACTTAGGCACTATTTTTTAAGGGCAAGCTCAGTGATTTTAGATCTGTCATAGAGTTGATCGCTCAGTATGTATGTCGTACAAATACAATTAAAACTCCAATAATTAATACTCGATTATTTAATAATCTCTCTAAAATAATACTTTATTCATTTTCAGGAAAGAATTATTATTTCTTTTTCAGTTTGACCTACTTTTAGGTTAAAATGAAAAGTAATTGTACACTTTTCTAGAAAAGAAGTAGTAAAATTCTTTTATCCCAATCAGACTAATAAAAGCTCAATTTTAACTTGTTAAATTTATAATGAGGGAGGATCCGTGGACACTTTTAGATGGACATTATCATACGTGATTTGCGCCATTGTTTTTTACAAAACTCAAACGACAATGAATTTAAGTATAATATTTTGATGATACGTTCTTCTTATAAGACTCTACATTTCTACCAAAGATGAGCACAATTCGAGTCGTGAAAAACCGGGGGGTCTAACAACCACACCCAATATTTCGTTCGGCAATCTGAATAGACAAACTCCAATATACTTTCAAGAGAATCAACTAGACAAATGGACTCAATCTATAGAAAAGTATATCAAAGAGTTTATATCTCTGTTTCACAATGTAATCAGCAAATCAAACAAATTGAAATCCGCGAGCCTGATTATTATGTGAAACAACTTGAACGATATCAGAGACCAATGTTCAAGTGTCAATCAATATAATCAACAACCAAAGGTTGGATTCACAATTGATTTAACTTAACGCACAACCTGTGATATTTCTATTATATAACAAAATATAATGCGGAAAAGAAATAACACAGACACCAGAATTTTGTTAACGAGGAAAACCGCAAATGCAGAAAAAACCCGGGACCTAGTCCAGCTTTGAACACCTATTGTATTAAGCCGCTATAGACACTAGCCTACTACCAATGAACTTTGGACTGGAATGTAGTTGATCCCTAATCAATCTCAAACTGATCAAAATACAGTTGCGCTCCTTACGTCTCTGAACCCCAGGAGGATTCTACTCACTTGATTCCCTTAGATGATCTCAACCATAACCAAGAGTTGCTACCCAAAGTCGAAGACTTGATAAACACATCTGTCTCACACAGAAGTGTCTATTGGAATAGATAAATCTGTCTCCCACAGAAATACCTACGAGTTTTGTTCCGTCTTTTGATAAATCAAGGTGCACAGGAACCAATTGATAAACCGGACTTATATTCCCGAAGAACAACCTAGTATTATCAATCACCTCACAATAATCTTAATTGTATGGTAGCGAAACAAGATATTGTGGAATCACAAACGATGAGACGAAGATGTTCGTGACTAATTTTTATCTTGCCTATCGGAGAATCAATCTCGAGCAAATCTTAGAGAAGATAATACTCAATACGATAGAACAAGGCTAGATCAGAACACACAACTACGGAGAAAATAGTTGGATCTGGGCCGTCTGGCTTCACAATCCCAATGAAATCTTTAAGTCGTTAACCTACAGGGTTTGGTGAAAAACCTAAGGTTAAAGGAGAATCGACTCTAGTCGCAACTACTATCACACAGGAGGTGTGGGGATTAGGTTTCCCAGTTATTAGAGTTCTCCCTTATATAGTTTTCAAATCAGGGTTTGCAATCTAAGTTACCTTGGTAACAAAGCATTCAATATTCATCGTTAGATGAAAACCTGATTAGATTCAAGATAATATCTTTCAACCGTTAGATCGAACTTAGCTTGTTATAGACAAATGAAATGTACCTTCATTTAGGCTTGAGTAACCGTACCTAAACATGTACACTAGGTTTTCTTAACAGTAGTTAACCGAAGTTAGTTATATGAACACTCTCATATCAACCTTATCCATCTTAACCACAACTAGTTCAAATGACTCAAATGAAACTAGTTAAAGAGTTGTGCAATTTCTATATTCTCATAGAAGTATACAAGAACACAATTGAAGCAAAATCGGATTCACTCGAATCAATTCATGAACATTATAGCCACGGTTTGCAAAGAATGCATTTCTTATTATACAAATGTATTAGTTCATGAACAAACCGATTTTAGAAGTTTAACCACTTCAAGTATGCAAACGGCTACGCATACTTAAAGTAGCCGGTCTGAGTTTGGGTTCACCAGTATGCAAACAAGTACGCATACTTCTAAACACGGCGGAAATTTTCGGACCCAAACCCTTCGCCAGTATGCGTACGAGTATGTGTACTTAGGTACTCGGAACTTCACAACTAACATGCATGCATATGGGTATGCATACTATAGTTCTGGTCATGGATCACTGATGTGAATCAATAATGTTGTAGAAAGTGGTAGTAAGGTTGTCGTTCACTCGGACTTGACGAGATCGATTTAAGTTTTAATAAAAGAAAATACTAAAGATAAAGAAAATATATACAAATATTGTCACAAGATGGAGAGAGTGGACTGGGACTCGGATTCCACCAATTCTTACATTCATGCGGTTCATCTATTAATTCCTGACAATTAAGGCTCATAAAGTAACAAACATCGACTCTAATTCTTTGCCAAGGTAGATTTTATAAAGAATTATATGTAACTCACAAGCATGGCGCATCTAAAGTACCTAAGACTAAGCATGCGACATCTAACGAATTCACAAATAATCAAGAAAATCATAAATCAATTAAAATAGTGTAAATAGTCATAAAGGAATTAAATAGACTTACCACATGGGTGCAAAACAGCTTCCTCCGTCGTCCCAGTGATGGGTTCTAGCTCATCATGTTGGAAACGCGCTCAAAAATTATTTTTATTGCTCAAAGGAGGTGTACAAATGATGAAATGGAGAAAAACTATTAAAACCGGGTGTTTGCAACGCTTATAATTGTTGCAAATACTGTTACAGAGAACGATAACGAAGAAATGTGGCTGTTACTGTATTTATGCGACCCACGGGTGGCAGTCGCTGTCTCTGTTGAAGAACGACGGTCTTTGGCCGTCTGTTCTTCGTGTTCTTGAGGTTCTTCAGCAGCAGCAGCAGAAATTTCTGCAACTCGATTTTCTTGATTCTCTCGTCTATGCTAACTCCCCAAACTCTCCATCCTCCCTTCTATGAGTCCGCAACACACTATTTATAGCCCAGAAGCATCAAAATCTCATTAATAATGGCGAATAATTCTCCCATCAATACGCAGTACTCGGGAATATTTTCTTCCTTTTTTTTCTTCTTACGCTGTCAACGCGTGCTGAAAATTCCTTATTTAAAACCTTCACGCTTCTTAAGCGATCATTCTCTATCCAAACACAAGTAGAACACATAAAATCACGCTGTAATCCCACGATTTTCTCATCCGCTTGCGTATTCCCTGTTGTGTGGTAAATCCACGTTTTCAACCCACGTTTTTCGAGTTTGAAGGATTTACTAGTCCTGTGTGAGTGTAACAGGCTGTAATGAGTTAATTGGAGCGATTTAATCTCGTCACAGCTCCTCCAAATTCGAACAAGAAATTCCAGTTTTCAAAAATATTTTTCCCGCCATTTTTGTTCTTCACGAGAAAAGAAGAAGGGTGTCCCCTAACCAAACCAGGGGTGTGATTAGCAGGTGCTAGCTGAAGTGCCCCTTATAAATTAAGGTGCCCCTTATCCAAAAGCGAGAGTCCGAATAACACGTGTCTTCCGGAGGTGCTCCGAGCAACTTTTCGAGCCGAATTTTCCAACAAAATTTATTTCCAAAAAATACCTACAAACACACAAAATACCATAATAAGGACGAAACGAGTACTAACAATACGAAACATTGAGAACAAATTAGACACATAAATGCGTCTATCAAATACCCCCAAACTTATTATTTGCTAGTCCTCGAGCAAATTTATTTTAGAAAATAAAAATCATTTGAACCCCTAGGTGGCCCTAGTGGCGGAGTGTTGTCTCCGGAGGGTTTACCGTGGTGTACCCACAAAACCTTTACTCTGCACCCTAGCTATCTACACGGAACCTTGGAAGGCACTAAAGAATCTCCTTGGTTGGCATACTTATTTACTACAGAGGAAGTACCACGATGCGAAATTCCAATTGTTGTACACGAGTTTGCACTCAAGCATACTAAAATTCATATATAAGTCACGAGCTCTACTCGGATAGTCGCACTATGGACATCAATACCCTGAGTCAAAACTAATCACATGGATAGATCAAGAAGATGGGTAAAGAGAAAAACATAGATGGTTTTGATGTTTACTAAGTGAACGGTGTTTCCCATATCTCTGTCCCAAGGCCTCCGCCAAAATGAACCTATCCTAATGGACTGAGATACTAGTCGACTAATATCAACTCACCGGCATATACAAGGGAACCAATGGTCGATAATCCTAACTCTAGGTCAACACAACCGGCATATACAAGGGTTCCAGTGGTCGACTTTATTGAATTTATTTCGGTTGGTCTGATGGTCTGGCCTCAATTTCTTTTTTTTTTTTTTTTTTTTTTTTTTTTTTTTTTGGTATCTCAATCACTCTAATTCACCCTAGCATTGGTAACAACTTGATTCATGGGCCCCACCTATTCACTTAGAGAAACATAGTCTACAAAGAACAAAACAAAATAAAACAGTGAAAAGGACTCAACGAGATATGGTGAAACTATCATGTTATTTCTAACACCCGAGCTCGTGCTTTTATGAATAGACTCTTTAGATGTTGCCATCTAATCATATTGGTTCCTCAACTCCTACAACCAAAATGTTTCCATCCACTTAGATTGGTTAGTGCCGACCTTAATAAACATAAATTTCTAGGCTCCTGGAGTTTATTTATTGCAACTAAAAAGTTTCTCCCATACCCCCAAACTTAAATCTAACATTGTCCTCAATGTTCTAAAGATGAAATTAAAAGCATGAACAATGAGAAACTGTCACCACTTGAAGAGTAAGGAAAGATATTACCGTGTTGCAAGAGCATGGGTTACCTCCCAAGAAGTGCTAAGTTTAAAGTCTTCAGCCAGATATTGGAAAGGATTAGTCACCTCGAAGAATCAAATAGCAACAGTCGGAATAACTGCGGGTCATCTGGATCAAAAAGTGCTAACCACAAGAAGAGGAAACTGCCACAGACCAGGAATATATCCAACACACCCTTATATATTGTTTTGTTTAAGAGAACTACATCTAGTTGTGGTTTGGGTTCAGGTTCTATAAAAGGGTCTAAATAAAATATTTTCATGGGCTGGACTTCCTCAAAAGAAGGATTCTTAAGATCAGGTTGTAGAGTTTGGAAATACTCAGTTAAGAACTTAGAAGCACATAATAATAACCTGAATAATTGAGGATCCTCTAAGTCAATCAGTTTTGACTTACACAGCTGACCACAATAAGATTGGTGGTCTTCCTTAAGCAAATGTGTCGACCCTAATATCCTAAAGTAATTAGGTTTAGTCTCAAAACTTAATAATTGACACATCTTAAACTTATACGTTCCCACAATTGGAAGGAAGGTTTTTGGTGGGAAAACAAAGTCAATCGTGGTATCATAGCCTGGGTTAACCACATCAACCAGAGGATGGGTTTCTAACAACTGAACTTCTTTATGGACACAACTAGGTTCAGGAAAAATTGTATGAAGATAATCTTTTAAAATGGTTGAGGCACATATGTCAAGTCCCAAGTTAGGGACTTTTCTAAAAGTTAAAGCACATGGAGAATGATAATCACCCCCAAACTTAGAGTTTTCAGTGTCTCTAGAAAGACTAGTCACAACTTCCCTAATTTCAAGGTCATCTGATTCCTGAAAATGGTCAATTGATTCTTCTAAGTCAGGTACATCCTCACTCATCTCTACGAGTTCATTTTCTTTTTCTAAGTCTATTGTTTCTAAATTGCTAGACTCAAAATATACTCGTTCCTCTAAACCATCATTGGTTTCGTAATCAAAAGGAAATACTACATCGTCTAAAACGGGGGTATCTCTAGTCAAATCCTCATCCTTTTGAATACGTGAATAATTATTAAAATTATTTGGATTTGAACTAGAAATATTATCATCATTAAGCTCAATTGGAGTAACAAATTCCTGATCACTATGCCTACTGATTTCAAATTCTTCATCAACACTATCCTCATCATAATCATCATTATAATAATATGAAAATGGTTGAACCTCATCTAGACAAGTAGTGTTACCAATTTTATCCTCATCATCTTTATTATGTAAATAACTGTCCTTATTTTCAAGGGTGGTATTGGGAACACTATATTGGAATTTAAGACTATCTTGAGCAAATTTTTCCACAATCCTATTTGTACTCTCAGTAAATTGCTTGAGGGACTCTTCTAGAGAAATCTTAGTTGACTGCTCTACGGACTCTTCTGGAAGCGGAATATTATAAGTCTCTTTCATAAATAAGTGAAACTTCTGTGTTGACTCATTGAAACTCTTGAGAGACTCTTCTAAATAAATTGGAGGATCGTTTTGCTCGTAAGACTGATGCACGTGTGGATAGTAATTGGGCTCACCATGGTATGACCCATAACCTTCAAGAGATTGGCGTTCCCAACCACTATTCACACTATGGTCATAAAAAGAGTAATGTCCATATTGTTCAGTTGGATATTCGTTGTATTGGCTATACCAGTTTGACATCCTAACTGCAGGGGAATTCTACACAAACACAAACAAGGCTGACTCGACCACAAAGAAACCTACGATTTCTAGCAAACAAAAAGCATGATGGCTCCACTTAGATTGCTTTCTAGACCAGCTTCTAATCCTTCGAAAGGGGAATTCGTTACAATCTGAGCAAAACCCTCTGGAATCAATCCGAGTTTAAGTAAGTTGAATAGAGGCGAGGGAAGCTGCGTGGAGATTTGATACCCAAGGCCTCACCGCATTACAAGGCGGCGCAGTCACGCATTAAACTCACAGAAACCATCATGAACTTCGAAGTATGCTCAAAAGAGTAACCAATATTTTTCGAACGACTTTCCTATTAAGCTCGTTACCCTATAGGTCTCGTTCTAGTCAAAATTTTAGGCTTAGGTTCGTGTTTGGTTTCGTTTTCCTAAGGCGGGCAAGAAGAGAACGGTGATGAAATCCGAACTCTTATCTTGTATGGCCAGTCCTTGCCCTTTACTAGGAATTTAAAGCAGCCGGATTCAGTTCCTCGACATATATTCACACGAAATCATCCAGTAAATCCGCTGACAGGGGATTCGCGGGTGTTTAGAATTCTTACCTCCCGTTCCAGACGGGGGATGAACCGTTGAAGTCGACTCGGGCCACGACTCCTATGTCATGTACGAACCCGAGGGGCCGAGACGATATCGTAATCGTCGTCCTTCCCTGTGCAGTTTATATTTAAATAACCCTTCCTTAGGGTTTTTAAAAAAAAATGTCCAACAGTCCAAAAATAAAGTCCAAAATTAAGAAGTCCGAAAAATAAAAATTACAAAGATAATTACCTAATTACAGTTTCTAAAAATAAATAAAAAAAATTAATTACACTATATACAAAATTTTCCTCTTCACTCCTTTGGATTTTCTCTCTTCTTTCTTTCTTTGGCTTCACTTTAGTTTTCAATACTTTCTCTTTTATATAAGCTCCGCACCAAGTCTGAAAGCAAATAGAAAAAAACCAAAACGCGTAAAAAGGAACAAATAATAATAAAAAAAATAAATAAAATAATAAAACCTAAAAACAAATCTATACACAAGTCCGCGTCGTATCTACCAAAAATTGATGTGACTCAATAATGTTGTAGAAAGTGGTAGTAAGGTTGTCGTTCACTCGGACTTGACGAGATCGATTTTAAGTTTTAATAAAAGAAAATACTAAAGATAAAGAAAATATATACAAATATTGTCACAAGATGGAGAGAGTGACTGGGACTCGGGATTCCACCAATTCTTACATTCATGCGGTTCATCTATTAATTCCGGACAATTAAGGCTCATAAAGTAACAAACATCGACTCTAATTCTTTGCCAAGGTAGATTTTATAAAGAATTATATGTAACTCACAAGCATGGCGCATCTAAAGTACCTAAGACTAAGCATGCGACATCTAACGAATTCACAAATAATCAAGAAAAATCATAAATCAATTAAAATAGTGCAAATAGTCATAAAGGAATTAAATAGACTTACCACATGGGTGCAAAACAGCTTCCTCCGTCGTCCCAGTGATGGGTTCTAGCTCATCATGTTGGAAACGCGCTCAAAAATTATTTTTATTGCTCAAAGGAGGTGTACAAATGATGAAATGGAGAAAAACTATTAAAACCGGGTGTTTGCAACGCTTATAATTGTTGCAAATACTGTTACAGAGAACGATAAGGAAAAAATGTGGCTGTTACTGTATTTATGCGACCCACAGGTGGCAGTCGCTGTCTCTGTTGAAGAACGACGGTCTTTGGCCGTCTGTTCTTCGTGTTCTTGAGGTTCTTCACATGGCGGCTAGAAAATTTCTCGCAACTCGATTTTCTTGATTCTCTCGTCTATGCTAACTCCCCAAACTCTCCATCCTCCCTTCTATGAGTCCGCAAGACACTATTTATAGCCCGAAGCATCAAAATCTCATTAATAATGGCGAATAATTCTCCCATCAATACGCAGTACTCGGGAATATTTTCTTCCTTTTTTTTTCTTCTTACGCTGTCAACGCGTGCTGAAAATTCCTTATTTAAAACCTTCACGCTTCTTAAGCGATCATTCTCTATCCAAACACAAGTAGAACACATAAAATCACGCCGTAATCCCACGATTTTCTCATCCGCTTGCGTATTCCCTGTTGTGTGGTAAATCCACGTTTTCAACCCACGTTTTTCGAGTTTGAAGGATTTACTAGTCCTGTGTGAGTGTAACAGTCAGAATGAGTTAATTGGAGCGATTTAATCTCGTCACACTCCTCCAAATTAAACAAAGAAATTCCAGGTTTTCAAAAATATTTTTCCCGCCATTTTTGTTCTTCACGAGAAAGAAGAAGGGTGTCCCCTAACCAAACCAGGGGTGTGATTAGCAGTGCTAGCTGAAGTGCCCCTTATAAATTAAGGTGCCCCTTATCCAAAAGCGAGAGTCCGAATAACACGTGTCTTCCGGAGGTGCTCCGAGCAACTTTTCGAGCCAATTTTCCAAAGAAAATTTATTTCCAAAAATACCTACAAACACACAAAATACCATAATAAGGACGAAACGAGTACTAATAATGCGAAACATTGAGAACAAATTAGACACATAAATGCGTCTATCAATCACATACATACAAGAATGCATACTATGTTCATAATCCTATGATGGTTAAGTGTTCTAAACTCTATTTCAATCATTGAAACTTTCTTAGAGGATGACAATAGCTGTTTTCACGAACTATGAGCATCAAAGCAATTTTCAAGTTATTGAAATAATCATAAAGAAACATTCCAAGTCTATACCAAATGATTGTATCACACAAACCATGTAAGATGTTACTCGGTAATTTTCACATGATCCTCTTTTGACTTTCGTCAATAATATAAGATGAACTTGGTTGAAGCGAAATCTTACCAACACATATTTAGAGAAATATGTAAGCGAGTTAAACTCAGCTCGAAATCTCAAATGTGCATAATCGAATACTATATAGTAATACGACTTTTGTCTCAATATAGGAGATAGAGTATAAATATACTTTCCAAGTGATAGATGAGTTTTAGTCTTCACATACCTTTTGTTGGTGAAGTTCCACAAGCTCTCCTTAATAGTTCTTTGTCTTCAATTGATGAACGCCGTGAAGTCTAATGCTTAACTATACAATCTATCCTAGTCCGAGACATCACTATAAGTAGACTAGAAATCAAGACTCATAGTTTTGATTACTAACATTGACAAACAAGTTTGAGATAGCAACGCTTGCGAGTTCGACCGAGCAGTGCTCTAACAAGACGTATAACACCACCATCTAAAATTACTAATCAGATGAGCACGTTCTTCTTATAAAAATCATAATTGACTCGCTAATCAGAGTCAACTTTATTTATTATCTAATTGACTGGGACAAACAAGGTGCATTTTCACATTTGGAGTCCAGTCTAATTGTTTGGGCTGAACCAGGTGCAATACTAAGTTATGATTTCTAAATAAAACATTTTTACAATGTCGAGATGGATATTATTCCACCTGTCCCTAATTTAAAGACGGAATATTGAATTTTTTTAGTCCCACTAAATAGGCGAAATTCTAATCCCAAGATACTTTTTAATATGCATACCCCTATTTACTTTGTATGGGAAATTTATTGAGAATAAAATGAAGGGAAAAAACAGGAAAAAATATGAAAATTAATGAAAATCATACAATTTCTTAATCTAAGAGATTCCATCTTCTCGGTCAATATATTAGGGACGGAGTGAGTAGTTCCTTTGGACAAAATTTCTTGACATCATTTCGATATTTGGAGGGTTCCAACCTACACAAGCATGATCCCTATCTTCCCCCCACAAGTGTGAGGATTGCAATCCACGTCACCTTTAACCGTACCAACATAATGTTGTTAGTGGTGAGTGCTCCCTCAGGGTTTGAAAGGCAGAGCCTAGAAGATGTATTGCTTAAAAATAAACAAGATTTAGGCAGATCTATTTATGGTCAACCTCAATGGTTTCAAATCTGTCATGGAGCCGATAGCTCATTATATTTGTTGTATAAACACAGTTAAAATTAATTAATACTCGATTACTTAATAATCTCTCTAAAATAATGCCCTTTTCATTTCCGGAAAAGAGTTATTATTGCTATTTAAATTTGGCCTATTTTTAAGCTAAAATGAAAAAGTGATGCTATCACTTTTCTAAGAACGAAGGTGGTATAATTTTTTGATCCCATCTATACTTATAAAAGCTATAATTTAAATCGTTAAATTAATAATCTCATTTGATCAAAAGATGCTTAATCAACAAATTCAATGTTCTAAAGGCTTTAATTTTGGATCGGAGTTTGCTAAGAAGCAGGTTGAGTGGCTTCAGGCCAAGCACAATGGTCAAGGATTTCCCTTAGCTATAGCTTAGTTGAAGCTAAGCAAAATGGTCTCAGCCTAACCTCACTATGGCGCCAGGGCATCCCTTTCCTTAATCACACGGAAATTGAGCTTCCGTTTAAATAGTGCCAAACGGAAACTCAAAATCCTTTTTTTCTCAATTTTTTCCCACAGGTTTAGATAAATATTATTTATGGTAAAAAAAGTTTGAAGAGAAAAAAAAATGGAGATATAATAGGAATAATGAAGTTTCAACAGACTAAAAGAGTTAAAAATAAAGAGTAAAATTGAAAATTCTCAAACGAAAACCAAGTATCGGCTAAAAATCACATGGAAATTGAGTTTCCATAAAATAATTTTTCTGTGCTTAGCTACAACTCGTATCAAATCCGGTCAATTTTAAAGTGTAGCTAAGAATATCGCTATCTTTAGGCCACACATAAGTCCGTATTAGTTGGATTTCGCTACAATCAAAGCTATGGCGAAGGGAAATCACAAATTGTGCTTGGCGTCAGAGTTGTCATGGTTTCATTTTGGGCCGATCCCATGTATCAACATTTTGAGTCCACCCAAATTAACCGAGTCACATTAGGATATCCACGGTCCGCAAAAATCCTCCACTATCAAAACCCTCATTTCTGAAAACCCTTGCCCTGAAAGAAAACCCGATCCCCTTCTTCCCCAATCTCCTCCAATCTCCAAAATCAACCAGAAACCAGGGTTTCAATCTCGTCCCCAAATCAAATCATGGCGTCGAACACTCCAAATCTGGAGTGTAGAATGTACGAAGCACGGTATCCAGAAGTGGATATGGCAGTAATGATTCAAGTGAAGAACATAGCAGATATGGGTGCTTATGTTTCCCTTCTTGAATACAATAACATTGAAGGTATGATTCTGTTCAGTGAGCTTTCACGAAGACGTATTCGAAGTGTTAGTAGTTTGATTAAAGTTGGTAGACAAGAACCAGTTATGGTACTTAGGGTTGATAAAGATAAAGGTTATATTGATTTGAGTAAAAGAAGAGTTGCTGAAGAAGATATTGCTACTTGTGAAGAAAGGTATAATAAGAGTAAACTTGTTCATTCTATTATGAGGCATGTTGCTGAGACTATGCAGCTCGATTTGGAGGTATAATTACGATTTTTTTCTCATTTTTTTGGGTTTTCATTTTGTTATTTGTGTTGAAATGCGATTGATATTGTTGGTTTTTAGAAGTATGTTAGTTGGACAAATTTTGTTAGGGTTTGGATAAGGAATTGTTACTTGCATAGATAAATGTTAGGGTTGGAGAAATGGAGTGAGGCGTTTATAGGTTGACCTCTTCGTAGATGTGGATGCTGGCACTGCTACTTATTCTGTAATCCATGTCTATGTTATGAGTAAGTGTGAAATGTGACACTTGAACATGCTTTACCCTTAATTCAGCTGCTCCGTGAAGTGCAGAAATGACTACTCTAAGTTCTGTTAGTGCTAATTCAAGATGGCATTGATTTTTGAACTTAGATTTTCAAGTTGCTTGGTGTATAGTTGCACAAATTTGTTAGGATTTGGTTAAGGAATTGTTACTTGCCTAGATACGGCTAGGGTTGGAGAAGAGGGCTGCTGTGTTTATTGGTTGGCTTTACACTTTGTAGGTTAGCTTTACACTTCACAGTTGTTATATTAGTTGCATTATAGGCTGGCCTCTTCATAGTTGTTGATGCTGGTATTCTGTATACCATGTTTATGTTACAGAGGAAGTCTGTTTATGTTACAGAGGAAGTCTGAAATGTGTGATTACTTGAACATGATTTACCCTTAATTCCTCTGCTCCATGAAGTGTGCAAAAAAGACTACTCGAAGTACTGTTAGTGCTAATTTAGGATGACATTGATTTTTGAACTTAGAGTTTAGAGTTGTGTGGTGTACTAGTTGCTCGAATTTTGTTAGAGTTTGGACAAGGAGTTGTTACTTACATAGATAATGCTAGCCTGGGTTACGCGGATACTTCTAGGGGGTCCCCATATCGTATGGACACAGCCACATATGGGGATACACCAAAAAAAATACGTCTATTACATTAAAAATTATTATCTAAATTGTAAAGTAGTCTAGATATACATAATACGTGACCAGTTCATGCTCTTTTGTGTATGACTTTTTGTAAGTAGTATACACAAAAATCTAATTCAACTTCTATTATATGATAAAATTGACGGTATATTCATGTATACCGCTGTGTCTAGAATTTCCGTATTGGACACATGGAGATGTCTCCATAAGAACACCTGTGGCTGAATGTGTGCAACCCATCTCTAGGGGTTAGAGAAGGGTACTGTTGTGTTTATTGTTTGGCTATACACTTCATAGTTGTGGATGCTGGCACTTTTACTTAGTCCGTAATCCATGTCTATTGTATGAGGAAGTGAAATGTGTGATTACTTGAACATGATTTGCCCTTAATTCCGCTGCTCCACGAAGTGCAGAAAAGACTACTTGAAGTACCGTCAGTGTTAATTCAGGATGGCATTGATTTTTGAGCTTACAGTTTCAAGTTGTGTGGTGTCCTAGTTGCACATATTTGTTACAGTTCGGATAAGGAATTGTTACTTGCATAGACATTGCTAGGGTTAGAGAAGGGGACTGCTTTGTTAATCGGGTAAGGAAGATAATGCTTTTCAAGAAAGGGACTGCTGTGTATCAGAAATATGAAATTGTCACTCTCCCCAATTTAACTTTTGCTGGTTCCAGTTTTAGGGTTGGACTTTTACTGTCTCTCTGTATCAGAAATGTGAAATTCCATTTTTTGTTTTTTGTTTATTATGCTCTTTCATGTAAACTGAACTACAAAATCAAATCTAATGTAATTGCTGTAGATAACTTAGAGAAGGGTAATTTTCCTCTTCTTTTTCTATATAAACCTGTTCAAAATTTAAGTCTATGACAGGAAGCAGTTCTGTGGAGAAATCAAGTATTCAGTTTGCTTGAAATTTATACTTTTTTTTATAAAATATGATGAAATGTTGTTTTGGGGAGAAGTTGAGTATTCAATTTGCATTCTCAGTTTCAAAATTATTAGATGTATTAACCAGGATAAATCAAAATGTGGAGAACAATAATGATGTATTCCCAAGTGATATTATATCTAAAACAAAAGTGTTTTTTTCTTGGTTAAGGCCTCTTCCTATGCACATGCCAAAAAAATGGTGTTTGGCATGCCAGGTGGCATGGCAAACCATTTGCGCCACTATGGGGAAACCGCCGAGCGATCGACTCCTAGCGGCGATATTGACAATATCTCCAGCGATAAAGTCTTTATCGTCACGCGATATTGTCAATATCGCTTCGAAATTCACTATATCGCCGTCGATATAATCAATATCGTTACCGCTCGAGTTTTAAAACTATAAATACCGCAACTATACTCCCACCTCTTCTAAACTCTTCTCAATTCTTCTTCAAAACCACCGATTTTCTTCTCAATTCTTCTTCCGAAAACCTTCTTCAAACGATTATCTTAATCGAGATATGGAGAAAAGAAAAAAAACAAAAAGGGAAAGCATCTACAAGTACCCCCGGGCAAGTGGAGTAAGTTTTGTTGTGGATACAAATTATGAGTTTAATAATGTTAGACTAGTAGCCTATGAAGGTGTATTCTCTAATCACCTTTCGATAATGAGGGGGCGATATAACGCTATAAATCTAAGAGGTGGATGGACCGAGTTACGTACAATTTTTCAATTACTTCTCGGTCTTTTTCAAGAGAGAGTGAGAAGATATCCTTGGCGACATCTATATCAAATACAACCTAGAAACCACAGGACTCAAGGTGTTCAAGTTATATTAGACGATGGTGGAAGACTACAAACACGTTCTTTTTCAAGGACTTTGAATGCTGTAAGTCAGTCTTTTTCGGTAATTTAATTTTTAGATTATGTGTTTTATTTCATAAAAATCAACAAATTCTAATTATGAATAATTATTGTTAATAGGAGTTACACCGATAGATTTATACATGTTAACCTAATTCCATGCCAAGGGAACTCCATTCCATTTAATAGACTAAAGTGGTTATCGAAGGTAGATGGAAAGAAAGACTTCCTTTATACTCAAATGAATTAGAAGGAAATCCTTCACATAGACAAATAAAGGCGTATGGGTTGAAGGTGTCCGGTTGAAAAGTTTTTTCCAGCGTTATCTTTGTAAGAAGAATGAATGAAAATGTGAAGTCAGGTAATCAATATTTGATCCCCGACCATTTTGAGGAGCTAGAACGTCTCGCTTGTATTGTGGACACTTTGGGCCAATGTCTCATTTTCCAAATGCTAGCTCGATTAGTGTTAATTGGGTTTCTCGAAGCATTAGAAGATTTAGAGCAAGCACCAACATATGATTGGGGTACTGCGATTTTATCGTAGATTTACATTGCCCTAAGTGATAATTCGACGTGTGATAAAGATAGTTTTAATGCTTTTGGGAGTTCGGAGGTAAGAACCAATCTTTTTCACATTATGTATTTATTTGTCATTTTCATATGAAAAAGTTATTAACCCGGTGAATGTTATTTTTTTTTCGTATTGGTGGTATACATATTTCCGTGTTTCAGTAACCTTGTCTTAAGAATTATACGAATGTATTTCCGATCATACGAAAGTATGATTCTCGAGAATTGGGAAGCTACGTATTGAAGATGGTCAACATAATGCTATTGTTCATAAGATTCAAATAGCTTGAGTAGAACAAGCCATAACCTTATCTCACGGCCATATGAAGAAGTACCGAGTTCCAAGAAGAACTAGGTCGACAATGGTAGAGTTAAGCCTTAAAAGGATGGTGTTATACAAAACTTATTTCCGAGAAGGGTGTTTGGTATTATGGTGAAAGACAAATTTTCTTCTTGCAAGGAGATCGGTGATAGCTATCAACCCTTATCCCAAAGACATGTTTCAAAGAGACGATTACTTCAAATTGATAAGAGAAGGTCATAGTTGGCAAGAAGTCGATGAATTGATCCGGAGCCGATGGACGTAAATGAGTACCTATCTTGGTTTAATACTATTTTCAAGCCAAATATTTCCATGCAACCGCAAAGTTTGGGCCGGATGGATTTCCCGACTTTAGGTAGGTTGCCACTTGACAATGAATTTCTTCCTTCCCAACCTCCACCGAGACGGGTGACGTATTTGCATATCCTTCTCAAAGTTCATCGTCATACATGCCACCATTTTCGTGGGAAGTAAAGACTATATCCAAGACATCCGGAGAGATTGTTACTTATCCAATTGTTTCTAGTGCACCTACTCGGACTTATCCATACCTCGGGGTCAATGCTGAGAGTTGAGTATCGACCCGATGTAACAATTATGAGGCTCTTCTTCGTGGATTTCGAATATGCACTTGGAACAGATGCAAAGTTTGAGGGAAAGCATGATGTATGACATGAGTCCCGTGTTGTAGCTGGTAGAGGTTTGAGTCCTGGTGTTGGAGTTGGTACAGGATTGAGTCCCGGTGGAAGTCAGCAAAGTCGTCGAAGTCATCAAAGTCGTGGAAGTCAGCAAAGTCGTGGAAGTCAGCAAAGTGGTGAAAGAAGATTGAGACGTAAATGTCGTATGGAGGAGGATCCAGAAAGTTCAACCCCAAACATGGTGTTAGATACTCAAGGAGTACGCGGTGGTGAAGAAAACATTGGTTTGGATACAACTCCTACACGTATGTTTAGTCATTCACAAACTGACATACTGACTCCAGGTGGTGGTGTGAACATGGAAGTAGTTAGGCAAACAAATCGTATACTCCAATTGCCTCAACCTCATCAAGATTTCAACCATTCCAACAACAATATCAACCACACGTATTTCAAGATTTGTATAATGTTCCCATACCCCCGCTCCCATTGCTTATCAAGGTTATGGTGATTCTGATGAGACTCAACCACCAAGTCAGTCTCAAACCGGCACCTTAACTAGTTTGTTGAACAACTCTATGGATCCGAAAATGCAAAAGCAATTGGATCTTTGGTCCGGAGGAAACGGACAAGGAAATGAGTAGCGAATGTGAAATGTAATTTTGTTTTTTTAGATTAATGGAAATTATCTTTTAAATTAATATTCGATTAAAACCGATTTACATTTCATTAAAAATTCACCTTCATAGTAGCGAATTAGACCAATAAAAAAGAAAAATTCACCTTAAGATGATTTCACCTTAACTATCATGATCCATGTTATTTCCTCTATAGTCAAATCCACTTCGGTTATGCACTATGCATGGTGAAATGAATTTGAAGTTGGGTTGGAATTGGTTGAAATCCGGTAGGGGAAATATTAGCCGTTGGATGAAGATCTGATGAGCGATTATCAAAGTACCGAGCGACAGCTTGACTGTCGCTGTCGATTAAATGACCGTCGAACGACAGTGTGACCATCGAGCGATGAAGACTCTATCGCTTACTGGAAACTCTGCCGTGTATGCCTATATGCCAGAAATAACATATTGGCATATGAGTTTGGCAGTTTGGCATACCCATAGTGGGTGCATATATGCCAAATACCATGTTTTGGCATGTGCATAGGAAGAGGCCTAAATAGTCATATTCTCGAAACTCAATATCTAAGTACTGCGTTGAGAATAACCAACATATGTAATTTGCACTTCATAATGTGGAATACCGGGATTGTTGACATGATATATCTGACTGGATTGCTTGCATTTTGTTTATGAAAAAAGAAAGAAACAAGATGCCGTTTGGCATTTGTAACGAGCCATTCGGGTGGCATTGATCGATTGGACACTGGATTCTGTAAAACGATTGGACACTGAAAAAAGAAAGACACTGGCAGACGATTTACTTAGCTCAGTGAATTATCTTGCTCTTTTTTAGCAGTAGTTAGTGGATCTAAACACACGGTTACCCATCAACTTCACTCTTCTGTAAAACGAGCTTACCGCATTAATTTTCTCTCAAAGGGTAAGGTTGAGTTTGGTAATGCTTTTATTTTTCGAAAAGCACTTTCAAAAAATATACGGTAGAACTTCGATAAATTAATTACTTCGCTAAAATAATAAAATTCTCTGGTCCCAACTAGGCTTGTACAGGTTAAATTTTAACTCGATAAATTAATAACTTCGCTAAAATAATAATTTTCTCCGGTCCCAAGGCTATTAATTTATCGAAGTTTTACTGTATATAGTAATTATTTTTCATATTAGCATTTGGTAAAATATTTTCAAAGTGCTTTTAACCAAAAGCACTTCCAAAATACCCCAATTTTTAAAAGCTGGGGGAGATGAGCTTATAAAAGCTCTAAAAGTATAAGCTTTGGTCCCACCTTATTTTAATGCATGATTTTTCTTTTATATCCCTATTATAGTACTCCCTCCGTTCTTAAATAATAGGCTGGTTTCTATAAATAAATGTTTCAAAAAAATAAGCTGGTTTCCTAACTGGGAAAGTCAAATGTTACTTTAGTTTTCTTGGACCACTTTTCTCTTAACTTCTTTTGATGACAAGTGTCATGGGACCATTTCACTTTACTTCTTTTGCTGACAAGTGTCATAAGACCATTCACTTCAATTCTTTTATTGATAAGTATCATGGGGACCACTTTCAATGATTAGTTCTCTTAATTTCCTTATTTTCTCAAAAAAACAAAACTAGCCTATTAAAAAAAACAGAGGGAGTATATAAATGACCAAAATTGACCTTAAATATTTGATAATTAATTTCTTATTCTCCATAATATTTAGAGCGACTGCAGTGGTGCGAGTATAACCAAAGACCAAAAAGTGAAAAAAAGACCAAAATTTAGGTTTAGTCTGGTGTGTGTGACGCTACGGGTGGAACACTAAATTTGGTGGAGCGTGGATTATACGTTCGCCTGGTGTGGGGCGTGAAGTATACGTTCACCCGATGGTGGGCGTGGATTATACGTTCGCTTTTGTGTGGGGAGATTTCAAAAAAAATTTAAAAAAAAAAAAAACAATGGGGCGGAGGTATAAACCACGCCCCATTCAAAATGTTTAAAAAAGATTCATGGGGCGGAGGTATTAACCACGCCCATTCAAAAGAAAAAAAATATATATATGGGGTGAGGTATAAAGCACGCCGGTGTGTGGGGCGTGGAATTTATGTACGCCCGGTGTGGGCGTAGATTATATACCTTTGGTGGTGCGGCGTGGACTATACGACCGCTCGACTATATTTGGGTTTAGTCTTTGGTCCCCGGACCAAATATAGTCCGAGATTTGGGTTTAGTCTGGGATTTGGTCGATGGTCCGTCCCGCTACGTCTGGTTCTTTTACCAAATAAATGGGTTTAGTCGCCCACTGCGGTTGCTCTTAGAGGTTGTTATTTTAAACTATTTCACATTCTTCAAAGATTATTATTTTCACTTTCAAATTTTTGGTTATATACCATTTTAATTAAAACATAAAATAATTAAGAACCAATATAATTATAAAGTAAAAAATAGTATAATTTTAGTAAATATTTGATTAGTATAATTTTTTTTATCCCAAGTTATATCAATAATAAAAAATAGTTACTCAATATATATATAAATATCTAATATATTTAAATCCCATAAATTAGAATAAAACTATATTAAAAGATTATGTCTGCTTTTTGTCATTTGTTACAACTATAATAAGTGAACCTATATTTTACCAATCACAATTTGATCATTTATTTAATCAGCTTTAACTTTTAGTATCTAGTTTACCAAATACTTAACTGTTTTTTTTACACAGCACAGCGCAGTAGAAAACCGCTTTTACAAAAGCCGCAGCATTACCAAACTAAGCCTAATTCTTTGTGACCAAATCGTGGGACCAGGTGATGTAGTCTAGCAAATCTTCCAATGCCACGAGTCCACCACCTTTTTAACTTGTTCAAAGTTCGAACTCAAACTCTTTCCTTCCTCTTATCACGGTTCTAAGTACAACATTTTGTCAGTTCACACGTTTTTCATCGCCGGTCTCCCAAAATTCAAGGCTGCCAACAGGGACGGACCCAAGATCTTTTTCTGGGTAGGGCTAGAATGCCATCGGCTGGTAATGCGACCGAAGGTCGCGGCAAATTTTTGGTACGGATCGCATAGTTAGTAGGCAACGGTAGTTCACCTATTGAATACTAGATTGCTAGACAAAAAAAAATACAGAGTACTGAAATCAAGAGCTAAGTTAATAGCAAAATGGTGATAAATTTATGGTTTTGGAAGAAAAATGGGAAATAAATATGTTAAGAAAGCATTCTTCTTTAATCAAGATTTTATGTCTAATACTCTTTTGGTGTGTGCTGCTTTTTATACAGACTGGAATTTCATTGATTAATGCTGGGATAAACCAAGAATCCACAAAATTCTGAGCAGTAAAAACATGTCAACTGAAAAACAGGGACGGGCTATAGCCTCACTTAGCCCCTTGCTAGGCCCGTCCCTGGCTGCCAATGTACCATCTGTTAATCCTCAGAGCAACTAAATCATTTTTTTTTTTTTAAAAAAAAAAACCGCGATAGGTTTCAATGAACTAACCAGCTGGCCAAACCATTAAGAAAACTTATCTAAAATTTGGCGAGTCCATGTCCATCTATGTGCACCCCCTCTTAACCCGGGGTGCACATTCCTTCCGTGTTGATTGGTTGGCTTCTAACCTTAGTTAATGAATAATGACTTTAAAGGTTGAATATTGGAAATTAATATCACCCGTATTCTCTTTTCTCTCTCCATCGACTTTGAACCTTGGAAAAAAAGTTTTCAATCCAATATACAGATCGCTTGATTGTAAATCTTTGATCTAATCAAGCTAAAAAAATCCTAATATTTCGATTCAATTTTGGTATGATAAAACGTGCAGATCTATTTAGTAGGCTTGAGTGGGTCACTTCAGATTTTTCTTTGATGAATAGATCAGATTAAATAAAGATTTCTCAATCAAAAAGAAAAGAATGGAGAAAGAAAAATGGTAGCAATAGTAATTTGTACAAAAGCATGACAATGTATCTGTATAATTTACAATGTTAATCGCTGATTTGATAATCAATTCTTAATGACGACACAAAGGAACAAAACTTTTAGGAACCTGGAAGAGAGTATGGGTGAGATTCGTGAGAAGCTATTCAGTTGCTTCAATAAAAGAAAAAGGGAAGAAATTAATTGTGATTAGCGTTCAGAAAATTTAACTGATAATGAAGACACAACTGATCAAGATGGGGATAAACTTCAATCGAAGGACAATATCAAAAAGAATTATTAGAATGAATTATAGGTACACCATTAGTCAAATTTTCCAGTCCAAATCCTTACATTAGTTTTCCTTTTTTTTTAATATAGCTTCTAACCAAGAAAATGTTCCAAGGAAGGGAGTAAATTTGGATTCTCTTAATGGAGCCTTTAACAGAAAAACACGTTAAAAAGAGAAGAGAAGAGAGTAGATTTGGATTCTCCCACGTTTCCAATTTCCGACATGGTATTTAATATCCCAATATACCATAATAATCAGAATTAAGTTCCTAACCAATCAACAAGGGAGGAATGTGCACCCCGGGTTAAGAGGGGGTGCACATAGATGGACTCAAATTTGGCGAATACCTCCAACATTGCATAACGTAGCTTTCAAAAAGATTAAGTTACCATCAACATAAAAATTATGCGAAATCAAAGTAGTTGCATGACATATCTTCAAACCTGAAGTGTGCTTGTTTTTGATTCCTTAGTGGATCAAACGACTGAGAATATCTAAGCAAATAATAAATATATAAGGAAATAACGGGTCGCCTTGCCGGATTCCACAAGTACGAGAAAAGGACTGAGTCGAGGCACCATTAAGAAGAACTTGAAAAGAGACACTAGTAATACAAAGTTTAAACCAATGAATCCAACACTACACCAGAATAGCTTTTTTGTGACGTTTATAAACGTTGCGCATAATTTGTGCAACGGTAATAACTGTTGGCAAAACGGCGTTGCGCATTTTTGTGCAACGCATATTATCCGTTGCACAAATTATTTTGAGCAACGCTTTTAAGCGTTGCACAATTGTTGATGCAACGGTTTATTTTTCTTATTTGTGCAACGTATATCTTAATTTGTACAACGGTTATTATTAATAAAATATCACTTTTGTGGGTCCCCTTTTGGTTTTCGTCAACGTTTTGCTTTGTTGCTTGCAGTTATATCCGTTGGTTATTTCAGGTGATTTTTGCATCGGATACTTTTCCTACGCTTTATCCGTTGCAAAATTATTTTCAGGTCAAAAAAATTGTCGCCGTCAATATTCCGGCAGATTTCTGTACCTGAATATATACTGATTCTGCACCTGCATGCGTATACCATTCTAGATGAACTAGAAGACCCAATTTAGGATGGAACCTCAATATCATCAAAATCGATCAAGAACAATTATTGAACATCACATTTCATACATCAAAGAGTAGATAGATGAACCATAAACCCATACAATATTAAACAACTTGTACAAAATCCCAAACGTTATAAACACGAGTTTCTGAATTTGAAAAAAAAAAACCTCTCTTTCAATTCTTATATATAATAATAATCTAGAATCCAAGATAATGAAAACAAAAAAAGCTTCTTACCTGATAGGCTTCGAACTGAATAGACTTGGCAGGCTTGTTTCTTGGGAAAAGGTAACAGTAGTCCCGGCAAGATTACTAGTCCATCTGATGGTGTTGGCCGGCAACGTTATAGCATTGTCAGACTTCTCCTGCAAGAACCATTTTCACGTCGTTAATGTTGAACTACTGACAATTGAGTTTTAAACACTTGATCACAAGGTAATAGAAACAGTAATAAAATATGGCCAGCTGTTCATTGATGACAATAAGTCATACATTTCATCACCCGCTTCTTCATACTAGAATCCTGACCTAGTATCTTCCTGATTGCCTCTGCCTACGACATTGTTTACTGTTGGATTTAATGATTCTTACTCAAAACATCCCATAGATTCTACCCTAAAATAAGTCATACATTTCAATTTTGAGAAAAATAGTAAAAATATTTCAGTTGATATCATACCTCAGAGTGAAAGCTTCTCTCTATAAAATCTCTGCGTGAAAGCTTCGCTCTATAAAATTAACCGATAATCCTTATGGCAGGGCATGGTGTCAATGGTCAAACTGCAAAACATAATTAACGCTAAGAATACTTTAACTGAGATACATCCATTTCTGGTTCCTGCACATATTCAATGCTCTTTTAGCACCAAATCCTGGATTAAATTATGGCCTCCAGTATCACATCCTAATTCATATAGAAGATATAAATAGATTAAAATAGTAACGTTTGTAGTATATTTCCTACTTTGAAAATCTGTACATCATAACATTCTAATCTGTAGAATTCATCTTGGGTCGAAAGATGGCAGCTCAGAAAACTAAATTTTAATATATCAACTGAAAGTTAATATACCATAATTGCATTGAAAAAAGGAAATACATCACAATCTGATGGAATTCCGTTTAAAACCTTTTCTCATACACGATACACCAACAATTATCATATGCAAAAGAACACATGAAGATGGAAAATGCTTGAAACATACCTTTCAGCTTGATCGGGCCTCTACTGTTCTAAGAAAGTACCTTCTTCAACTTTTCATTTACTCGATATAGACGCAAATTCATTAACTCACCCTTGCCACTGGCAAATTGTCTACTAATCTTATAACAGTATAAAGGAAAACATGCTTCAAAAAATGAGCTTTCCTTATCTATAACAGTACAAAAAGAATGTTCACCTTTCATTATCTATTTTTATTTCCCGGATTATGTCGTTTCGGTTTCTCTTAGTTTCCTTTTGACTCGTGGAAATGAGCTTTCCCATAGTGTCTAAAAAAACACAATAGTTTACTATTGGTCATATTCGATATATTTATTTACTTATTTTTTTGCTTTTTGTTTCTAAGAATGTTACCTGTAAGATGACTACCATTTCTAAACCGGGGTCATTCATTCTTCGATGATCCAGCAGCCTTTTTTGTAGCCCAGCGCCTAAGCATCAAGCTTGCTGCTCCTGCTGCTACATCAAAAATGTCAAAGTAAACAACACCATTTAAGACCAGTAACACCTCAACGAAATCTAATTCAGATTTCAGCCAGCAACTCTCACATACCAACCGGCCTGGTGCAGTAAATCAATATGATGCATGATTATAGATAAAGAAAGCACTTGACATATGTTGGCATACTTAAAGTTAAAGTTACTACTGATCACATTTGGAAGGAAATGAACACTACTTGGCAGTATACTTTTAAAAATAATAAAACATTAAAAGCTAAGAGCTTAAAAACTATGTAAAGCTTGAAATGATAAATATTACGTGCAGCTTCCGTATGTTGCACTCTACTGCAAGTTCTTGATTTAGACACAGTGTAAGTTCTTACTGTGCACGTCTTCAAGTGTCTTACGCCCCCTTATATGAGTAGCAGCACCCTTAACATTTCTGCCGCTCATAAATGTCACAGAATGGAACAACATAAATTGATTGCAGAAGACCTAAGCATCCATTTATACCTATCTTATTTTTCCGATACTGGCTGTGGTAATGAAGTCAGGGAGTTGAAAAGGTAGTTTCTCAATACCCCGCTTTTCTTATTTAACTTAAAAAAAATGGATTCACTATTTTAGATACAACGAACGCTTTCTAATCAATAAAAGCATCCAACGAGTAATTATTTTAATGGACTGCACTGCCGCAACAAAGAAATGCATTCAGTCCAGGTAAGTTGCACTGCAACATCAAATGTATCCTTGCAAACCTATACCCTTTGGGGGAGGAGGGGATTCATCATCATCTGAGTTGTCCTGAGGCAGAACACATGGAATATTAAACACTATTACATTGTATAGAAGATTATTCTTTAATATTTGAACAATCTCTTATCAAACTAATTTAATTCCCGAGTATGAAGAGTATTTTGTAGCCTACGGGGAACAGTCCATATCCCATGCTCAAACAAATCTAATATGCCCAATAAGTGGGTATAAGATAGTAATTCCCTAGACAAAGGATCCTACAATAGTGGGATGATAATCGCCAACTAAAAAGGTATGCACTTAGGGAGGTCGTGAGTATGCTATAGAGAAGGCAAGTCCTTGTCGTCTTTGACTGCATCACTTTATTGGGTTTCTCTTTAACCCTCCGTCCTTGCAATCTATTTTATTAGCAACAAAGATAGTGGCATGTCTACACACCAATTGTTTCTTATGAAGATCTAAATAAGCCTCGGGCAATTAAATTTGAACAATGCAAAGTGAAAATGACACTTTTAGTTTTCCGCACGCTGAGTAACAGATGTTTTCCATAATTATCAATTGCTTTTCTACACAGTTTATTTTCATAATATAATTAAAGCAGTATACTACCTGAAGAATAAGCTTTGGACGTGGCCGAGAGGCCTCCAAAGAGCGAGACAACTTCATGGAAGGTTCACCACCAGAAGCACCATCGGCTGAAGACATGGCATCTAGTGTACGAGTGACACCCTCAACTTTGATCTTCACTTTACTAAGCTTGTTCTCGTCATTATTTCCATTTACCATATCGTTCTCCAGCTTATCTAATCGCGATTGAGAATATTCCTCAACCTTACCTGTGTTTAGCCGGGGCAAGCACACCTTCACTTAGATAAGATACAACATCGCAGGTAATAGGACAAGTAAGTTTTTATGACAGTAAAACTAAAAAGAAATTGGTAAGCTAACCAAATACGTAAAACTAATACTGAACTCATGTTAAGTTTATAGACTAACTTCAAGACTACACATGAAAGGAAACAGAAATGGGGTTCTTCAGAGGAGAGTAAAAAGGAAGTATAGATCAAGTAATACAAACCATCTTTTGCTTGATTTTGGTGTTCATTTTTTGTTAAGATACTCATTTGAGCCAGTATATGTTATGGTTGATAAATGAGTGCTTAAAAGATGCATGAAATGAAGCATTTCCAAGAGGATACGCAGTTACTCACCAACCACTTTTTTCCCTTTCTCTTCTTCTTCTAAAAGGGAAAGTGCAATGGCTCGATCAATATCTTCAGTCTCAAACTCAAACCACGCATCCTGAAATCAAGTGCCGTCACACAACAACGTTAGCTAAGAAATAAGATGAAAGAGGAAAACTTCCATAGGAAATGTAACAGATTCCTCCATCCACCAATGTACTAAATGGGATTATGAGATTAACATAAAAGACCCACACTACAATGAAAGACATAAACCCATCTATACACTTCGAGAGCATCAATTAATTACTTGATAGTTGAAACACAAATAACATCATCACTCCAGATTACAGGTGCTCTGACCTTATGATGATAGTAGCGAAACCTAACAAACAAAAAGAACCAAAATTACCCCTGCATTAGTAGAAGGCTCATTCCAAACTTGCTCCTTCTCATGTTTCCCTTGATATTTCCCTTCAGATATTTTGTGGCTGGAACCTTTAAAAATTTTGTTCAGCCAACCCATAATGCGAGATGCTATCTGCTCATGTTCTGAGACAATTTGCCTTCAAGAGTTAATATCAATTACAAGGTTAAGTACAAACACCCGAAATTGCAGACGCAGATGATGAAGAATAAGTTACATATCAAGAAATAATCAGCACTTGATTAGAAAATAGAAGAAGAGATGCAAAAGCTATATCAATCTGCCTATATCAATTTGAATTCTGACTAAAATCAGTTCTGGTTATGCACGAAATCTTCTATCAATGAAACTGATTTGATTTCTGAGATGTTACATGCAAAACATATGAACCTGATCCTAATCAAGCAACAACAAACAAAGAAATTACAAACAAGAGAATTGAAACCCACCAGACATAGAATTTCCACTCTTAGGATTTACTCAAAATATAAAATTTGCTTGAACAAGGTATCCATTAAACTTTCTTACTGGTAAGCAAAGTGATGATTCTTCCAACTCAGACAAGTAAATCAAAAATTCAGAAAACTTCATCTTCAACTGAATCAAATCATACCCAATACTTCAAATCTACATATTACAAAAAAACGAACACCAAAATCAAAAACCCTAACTATTTACTGGTTAGGTCAAAATCAAAAACCCTAACTCTATCAAATGATTTCAGATGAAAACAAAATTAAGCACAAACTAGTTTATACCTGATGATAATCCAACAAACTAGTTTATATCAGAGGTTGAATGATTTGATTTTTAGATTTCAGGGGTACCTAAAATCTATTGAAGATGGGGTTGGATTAGACGATAGATTTGCAGATCGAGATTTGTTAATGATGGGTTTCGATTAGATATGGATTTCTTGTTGAAACCTTAAATCCATTGAAGATGAGGTAGACTACAGATTTGTTGAAGAACTTTTCTCTTCGCTCTCGGCTAAAAAAGAAAAAGTCTTCGATGAAAAAATAAGAAAGAGAGACAGAAAGTAATTTTAATCTTTTTAAAAAATATCAGAAAAAAAAATATCAGAAAATAAATAAACAAAAAAAATAAAATAAAATAAACTACTAAACGCCCAAAAAAAATCGTTTATTACAAAAGAACCATTCAGTGTACAACGGATGTACACGTTAACATGCGTTGTACCACTAGTTAATAATAATAAATGATGATATTAATAATTTGTGCAACGGATAATTTGCTGCGCAACGGATATTAACGTTGTTAACTGTGCAACGTCTATATCCGTTGCGCATCTCCGAAAATGAAGTGTTGCTAAAACCAGGATATGGTGTAGTGCAAGTAGAATTGCAACCCAGAGCTTCAAACACTTTGAAAATAAAGCTCCATTCTAAACGATCATATGCATTTTCAAAATCTATTTTAAGAGTCGTTTAAACACTAGACCCACATTTGTAATGAAAAGAATGAAAAATCTCATTAGAAATAAGGATAGAGTCAAAGATAGACCTATCCGGAACAAAAGAATTCTAAGTATTCGAAACAAATCTTGGGAGAAAAGGCTTAGCCAAATATTTTGAAATGATTTTATAACAAAAATTGCACAAGCTAATCGGCCAAAAATTATTTACATGAGAAGGATTGTCAGTCTTGGGTTAGAACAACAAAATGCTTAGCTGTTCGTGAAGCGTTATTATGGGCAAAAGCTATTCGTGAAGCATTATTATGGGCCAAAGAGATGCATGCATAGAGAATTCACGTGGAAGGTTATGCAAAACTTTCATCAAGGCACTTACTAAAGATCTATTGATTGTACTATGTGAAAACATAAATCTAATAAAAGAGATAAAACACTTAAGTTCTTCCTTTGGTTATTGTTATATTTCTTTTGTCAGTATAGATGATAATCAAGTCACGGATACAAACAACTATTGACATCCATTTTGACAATTTTTCTGCAATTGTTTGTGATCTTCTTGAAACATTTCTTATAATTAATCAATAAGCATTCTTTATCAAAAAGAAAACAAAAAGAAAAAAAAAACTTGAAAGACTGAAATAATAGATGGACCAATAATATCCGCATAAGATTTATAAAAGATGCATTGGATTCTATCTGGTCCAGGGGCTTTCAACGGTCCCATTTGGATTATACTTTATAATATTTCATCCTTAGAAAATTCAAAATATCAAAATTATTGTAATAAGACCTTAGTCGTACAATACTTTAGGTGGCAGCCTAGCAACAAGCCGGGAACAAGCGTATAAGTATCCTCCAAAGATTTGGGAACAAGCGTATAAGTATTTCTAGTCCCTCTTCATCTCGATAACCAGGTGTCAGTATCATCTTTATGTCTTTTTTTTTTTTTTTAGCTTTCCGGTTAATATGTACCAAGGACTATTAGGATATGTGAGTCAAGTCATGTTGACTTGACTATCACTAGTCAATGTATAAATACCCCCGTCATATGTTCTTGTAAACTACCGAAACTATTCTATTCAATTCTACACATTTAATATCCTGTAATAACTTTCTCATGGTATCATTGAGGTCGGTCCGGAAATATTCTCTGTAATAAAAAAAAAATTCAACAAGGTTTTGAGATTTTTGTGTTCTTCTTACAGATCAAATACGTTTTCCATCAATATACTGATCTTCTTTAAGTCTTGATTATGAAATTTTGCACCTGTTCATCTATTGGATCTTGAGATCTTGATTAGGTTATCTTCACCTCTACAATAACAATTTCTTTCTATTAGTATTACAACTATGCCGGTTACTAGAGGAACGATGAACAATACTTCAAATTTACAAACTACTTTGAATAAAGATGATGGTGCTATACCTTCCGCTGCTGATGTTTCAACTAATGGAAATTCAGGTTACTTTGATTTACCTTTGAATAATATAGGTAATTTCATCTCATCAAAATTAGATCATACAAATTTCTTGATTTGGCGTGATCAATTTGAATCTGTTCTTATTTCCACGGATCTTTATGGATATGTGAATGGTGAGATTGTGGAACCTCCATCTGAAATTACTGTTAATGGTGTTAAAACTGTGAATCCTAGATTTAGGTTACTTTGTTTTACCTTTTAATAATATAGGTAATTTCATCTCATCAAAATTAGATCATACAAATTTCTTGATTTGGCGTAATCAATTTGAATCTGTTCTTATTTCCACGGATCTTTATGGATATGTGAATGGTGAGATTGTGGAACCTCCATATGAAATTACTGTTAATATATATTGTTAAAATTGTGAATCCTAGATGGATTTATTAGAGAAAGGCAGATGGTTTTGTTGTGAGTTGTCTGAAAGCAACATTTACCCCAACAATTTCAGGAGATGTTCTTGGAATGAGTTCTGCTCGCCAGATATGGCAATATCTTGAAGCTAGTTTTAGGTCTCAATTTGGTGCAAGACGTAATTTGTTACGAAATCAATTACATGGGTTAAGAAGTGGATCTCAAACTGTTAGTGATTTCTTGCATAATTTGAAGACTATTACTGATTCTTTGGCAGCAATCAATGATAGAGTATCAGATGCTGATCTTATGATGTATGCTATTAATGGTCTTGGTAGATATTGTGACACTTTTGTCATAGATGCTAAAAATCATGAATCACCTTATACTTTTGGTGAATTAAAGGCTAGGCTAATAACTCATGAGCAGTGGCTTAGAGATCAGAGTCAAGATCAAGAAGCTGGTTCTAGTTTTGATACAACTAATCTAACAGCTTTATATGGGAGGAATACTCAAAATGGTGGTAAAAATGGTAAAGGTAAATCCAAGAACTTCAAGAGTAATGGTTCTAATGGCTCTATTTCAAAGAATGGGTCATCTTTCAAGAATGGTGCTGGGTCTACTAGTTCTAGAGGAAATGCTTCTGATGGAGCTGCAAGAAGACCATATGTGGATTTCTCTTCAGTAGAATGTCAAATATGCAGGAAAACTGGACATTTAGCAAGTAGGTGTTTTTTTAGGTACCATCCACCAGTTACCAATACTAATGCTCAGTCTTCTAATGCTGCTAGTGTACAAAATGTGGAGCAAGCTTTCAGTGGTGTTCATGTTAACTCAGCTATGTGTTATGATCCTTCTGGCGTTGCTTCTACAACTTGGATTTCTGACTCACGGGCTTCTCGCCATATGAATGGAGAATCTGCGATTCTTCATAATACTTCTACATATAATGGATCAGACAAAGTAATTGTTGGTAATGGTAAGACTCTTGCTATTTCTCAAACTGGTAGTTCTATACTTCATACTTCTACTGCCAATTTTAAACTATATAACATCTTATTAGTTCCAGAAATAACTCAGAACTTATTGTCAGTAGATCAGTTTACTAGAGACAACTGTTGTTATTTTGTTTTTGATCCTTGGAGTTATGAGATTAGAGATTTAAGTTCTCACACAATTTTGTCTCAGGGTAGAATGGTCAATAACTTGTATCATATTCATAATTTATCTTTTTTGCTCAAACTCTCATTTTACATATTTTTATACTATGATTGCTTCTTCTGCTGTTTGGCATAACATATTAGGTCATCCAGCTAAGAAAATTGTGCATCATTTAAGTTCTAATAAGTCTATTACTCTTAATTCTGAGTCCACTGATTCTCTTTGCCATCCTTGTCAAATTGTCAAAAGTAAAAGACTTCCATTTCATCTTTCTGACACTCATGAATCAAATCCTTTGTCTCTTATTCACCTTGATGTTTGGGGACCATCGCCAATTGCTTCTTTTGCTGGTTATAAATACTGTATAGTTTTTATAGATGAGGCAAGTAGATTTCACTGGATTTATCCCATGAAATTAAAAACTGATGCATTAACGTGTTTTACACACTTTAAAACTCTTACTGAGAATATATTTTCTACAAAGATTCTTTGTTTTCAAACTGAAAATGCCTGTGATCTTGCTAAAGGTGTTTTTAAACAATTTTTAAACTCTAATGGTATTCAATTTAGATTATCTTGTCCGAATACCCCTGAGCAGAATGGCCTTGCAGAAAGAAAGCATCGCCATATCACAGAAATGGGTAATACTCTCCTTTTTCACTCATCTTGTCCTAAGTTTTTATGGTTTGATGCTTTTCTTACTGCAACTTTTCTTATAAATAGAACACCTACCCATGTTTTATCAATGAAATCACCTTATGAAGTTCTGTTTCATGTTCCACCTGATTATTCTGTTTTACAAGTTTTGGGTTCAACATGTTTTATTTATCTTGGTCATTATAGAACAGATAAATTGTCTCCAAAATCAGTTAAATGTGTTTTCATTGGCTGTAGTCCTATGCATAAGGGTTATCGATATTTTGATCTTGTCTCTAAAAAGATACATATTTCATGACATGTTATTTTTGATGAGAATTCCTCTTATTATGCATCTGCAACACCTTCTGCTATTTCATCTTCTAGTGATGTTACTATTATGCAATCTACTTCAGAATCCCCAGATTCTGCTCTAGTTCCTTCGTCCTCTTCTAATCCTGTTGTCACTAGGTCTATGAGTGGTATTTCAAAACATAACAGTTTCCTGATTTTGTTCTCAATCATTCAGTTAAACATCCACTTCCTCATGCATTTACTTGTTTATTAGACCATACTTCTGAGCCAAAATCTTTTAAGGAAGCTTCAAAACTTGTACAATGGGTAGGATCAATGAAGGATGAAATTGAAGCTCTGCAACTAAATGAAACATGGAATTATGTTAAGCCTGAACCACACATGAACATTCTTGGTTGTAAGCGGGTTTACAAGGTCAAACTTAAAGCTGATGGAACTATAGATAGGATTAAATATAGACTGGTTGCTTTAGGCTACAATCAACAGGATGGAGTTGATTTTGGTGAGAATTTTTCACCAGTTGTTAAAACTACAACAGTCATAGTGGTTCTTACTTTAGTAGTCACTAATGGTTGGACAGTAAAACAATTGGATGTATCTAATGCATTTCTGCATGGATATCTTTCTGAAGATGTATACATGAAACAACCTCCAAGTTTTATAAATCCTGATTTTCCTAATCATGTATGTCATCTAAACAAATCATTATATGGATTGAAACAAGCACCAAGGGCTTCGTTTCAGATATTCAATGTTTTTTTTACTTCAATGTGTTTTACGAAATCGATGAATGATCATTCTATGTTCACTTATACAACTGAGTCTGATATGCTGGTTATTTTGCTTTATGTGGATGACATTTTGCTAACTGGTAGTTCTGATGTTCTTATTCAAAAACTGATTGTTGCATTAAGTAAGGAGTTTGCTATGAAGGATTTTGGAAATCTTCATTTTTTTCTGGGTATTGAAGCTTCTAGAACTGATGATGCTATTGTTCTGACACAACAAAAATATACTTTAGAATTGTTAAGTAAAGATCAGATGCTTGATGATGGAGTGTTGTTAGCTGATCCTTTAGAATACAGAACAATTGTGGGTAGTCTTCAATATTTAACACATACCAGACCGATATTTGTTTTGGTGTAAACTATGTTTCCCAATTTATGCATGCCCCAACAGATCAACATATGTTGTTAGTCAAGAAGATTTTACGATATCTTAAAGGAACTATAGGTGCTGGTATTTCTTTGAACAAAGGGGATATTCATTCTTTGATAGCATACACTGATTCAGATTGGGCTGGATGCCCAGAGATACAAGAAGGTCAACCTCTGGCTATGTTATTTTCATGGGTACTTCTGTTATTTCTTGGTCTTCAAAGAAACAACCTACAGTTTTTAGAAGTTCAGCTGAAGCAGAATATAAATGCCTCACTTCAGCTGCTGCAGAGTTACAGTGGCACACTTACATTATGTCATAACTGCATATTTTTGTTTCATATCCTTTGCACATTAAGTGTGACAATCAAAGTGCTATATGTTTGGCTTCTAACCCTGTTTTCCATGCTAGGACCAAGCATGTGGAAGTATATTATCATACAATAAGGGAACTAGTTGAAGATGGATCTCTCAGGGTTGTTCATGTTATTTCTGAGGAGCAGTTGGTAGATGTTTTCACTAAAGGACTGTGTTATCCCACATTCTCAAGATTATTGTCTGGTTTACTTCATTTTCCTACTGCAGCTACTGATGCTTCTTCTGCAAATATTGTTACTTCTACAACTACAGATGCTGCTACTTCGCTAGTGCTACTACTTCTACACCTTCAGTTGCTGATGCTGGTTGAGATATTTTTACTTTGGCTCTTGTTGAGCATATGTTTGTTATTTTCTCACTCTGATCCTTGTTGGATGAGTGTACTTCACCTATATTCCTAATACACCCCCCTCAAACCTTACAGATAATACTGTAAGAGTTTGACAAAAAATAAAAACAAAATACTTCATCAAATGCACAAATTGCAAGAGTAAGTTTGCCAAACAAAAGAAAAGGTAGAACACCCTCTCAAACTGAAACAACAGTAAACAAAACAAAACTAAAGTAAGCTACAACAATTAGAAACATCAGCAAAGAACAGAGACAAGATTAGCGAGCAGATGAGTCAAGAAGACTTGTCTCGACGCAGAGGTAAAGGTAATAATCATGCTAGACAAAGAACAACCCCAAAGAAGAAACATCCACAACAAGTATGACTTCCAAGACAAAGTAATCAGAAGATGTAATTGAATTAGAGAACTGCTGAAGTTGACATCACTTGTAATAACCATTCGAAGCATTAAAGAAAAATGAATTCCAGAAATATACTGTGGAGAAGCTAAACTTAGCCAATGAGTAGCAACAAAAAACTAACAACAACATAGTAGTAATAGCTCCAGCAATGACCAATTGGTGTAGTAAATATTTGTTAGAAGCAACAACACAAGTTGAATAACAACAAAAGTAGTAGCTCCCAGTGTTTGTTTTGGTGTTCTCTGTTGGTTAAAAGACTCGACTTGATTTTTGGTGTTCTCTGTTGGTTAAGAGACTCAAATTGATATTTAGAAACTAGTGTTTGTAAGACCGATCTCAGAAGGTTTTGATATGACTTGTTTTGAAGTAACAAGTCATATGACTGGTTATTGAAATGTTTTTAGGACTAGTTAGATATTGAAGAAGTATTACTCCATATGTGAAACACAAACAATGAAGAAATTGGGAAAAATTTTAAGAAGTTATTACCCATATAAATGTTGACATACCCAGAAGTTGCTACTGCTGTAGAATTGATGATGAAGTTGCTGCTTTTGTGGAATCAGTTGACACTGTTGTTGTTGTTGTTGTTGTTAGATATTGAAGAAGTAAGTACTCCTATGACTAGTTGTTGTAATGTTGCTATAACTTCATGGCTACCCACTGAGAACACATCTTGCACCTAAAACACTTTGGACAGCTAAACTTGATGTGCCGATTGATTAAAAATATACCAGTTTAAGCTCATACTTTGGAAAGGATATATGGCAACCAGAATGGTGTGATCAGACACATTACGAGGAATGGATGATCTTGGCCTCCTCACAAGGTACAATCCAGAAGCCTCAAAATTCCAATCTATAATCATATGAAATTTCTATACTGCCTACTGTAAATGCCCAAACATCGATACCCAACAAACATAAACTCATTGAGCTTCAACTGCAGCTACCATTCCTTCAGCTTCTTTCTTTTTCGCGTATAATTCTCCATCAGTGGCTTGTTGTCGGGCGAAAACTGTGCCTCAACAGCAAGCTTTTGAGCTTCAGCTGATATCTGTTTCTCATATAAAGTCAAGCTTCTCGATTGTTTTTGCTTCTTGTACAACTCTCAATTTTCCTCTTGCACCTTGACATCATATTCCACACTAGCTTTACTAAGATACTCAGCCTTCGATTTCTCAGTTTGAGTCAAAGCATTCTTTAACTCAACTTTTCTCTTCAACTCAGCCTCTTTAATGTCAACAGCCTTAACAGATTCAACCTCAACTAATTGTTCCAATTGTGCCCATTTAGCCTTCTTAGTAGACAACTCCGCATTAGCTTCAGCAACCTCAACATCCCTTTGGTTTTTAAAAATCCTCACCTCAACCTGAACATTAAGTTATTCTTTCTTTCCTTGTCATTGTCTATGAGTTGCAATAATCTTGGTTTCAGCGTCAATCTTTGTCGCGTTTTGTACGGTATGTCCCTCTCTCAGTTTTCCGCCAACTGCACCTTTCATCTTGGCTTCTGCAACATCAACTCAGCTTCCATCTGAGTCTTCTGACCCAAATAAGAAAAATATTCATGTCCTGAACATCAACAAGTCGTTTGATATTTGCGTTGTAAATCAATAGCCCAAATTGATCAAGCTCTAATTGAACTTTATCAAACACTTCTTTCTTGAAACCTTTAGTACCCTTGAATACATCTTCCATAGTCATGTAAGAAGTCAGAACTCTAGTTTCTCCTTCAATAACGCCTTCAACAAGTTCCTTGACGTGATTAGATTGGCGATCATGACTAGAGAGGAGTTTTGCATACTTCAACATGGCTTCATGATTATCAACACGAGGACCAATTGTTAAAACAGCTTAAAGCACGAAAGAGAGTTTTTCTGAACTCATAGCTTGAATTTCGAATGTGTAGTTCACTGGAGAAACATCGAAACGATTGAAGGATTGATCGGAAGAATCCATGGAGAAAGTGCAGTGGTTTCAAGTAACGAGGACAATGTTGATAATGTTTAACCATCAAATTCAAGTGATATCAAGTGATATTTCAGTCGAGAGACAGTCAGATTCATATAAAGATAATCTATCTTCTACACTTTTTCATTCCTACAGCTGCTTTGAAGACTTTAACAATAACATGAACGACGATTTGTATTTTAACATGAGTTCTGATGGATCTCAACAAACAAATGTCAGTCATAAAAATGATGGTGGAGATGTCGAGGTTACACATAAAGAAGATGATGCTACTGATAACATTGCCAGCGTTGCAGTTCTGAATAATGGGGTTAACAGTGTTGCTGATGATAATGTTTCTAAAGAGTATGGTTTATTACGTAATTTGTACCCAAATCCTTCAAACAACAACGATTTGGATGATTTGATAAAAAACTTACTTCATATGAAATAGACACCAAAATTCATTCAAGAACAAGATTGGTTAAAAAAATAAGGAAGATGATTTTGTTGATGTGAAAGATTTGATCTTTAGGGTTTTGAAAAGAAATAATGAGTGAAATTGAAAATTAGGTTGATGTTGATGATGTTCTAGTAGTGGGTATGGTATTGAAGGATTAGAGAAAGAAACAACTTCAGAGAAGGGTTAGGGTTCAAAATATGAATGAGTCCTTGTAAACAACACAACCATTAACCAGCAATTTAAAGAACCCTAAGTTGAAAAAACCCAAATTTGAAATCAAAGAACTGAGAAAATTTATATTTGTATCAAAAAATTACCTCTATCAAATAGAAATTCACCATCGTTGTAGCCAAAACACCACAAATTCCTGATCATTAGAGCAACATAAGTGAAAACATCTTCAATATCAATTTGATTTGTTCTTTTTCCTTTCTTCTTCTTCTTAGGACAACCTTTTGATGATGATGATGATTTTGATGATGCAGCGGAAACTAAGAATTGATTTTCCATTACAAAGAATTATGGAGATGAAAAGAAAACCTAGGATCGAATAAGAATTTTAGTAGATGTTTTTCCAAATGATACAATGTAAAACTTTACAAGTAAAAGACCAAAGTTTAAGTCAACGTGAAGAACGATATGTGAAGTAATCAGCATCTTGCAATGTAGAACTAACAAGAAGAAGAACTGAAAGTCTGAAACACAAATGAGATTTTGCTGGAAAACCTTCAATCCAACACCTTCGAATAAACATTCTTCAGTAAATAGTTTTATTCTCATTACTAAATACATCCAGTTTAAGCATTCATCTTCATCCAATTATGTAGGTCCTGAATTGTTGGAGAAGTCATGTGTTAGTAAAGTTTAGTGATGTGTTTGTAGATAATGGTAAAAAGAGTTTCGATTCTCTAACTTGTGAAGGATAACTTTAGACTTACATTCAAAACTAAAATAGAAAACTCACTAATAATTGTAGCAAACACTGACAAAGTTGATACCAATATTAAAAGAACATTGAGGCTAAGATTCCACTATTTTCCAAGTTCAAAGTGATTTAATCCAATATTTATATTCATGCAATTTTCTTGTTCAATTTGATTCTAAACTATTGCAACAAGTAGATTCTCAAAATAACAAGTGTAAATCCGAAGCATAGAACATCAAAAACCTAGGTCCAAGTATGGTCTATCAAAAGAAATAACAATTGCTTAAAAAAAATCATTCAAACAATTTTCGATCAAGGAAAATAATCATATAATTGCAAATAAATAGATAAAATGGAATATACCACTTTTTGTTGGAAAAATAGCTTCCTCTATCGCCTCAGCAATGGGGTTTAGCTCCTCATATTAACCATGATCTCAAAATATGTGTTTATGGCTCAAAAGATGATTAAAAGGATAAAAAGTAATAAAACAGCCGATTTGCAACAGTGTGAGTGTGTTACAGAATCTCTTTTACAAAGGGGACACAGTGGTTAAATACCTAATGCAATCACAGTTGATAAACGATATGTATGTTCTTCTGTTCAATAACGATAGTTCTATGCGACAGATGCTTGTGCGTCTTATGTTCTTCGTGTTCTTGGTATTGCAGCAGCAGAAATAAAACTCCAACTCATGATTTAAGCTTTCTGTTCTCCTCTAAACTTCCCCAAAAATGTATGCAACCTTGTTTTTGACTCGAACCAACTCTTATATAGCCAGTAGACCCCAAAACTTTCGAGAAAATCTTGATTATTCTTTCACCGTAAGTCACGGTATTTTTCTTCTCCCTGATTCTTATGTACGCGTCCTCCAAACCAAATCAAACGCCTCAGAATCTCTCTAAGATGCTATCGAATCCAACAACAAGCTTTCCTCCCTTATTTTCCCGTACTTCCCATGAATATAAACTTCCGATAATAATCCACCCCTGTTTTATCTCAAAGTGACGTAACTTTCCTTTTCTTTTGATTTGTAAACATGTACCAACCCTATTTTATCGAAACAAGGCTATCCTAATCGAATTCCAAGAAGAAATCACATAAAATACGGACCAAATCTTCTCCAGCAAACTTTGCAGATAAACTCCATTTTCCCGCCAAAACTCAAGAGTTCAAACGATGAAGATGGGTTCCCCCCTAACCAGAGTAGGGGTGCCGATAGCAGGTGCCTTGGGGTGTCCTAGAGGTGCCCCTTATCCAACCCGTGGGTGCCAAAATCACTTCCTCCGGGTGCTTTAGACAACTTTTCGAGCCGATTTTTCCAAAAAAATATTATTGGCCAAAAATACCTACATACGCATAAAACACCGTAATAAGTACAAAAATGAGCACTATCAATATAAAAAATCGAGACAAATTAGACACAAAAATGTGTCTATCATTTAGATTCAATCTCTTATCGCTGTCCCCTGTAAACAAAACCACTACAAACTAAATCCTAAAACAAAGATCAATTCTTGATCATTGCTAATTCTATTATTTGAATCGGTGTATAAATTTCCAATTTCCGACTACTGAAACTCTCCCAAAATCTTCATTAATTTTCTGCATCTTTTTTCAGTAACTGCCTTTAACTTCTTGTATAACTAACTTTATCGGTTCTTTCTGAACTTTTCTATATAAGCCTTTTGTTGTTTCTCAATCTGATCAAGTACAAACTCTTCAAATTTAAGAAATCTTCTGATCGCTTTTACCATCATGTCTTCTAATCAAGAAAACTTTGAATCCAATTCGCAAAATGACTCACTACAATATTTTGCAAATCTTCTGGCTCAAGAAAACTCATCCTCCACAATCAACATCAATACCTATTTCCCTGGTTCTAAATTAAATCACCATATGGGCTTAGTTCTCAAGATCATTACTAACAAATCCCTTCAAATCACTACCCTGGGAGTGATTCTGCAGAAAATCTGGAAAACAAACCATGCATTTTATGTCTCCACTTTCATTGAAGAAACCTTTCTAATGAAGTTTGAATCTCGTGTTGATACTGACATGATAATGGATGGAATACCATGAATCATTAAGGCAGATTTATATACTTTGGAGAGATATATCCTGCAGAAACTCTCATGTGATTACAAGTTTGATACAGTGGAATTTGGGCTGCAAATTCACGGTTTACCGGTAGAAAAGTGCAATGTTTGTGCATGAATTTGTTTCACAAATTGGTTTGACTTGTCGAATTCCTGTTTACGAAGCAACAACATAGGGGAAATTCACAAAAACTAAAACTCACATTGACACAAAGCGTCATGTTCCACAAGCAATTGCATTCCCACTGCCAAACAATCCCAAATATGAAGTTACTACTAAGTATGAAAGTTTGCCAAAATTTTGTCTTTTTTGTGGATTAATTGGACATTTGATGCGATCATGCCCAAAGGTAAGCAATTATAAGGATTTCATATTCCAAAACCATCCATCACATCTTCACAACAGCAATGGAAATGATAAAACCTATTGTGTATATATCATCCTTCAATCAATGTTTCTGCAAAATCCCAAGTTAATGAAGTTCCAGAATTTAAAGAAATTTATATTGTTGGAGAGTCCCCTTCATCGGAAACAACAACGAGTGTTTTGTTCACATCCAACCACCGCGACAGAAAATTGTTCTCTACTACGGAACATAGATATGAAAGAACTAATTCAAATTATTCGGTGACAACCATAGTATCGTGTTAAATCAAATTGTTGATCCAAATAATGTTGTTAATTCCATGAAATCGATGCAACCTCTAGTTCTAAAAGATTTCCATTTTTTTGGAGGATTATCAAAGTTGAAGAAAATCGTATGAATACGATCCTGGCTAGATGAAACAAGATTATGCAGGATAATAATACAAATAGCATTTATGTGTTGAGGAATGTGAACATCTCTAATAGTGTCAGGCTTGTAGAACATGATCAGCTAGTGATTGAAAGTCCTCTTTGTATGAATCCCATAATGGCTAATGCTAAGAATCATGAATCAAGAGGATGAAAAGGTGGTTGCTAAACCATTAGCAAAAATAAATTCTCGATCATCGTGATTGAAAATTGCAAGCCGATCCTGGGGAAGTCTTCTTCAATTCGCATAGAAGGAAATATGGTTGCACAGAGTTCCAAAAGGAGTCGGGATAAAGAATATATTAGAGAAACTCTCCTCAACCTGCACTACAAAGAAAATTTTCTTCAAAAATCTCCACTGCAAATGGTAAGGCGCCTAGTTCTCAAATGCCGCAAGATAAATGTTGATTTTTAGTTGGAATTGTTGGGGTTTGGGGAATAACCCAACAATTCGAACTCTCCAATCATTCCTCAGAGGTACTAGTCCTTCAATTGTCTTTATATCCAAACAAAAAATGTTTGAATCGCCTCCACTCAAAGAGTCGATAGTTTGGGTTTGAAAACTTTTATTTTGCATCATCAATTGCTGGCGGTTTGAGGTTTTTGGCTATTATGGAAGGAAAAAGTTAATATTGAAATCATATCAAATCTCCTAACCTGATTCATGCATTGGTTCATGGTGATGTTCCAAGACAATCTTGGCATCTATTTTGTAATTATGGACCTCCTATTACTAATCAAAGAGCAAGTTTTTGGTCCTCTTTAACCCACTAAGTGTAGAGTTTTCAAGGATGTAAACTTCAATTGTAACTTCAATGTTATTGTGTCTAGTGAAGAAAAAATCGCTGTCTATCGCTTCTCAACTCCAATATTTCTTATTTTCATAGGTTTATTCAACAAAATCATCTCTTGGATATGGGTTTCTCAGGTCCTGCCTACACATGGAGTAATGGCAGGGTGTATGAAACATTAATTCACAATCTGGACCGTGTCATAGCAAATCCGTAATGGTGTACATCGTTTCACTCGTTGATATCTTACACCTCCCTAGATTATCCAAATGATCATGCTCCCATACCAACAACACGTCTAGAAATCTACCAAGAGCTCCGCAAAATTACAAGTTTGAAGCCTAGTTATTGGATTTCCGTCCCGAATTTTTAGAGAAAGTGGGACATGCTAGACTCAAGATGAAGACGAAGACATTAAATCGAAGTTGAGAAAACTTGGTGGATTCCTTACAGATTGGAGCCGAAATATAATACGCTGTGTGTAAAATCCCGATATTTGGTAGTGGTTGGCCGAATGGAATATAAGTAATGGTTTGTCCTTATCTAACACCGAGGCCTTTTCAGCACTCCATAGTTGGCAGAAAACCTTACAGTTAAGCGTGTTCGGGCGAGAGTAATCTAGGGATGGGTGACCATCCGGGGTGTTTCTGTTGGATTACCGCAGAGATTCCCATTAAAAACCCCACACTGCTGGATAACCGCAGTTGTTAAGTGGGGACACTATCAATGGAGAGACGGGTCATTACACTGTATAAAGCATAAGATTAATATTCTCAAAACAATACAATCTAAAAGACCTTCTTCAACGACTATTAATAAGGAAAAGTTGGTTACAACTCAATTAAATGAGTGTTTAATCATGGAAGCTACATATTGGAACCAATGGATGAAACAAACATGGGCAAAAAATGGCGATCGTAATACTAGACACTTTCACTTGTCTGCTCAAAGATAGAAAAAGAAGAATACTATCACCATTTGAAGAATGATGATAATTTTTGATAACGGATCCGAGTGAAATCTCTAGAATTATGGTAAAGCACTTTGAGACTTTATTGTAAGTGCTAAACAATGCACAACAACGGACTTTTAATTTGCAGAGTCTTTCTCCTTCATTGCAAGTTGATAATACGGAATTTCCGTAATACCTTCTCAAGAGGAAGTTTGGTTTGCACTTGTACAAATGGTTCGCTTACTACGGACCTGGATGGTTTCTCTCCACCTTTTATAAAAAATATTGGCCAATAGTATGTAATGATGTTATGAATTTAAGTAAAAAATATTTTGAGTATCATGAGTTTCCAGATATTCTCAATCGCACTCACATTACATTAATACCTAAACCAAGAACCCAAATTATCGTCTGATATCGTTATGTAATGTCTTGTAAAAGTTAGTGGCAAAAATTCTCTCGGTAAGGATCAAACCATATGTTGACAAGTTTATAAGTTGGTCTCAGAATACTTTTGTTCTAGGAAGGCAAATACCGGATAACATCATTGTGGCGAAGGAATTATTGCATTCAATGAATTATTCTTATGCTGAGAATGGTCATTTTGCAGTAAAAGTGGACATGGCAAAGGCTTATGGTATTTTTAGGTGACATGCTTATGGTATTTTTAGTTAACTGGGAATTTTTAGGTGACATGCTTCATTTGATGGGAATTCAAGGTATTTCATATTCTCTATAATGAATTGTGTTACAACTACAACTTTCTTCATTAATCCAATGGTGCTCCTCCTTATATATATTTCTGGAGAAGCAACTCTACCCATGCCCAAAAAATTGGAGATGACAATTACACGGGATTTAAAGCCACCTCCAAAATAAAATTTTCTTTTGGTACGATTCACATATTGGCCAGAAACCCGATGATACATACCCATTCAAATTGTGTAAACTATGCCGATTGCCTTTGCAAAAAAATCAAAATATCATCAGCATAAAGAGGCTGGGTAGCAACAAGATTTCAAAGATTTCGGCTCAACACATCTTCAATAAGCACAAAAATCGGAGGTGACAAAGGATCACCTTGCCGCAAACCCCTAGTGATGCTAAAGAAACCTTCAGGACTTCCATTAATCAAAATAGAGATCCGTGCGGAATGAAAAATATTAAGAATTCAACCAATTTTTCTTAAAACCGTACCTTTTAAAAACTTTCGCAACAAACTCCCAGCTAACCATGTCAAAAGCTTGGGCTATATCCAATTTAAGGCCAACATTACCATGTTTCCTACTCACGCCAACTTCATTAATCAGCTCAGACGGCAAAGAAATATTTTCGTGGATATTTCTATCCTTCATAAACGTCACTTGCTCTTCAGAAATCAACTTGTTGATCATTGTACCAAGTCTAATAGCCAAGATTTTCGTAATGAATTTGAAATTTTTTTTAACTCAAATTACCCTTAAATTGGATATAAAAAAATAAAAATAACTAATCAACGACAAATCGGCCAAAGCCTCCATTTTTGTGATTCAGTTACGCTTGAAATTCACATGGCGTTTCTATTTTCCATCTCAGTGGTCTAAAAAAAAAAAAAACAAAGTAAAATGCCATTTAGGATAATAAGAGCAGTTTAACCTTAAAACTGTTTGCTAAGATGAACTGATAGGAACAGTTTCTCCTTAAAAGTGATTCAAATTGTCTCTCTCGTCAGTCAGAAAAGCAAGAAAGAGGAGATTTTAACTTTATGGCTTTAATGCTAAGTGGGGTCCACTCACGTTCTAGGGAGTATCGTGTTGTCGACGTCTTCTACTCTCTCTCCGGGACACTACAGAATTGAGTTGCTGCTGCTCTCGAGAGTTCTGTTTTTGAATTTAAAGAAAGAAGATGATGCCGTTTGGTTCAGTAACTAGCTGCTAGGTGTCGGCTGGTTGTGCCATTGATTGATCGCGAACCAGACTCCGGTAGTTTTAGAACGAAATTGCCGCACAAAAATAATGGGACCAGCCGATGCAGGCCAACCAATATATAGACGCCACCTCATCTTGGGAGAGAGAAGTCAATGAGAGACTTTTTCAAACTCGTTGAAATATTCCATTACCTCTTTTATTGCGCACAAAATCGGCAAGTTAGATCCACAGGATATGTTACTTTTTTTTTTTTTATGTAGGGAAGAAATAATGTGGTTTTCTTTTTTTTTTTGACATCCACACAAAATCTTTTAATTAATGTGGTTTTCTTTTTATGAAAGAAATATTGACTCATTCATCTCCCCTGTTGCTCTCTCTCTTTTGTAGAAATCTCACAACCACCTCCTCCTCCACCACCAAGAACATGGAAAAAACCTTCTCCCAATCACAACAACTGTTTTTTTCATAGGATTGACAATACCTATGGCTACAAATATTGTCATATCTCTTCAGTTTTGGAAACAGATGGTTTTAGATGCTAGAATCATGGTACATACAGATCAAAAGATGTGTTTGTTGATTTGTGTTGCTATTAGAAAAAATTGTCTCTATAATTTACATCTCTACAGAAAGCTATATGAAGATTGGTATGGGGCTCTAGAAACATGAGAGAGTCAGATCTACAATCAAATCTATGGGATCTCTTGCTTACAGAGAAGCATCAAGGATGATGGTTAATTGACAATCAGAATCCTAAAGAAAAAGTTATCTTCAAACCAAAGGTTGGTCTTTTGATGCTCTGTTTTGTTGATTTTTTCAATTGTGTTTGGAAAAATACAATCTTATTAAAGATTCAATATTGATTGTTAACCTTATGAAATTTCACAGATGTTTCATGAAGAAACAGAGGGTGAATTCTTGCTATAGGAATGGATAATTAATAATCAGAGTGATCTTCAAACCAAAGGTTGGTATTTTGATGCTCTGTTTTTGGATTTTTATTGAGTTTCATCATGCAATTCCTATTCAAGGATTGATATGTGATTAATACTAATTGGTTAACCGCATTGATTCTTTTCAGATCTAGCTATCAGGAACAGAACATCTAATGCTTTGTTTTTTTCTCTCTCTCTCTCTGAAAACTGCCCCATCTCTTCCTCACAACCACCAGCACCACCATAACCCACAACCACCAGCACCACCATAAAAAACTCCTTACTAATATCAATAACACACCCTTTTCTCATGTTTTGGTATGGACTCTAGAATCATGGGAGAGTCAGATCTAGACATCTATACAGTTTAATCTCTGGGCTCTCTTGCTTACAGAGAAGCATGAAGATTGCTTAATAAACAATCAGAAGCCATCAAACTAGAGGTTAGTCCTCTGTTTTGTTGATTTTTTTCTTTTTGGAAATTCAATTGTGTTTGGACAAATACAATCCTGTTCAAGGTCCAATACTGAATTAATACTGATTCCTAAGCTTGTGAACTTTTACAGATGGTATGGATAATTAACAATCAGATGGTCTTTTTCTGACATAAATCATAGTGAAGGATTGATGCTCAAGGTCAATCAGAACATGAAGTTTTCCATAATTCACCTTGATCAAGGTCAGTTGTATTCTGTTTTTAAGAATTTGAGTTCTATTCTCTTAAAGCTATTAAATCTAATCTGTACTAATTGCTAAGCCATATGAAATTCCTCTCAGATCCTTCAATTAGAAACTGAGGATTTTCATTATTATCCTTGATTAAGGTCAGAATCCATCTTATGTTTTTCTAGAATAGGTCAATTGCCTTTTCTGGGGTAGATTTTGCCTTTCAGCTAAACTGCTACTTAGAGTTGCTGTAGTGAATCTGGCATTTACGACACATTTACTAGACACGACTCCTCAAGATGCTTAAACCTTGTTACTCCACTCCGCTTTAACCTAATGTAAACTGTCTTCCACCATGATGAACCTAGCATCTATACTTTCATCAATTCCACCATGATGAACAGCTGAACTTAGAAGAGCAACATCACAGATAAAAATGTAAAGCAATAACTAACCCGGTCCAACTATTCTGTGAGGGTAAAACCATCATATTAGACAATAGAAAACATCGTATCATTATCATAGGGCAATAATTTCACCATAACAAATCTGGTCTGAATCAGAAACCCACTAGCCTTTCATTGAGGTTTTTCCTCGAAACAAATGTTTTCCTCAAATAAACTCCAAAATATAAACATGTTTCAGTAACAGACCTCTCTTTGCTTGACTGGTTTTTTGAAATCGCCGCCGTTTTGATTCTTGTGAGCCATGATTTGATTATACTATTGTCTGCAAATTTAAAATCAAAGTCAAATGGGAAAATTGATTTTTCCTTGTTAAACTCTCTTCCTAGTGTGGATATCATATCATATAATCTCAGGGCAAATAGTGGATCATCTAATGATGCAGAACTTATTCAATTAGAAATAGAGACATCATATCGCAACATGTAATCTTATTAGGGCAAATGTTGGTTTATTCATGAAATACATGTTTTTCCTCGAAACAAATGTTTTCCTCAAATAAACTCCAAAATATAAACATGTTTGAGTAACAGACCTCTCTTTCTAGATGTTGTTTTTGTGGCCGGTCCTTGTTTCGTGATTTGTAAGCCCATTTTGCTTATTGTACTTTTTGCCACAATGACATTTGAAGGGCTGAGCTTCCTTTTTACTTTTCTTCTTCGTCTGTGTTTCTCCTGCAGGTTGGGAGTTGAAAAGAAACTAGTTTATGACAAGAAAAAGCCAAACAGATAGAAACCCTTACTATTATCAAGATGGGAAGCTAGAGATGGGAGGGAAATTCTCTAGAAAGGATTATGAACATGTTGGATGAAGGTACAAGAACCCTTATCAGAATTTGTAGGATTCAGTTACTGTTCCAGTGGATGGAAATTGATTTTTCCTTGTTAAACTCTTTTCCTAGTGTGGATATCATATCATATAATCTCAGGGCAAATAGTGGTTCATCTAATGATGTAGAATTTGTTCAATTAGAAATAGAGACATCATATCGCATTGGTTTATTCAATTAGGGCAAATGTTGGTTTATTCATGAAATACATTGGTTTCTTCTGGATCTCCTTTTAGATTCAAAATTTGTACAGAATTTATTCAATTAATAATATAGAGATCTTGATACGTTACCGTGCGTTTCATGAGTTTGCTTGACTGGTTTTTTGAAATCGCCGCCGTTTTGATTCTTGTGAGCCATGATTTGATTATACTTTTGTCTGCAAATATAAAATCAAAGTCAAATGGGAAAATTAGGTTAGATTAAATTAGATCGATTATCTACTGCAACAAGAATGTTCAACTCAACCATTATTATAATGATTGTTGCAATCTCGATGTGAAAGATGGATTCAAGATATCATATTATATTGATGATTGATTAGGGATTGATTCTTCTTGACAGTAAAGTTATGAAACGTAGAAAAGAGATTCGAATGAAAAGTTGAGAATTACCAGTGAGAGGTTAAATTTGTGAACTAAATCTTGAATCGAGATTGAGATTCAATTTGTGTGCTAAATCTTGTATGTTTTCCCCTTCTGTTTCTTGCGTCTGAGATAAAGTAGAAGCAGAAATGTGTGAGATGATGATAAAGTAGGAATTGTTTATACCCTTAATGTCCCACTAATAAGAACCCGGAAAACTGTCCTGGCAGTGAGCATGTCCCGTTTGGGTTCGGTGGCTAAGAGATCTTTTTTCTAGGGCGCCTCATTTTTTTTTTTTTCACCACATGTCAAACAAGCCCTAACTTACAAAGTTTTATGGCTATTGCTCACTTTTTATTTTTTAATTATTTTTTTTAGTCAAGATTAAAATCATATATCTAAATCATTGGACCGATACACAAATAGGATTCATGCTTTCAATAAAGTGCATGCTTCATAAAAAACAACAACTAGGATTTATGCTTCAAAATAAAAAATAAAAATAGAAGCTAGGATTTCTCGGACATCTTTGCTGAATCCGTTGGGTGGTGCATTTTTAGGTACCACCTGCTCCATTAACATCAATGGCACTTTATATGATTAAATTGCCCCTACTCCATCAAAATCAATGGCATTTTTAAACCTTAGCCTTATAAATTTACGCTTTTACTTGATACCGAGTAGTCAGATACCGTTGATACGACTCGCTTCTGTGAGTCGAAGCTTTACACGGCTACTTAGTAGCCGTTTCAGGAAAAATATTTTGCTTGATCTTTTTTCGTTTACACCTTTCTCACACCCGATCCTAACCATCCATCATTAATAACGAACCAAAGTACAATACCTGGAACGTCGTCAGGTGGATTTACAGGAGATAAACACATTTCTAGAGCAGCGAAAAAACCCAAATTAATAAAAAGGTCGCTGGGTCAAGCAAACCCGCCACACCATCCTCCCAAGACTCCCAGATGAGCGACGCGGGCAGTAAACTTGTTGATTTTCTAAAAGAATCCCGAATGACAGTCGCACCTCGTCAGGAACAACAAAACCAAATTATGAAAAAGTTGCTAGAAACAACACAACAACAAATTGAAGCTGCTCGAGAGAAAGAAGAAAGGGAAATAATGCAAAAAAATACTTTGAATTAAACAGAATGCCATATTGGCCAGGCAGATGGAGAGGCATGGGAACAATAATTTATTTTTTTAATAACTTAGTTTAAATGTTTATTTCTTTTAAGTCAAGCCGTGTTTCAGTTCCGGTAATGTAGTTTCCTTTTCAGTAACATTAATTTATATATTTCTAATTACGGTAATTTGAATTATATTTTGTTATACCAACGGATCTTTAGTAACGGCTAGTTTCCAACAACCACTTTAAATGCATATTATAAATTGACAAAAAGTTCCTCAACACAAACAATCCAAAATAATTGGCATTAGTATCATTTGTGTTTCATTTTTTTTGGTTTTAATAAATAACATGGTAATGGTTGGGTATACCGTAGAAGAAGATGTTGCACTCACCACAACTTTTGTAAATGCTGCTACTCTGCCTACTGAAGATGTTCAAGAACTCACCGCCTATGAAAAATGGACGCTGGTGTTTGACAGCTTTGTACAAGCGTTTGGAAATGTTAATAACCGAACCAGACGACAACTTCAACAACGGATTTGTCAAATTCAAATACAGGTTCGCAAGTATGCTAGAATACAAAGAAAGATTCATGGTTACGCCCCACAACACATGACAACTGCGATTACCGTAGGTGAAAATAAATAGTTCTGAAATCTCGTATGTTGTTTCCACATAGACATTAATCTATTGCTTTATGCTTGTTTTACGCAGGAGGAAATGGGAAATTTTTTATGCCGACTAGATCATCGTACATAATTTACATGTTATGAGTGCTACTTAATCTTTAAGGCTAACATGCCTAACTTGGAATGTTACAATCCGGAAATGATTGTCGGCGCTCCTCCATAAGACGGACCTGACGAATAGTATATGCGGTTGTTGTTTAAGATTTTGTGGGTAAATCTCTGTGTAAACCCTCACGAGACTATAACTCGTCCGCCAATGTCACCTACGACAAGTAACCTAGGTTTTTATTCAATAATTGTAATGTACTTTTATAACGGCTAATTTCAAACGACCATATCCCAACTGCTTTATAACGGCTAGTTTGTATCGTTTTATTTTGACAAATATTATAAATTGTGTTATCTATCTCCAAACAACAAACACCTATTTTCATACAATTTGGAAAACTTCTCACATATTTCGATACCTCTCATAAGTCTTTATACGAACAAAACCGTGGGATCATTTAATTCAATTGAAGATTTGGCAATCATCAAAGCATGGTACACAGAAACTCGAGTAGTAGATCACTCCCCTGTAATTCCATAGCCCGAAACCTTTTGGGCGAAGGTATATAACCAATATAGACAAGATTATGGGAATCGAAAGAGAAGAAGTATTCAACAAATTCATGATAGGTACCAGATTATCCAAAAAGCCGTTTGCGATTTTATAGCTATTCAACAACGGAGCTTCAATGCCAGCCATATTAGCCTGTCCCCTCAAACATTTGTAAGTATTTTTCAATTACTTTCGAACAAAACTAAATTGAGTGATTTTAAATTACAACAATAAGTATATTGCGTTGTGTTATTGTAGCACGAAGTCGTTAAAGCGCGTTATTTTGAGGAAAAGGGTGAAGCATTCACATTTGATGAAAGCTATAATTTCATGGTATCCAAAATTCCAGAGTATCAATCGCCGGACAATTCATCTGCTTCATCCAGTGAAGATTGAAAGTTTAATAAATGTTAGTGTAGATTTTGTGGGTAAATCTCTGTGTAAACCCTCACGAGACTATAACTCGTCCAATAGGGTCACCTAGGGGTTTAAAGGCTTGTTGCACGTGCTAAGTGCAATCGTGATTACCACGACAAGTGATTTGGTTTTTTATTCAATGGTTCTGAACTTGTTGTCTATTTTGTGGAATTTTAGTTTTTATTTATGTTAAACTTTAATTAAATAAGATATAGAACATCAGATCATATATAGATTGCAACAAGACTTAAAGATAAACGATTACATTAATTTAAGATAAAACATTCAAGTATAATCATTCTTCAAGATTTTTGTTCCGAAGACTTGATTAACATCTGATGCAGGAACACACACAAAAAGACATAAAATTACATAAATATAAGATAAAACACTCACATTTAATCATTCTTCGGGAAAGTTATTCCGAAGACTTGATCAATATATGATGCAGGAACACACACACAAAGACAGAATATTACATAAATATATAAAACAATCACATTTAATCATTCTTCAGATTGTTATTCCGAAGACTTGATCAACATATGATGCAGGAACACAAACACAAAGACAGAAAATTACATAAATATAAGATAAAATACTCACATATAATCATTCTTCGGGAAAGTTATTCCGAAGACTTGATCAATAGTGAATGCTCGGAGATAAACCTACATTTCATCGGGATTGTAGGAATCAAAGCTTGCTTTCAGTAGCTAATAACATCCATCATGCGGAAAATTGTCGCCTGTCTGGTTAAGATAGTCTAAAAGAGCAGCACTTTTCTGAAATTTTAAAAATTAAACTGAGCTTAAAATAGTTAAGATTTTAGGAAATAAAACAAATTTGTTAATAATTTCTTACCCGTTGTTCATATGACATTCCAGGATTACGTATGTTAACTTCGGCTTGAATCGTGACAAAAGTGATGATGTCCTTCTGGATCTTGCTCCACCTTGCTCTAAGACCTTCTTGGACTCTCGCATTTGGATTTCCGGTTATGTTATCAAAAAATTCAAATACACTATTCCGGAATTGGTTGGTAGTGTTATGAGTTGCATTCAGAATATTTTGTTTTGCTTCAATCCATGCTTGCGTAAGAGAAACATCTTCTTCTTTGTTGAATCTCATTTTTATAAAACACAAATATGATAGAATGTTGGGATAGCTTCACTTTGGAAAGTGATTTGTTATATATATGATGAGAGAATATAGAATTCAAAATAAATAAAAACCGTTATACGGTAAATATTACCAGTACAAATAATAAAAAAAAATGTGGTCGTTATACAGTGAAAATGAGCAGTGTATAGAGATATAAAGATTTCCGTTTAAAAGTTAAAAAACTAGCCGTTTACATTTAAAACCATGGATCATTTTCATGACCCAAACCATGGATCATTTTCAAGACCCTGATATTGGTACGTGGTTGTACTTTGATTGAGTGGCTCCGACGAATTATAAGGATGGTGGTCTTCTTGATTGTTTGGAACAAAAGAACCCGTCGACGGACCCGAATCACGAGACTGGCCCGGTGTAGAAGACTTACCTGTATGTGGTGGTAGATACTGTCTCACACATCTCTGATTGTATTCTGCACTAGTGATTTTGTATTGTAGTTCCTTTGTGTGGTCGAAAAAGAAATGTTGTTTAGCCATGAGTTGTTGTTGCGAATCCTAATATGCCTGACACCACATCTCTTGTATACAGTAAACACCGACATGAGTTTATATTTTTTTCACAAATAGAATATATAAAAAATAATGGACATATGATACTCACAGTTGTACCCTGATTAACATTATAATTGGGTTGTGGATACTCCCCCAAATACTCCATTCCGATAGGCATATGAATGGCTTCAAAATCAGGGCCGCATACTCGAGCTGTCAGATTTTTTGTTGGATATGGGAAGAGATGACGATCGACGGGCACCAACTCTTCTGTGTATGTGCTTCTTCGTTAGTGTTCGGTTTGCATACATAAGCATCGTTATCCCGCGTGCACTACAAATCCATGTTTCCTTCATGTACAATTACACCTGAGTACTTACCAACTTACCTCTCCTTCCACCACAGCTTATACTCATGATCGGGTACTTTAACATAATGCAAGGAATTAAGTTGATTGTTGGTGTACAAATAGGTATTGTTGATTTCTACTGTTGAATCAGGAGGATTGCACGGTATTACTGTCATACCAAGAACTTGTTTGAGACACCGTTTGCCCATGTACAAGGTGTTGTGACCAAATGGATCGTAAAAAACCCTCCGTGTTACAGACATTTGTTTAGCCTCTACCACCTCGGGGTTAGTCTTCCATTCACTATCCTCCCATGGCGACCATACTACATAATCGAATGGGAAGTTATCAATCTGGTAACGCACAAGAGTCACTGAATGGGTACCTGTATCACTCTGTGCGTCTTTTTTCAAGTCTCTTTCGTCTCCATCATATAACCTACCCACTGGCCACGAATCCATATTTTCATTCTCCGCCTTTGTGTAGGGAAATAAACATCGGATATATTCCCAAAACCAAGGCTGCAACAATATTAGTTATTATTAACAACTAATTGAATTATACGGTCACCAATAAAAACAAGTAAGGAAAGTAAGATTACAAGTGGGTATGAATTCTTACCATCAATGGATACGAAAAGACTGCAAGTAAGGCTTGTTGCACGTTACTCCAGTATTCAAGCCCCATAGAATCCTACCGTACAAAGCTGAACCCCAATCATAATGCCTCAACACACTTAAATCCATCATTATACTAAGCCATTTAATCTCAACAACATTGTTCTTGTTTGGGAAAAAGATATTCCCAAAACACCAAATCAGAAACCATCTTGCAATATTCTCCTGTTCAAGAACATCGTTTTCTACGCCGAGTCTATGGTCAAGAAATAATTTATTCAAACTCTTCTTGATCCCACTGCATCTATCCACAACTTCAACTCTCTTGTCGACTAAGTTTTCTTGGCTAACTTCTTCTATTCCAAGAATCACCATATCACCTACTTTCCTTCTTCTTGTTGTAGCGCGAGCGTTAATATATGTGACCAAACAATCTATGGTTTAGGGAGCAATCTCATGCAGTTGGTCCATACTAATTTCATCCAATGATATGCGATTTCCTCGGCCAATTGGAATTCCGGTAATTTGAGTGAAGTCTAATGGGGTAAACTCTATTTCAAAACTAGGGAAGTGAAATGTATTGGTGGTATGCCACCACCTTTCAAATATACCAAATAGTTAGGCGCTTTTCTTGTAGTTTTGGATAACGTATCTTTAAAATTGAACTAAACCCACAAATCTTCTACAAGTTGTCTAGCATGTGGAAATCTAGAAATCATGATATACATTTCATGACGTTGGCTTACACTACTTCGATGTTTCAGAGCTTTCTGCCTCTCATCTGTCGAGATTGGGATTTTTAATTTATGATCACTATGTTCTTTAGAAGAAACCGGAATTCTATAATTCATAATTCGTTGAAAATCATCGAAGTACATCTACAACACACATGTACACAAAATCATCACAAAACAATCCATTTTATGCAAAAATTCTACAATACATATATATTGTACAAAATAATCTATCAAACTAGAACAAAATAATCAATCAATCTCAAATTATCCATCCAAATACAATCTCTCCGTCAACAATCTGCCCTAGACATAATACATATTCATTTAATCATCCATAAATAAAAAATTATCAATACCAATACCATGTCTATATCAACAATCATTAATAAACAACAACCACTTTGATTCAATCAACAATATACCATAAATTCAATCAACAAGGTGTCAAATGATCAAACAACATACAAGGACACATTATAATGAACCTAACATCTCCAATTTAATCATAATCAAACTCAAATTAAACTTAAACCCTAAAATTTAAAGCACTCACCTTGGACGATTTTGTTGATGAAACATGAATTGAAAAAGGAAAATGCTTCACCATATACTAAGGAACAAACCCATTGAATCTTAGCTCCTTAATCGCACCAGAGGGTCTTCAAATCGAAAGGGGGTGTGGAGAGAAGAAAAATAGAGAAGAAGAAGGAAGAAGAAGAAGAAGTGGGGAGCCCGAGCTCGCTTCTGATGACTTAAACCTATAAAACGGCTACTCAAGAGCCATTTGACACTATTCATACGGCCACCGAGTAGCCGCCCGTAGGGAAGGGATAGCAAGCCACCATAGTGAGGTTGGCTTCCTTGTGCCATCCCTTCCCTACATATGTAGGATAGGGAAGGGATGGAGTGCACCATAGTGCTAGCTCTAATGGGTAAAGAGACCTATTTTATCCATATATAGAATTTTTTCTTTTTTTTAATAAATACTAAAAGAATATTTTATTACTTAAACTCGATAAAAAATAGTGTTTGCTTCCTCCAATTGCAGTAATAAAACTTGGTGGAAAGCGTATTCGTGACTGACAGACTTCTGGCATGCCTAGCCAAAGAGGTAGATCAAAACACAAATCATTTTCATCAGCAGGATAACAAGAGAAGAGCTAGGAATCACATTGAATCTTTAAAAAGGCTAGATGGTAATTGGTGCAGTGGTAGAACCCATCTTTAAGAGTCACTAAATTCTCATTTCAGCATCATGACAACCAACAACCCAGCACCTGATAATATTTTGTTTGAGCTTCTGCCGAAATGCATTACTGATGTTGACAACACAGCTCTCACAAGAATACCTGATGAAGCTGAAATAACTCAAATTCTGAAGATGATGCAGCCATGGAAAGCACCAGGGCCTGATGGGTTCCCTTCGGGCTTCTTTCAAGCAAAATGGTCAATGGTGAAAACTGATGTTATCAAGATGGTACAGAGTTTCTTTGTATCTAGAAGACTATTGAAGAAAATGAACAAAACGAATCCCTGTCTAATTCCTAAATGCACTCCTGCACACACACACCACGGGACTATCAACCAATATCTCTTTGCAAGTCAATATATAAACTAATATCTAATGTTTTAGCAACTCTCCTGAAAGCACATTTGGATAAATTAATTCTGATGCAGGCAACATATGTTCCGGGCAGACGAATATGTGATATCATTACTCCATCTCAAGAATTAATTCACTGTATGAAGAGGAGAAAAACTAAGAAGGTTTATATGGCTTTGAAACTCGATATGTCAAAGGAATTTGATCGAGTTGAATAGATTTTCTTAGATAACATTACGAAGCATCTTGGTTTTAGTGAAAAATGGTGTAATCTAGTCAAGGAATGTATCAGCACAATAGAAATACAAGTGTTGCTGAATGGCTTATCATGTCAAGCGTTCAAACCTTCTCGTGGCATACGTCATGGAGATCCACTCTCCCCTTATTTATTCTTACTGACTATGGAGGTTTTTACAAGATCGCTAGCTAAGGCTGAACTGGAAGGCAAGATTCAAGGAATTAAGATTGCTCGCAATGCTCCTCAAGTGACCCATTTTATTCTTCGCGGAAGACTGTCTGCTATTTGTTAAGGCAGATATTCATAATGCGAATAATTTACTAAATATCATCACTTCATTCAGCGCTGCTTCAGGACAACAAATAAATTTCCAAAAGTTTGCTTTCCTTTGATTTCTATTTTCCATAAATCACAGTCACAACTTCCTAGTCGACATTAGTTCATTGAACAAAAAAACCCGCTTAAAAAAAAAACAAAAAAACAAAACAAAAACCTAATAGATCAAATGAATACCCTGAAACAACATTGAAACATACCCAAAAATCAATTTATCAGCATGTTAGAGAGGCGAGATGTCGATTATACGATTGAATTAGGTAAACCATTTCTTGTTGTTGTATGAAATAAGAGAAATATTAAATCTCGAGTATACGAATCGAATGACATCAAATGAAACATACCTTCATCAAAATAACAAAAAAAAAAAAAAAAAAAAAAAAACTTCAGACTACAATTAAACTTTAGGAATCATCAGACATACCATGAGAGAAATAAATCGACAATTCTTATTAGTAGCATTTCAGGGGGAACACATAAACCATTTCTGTAAACCCAGGTCGAAGAGGGAAGAAGAAAAGAGAGAACATAACTCTTTTGGTTTAGATTTCTTCAACAACAAATTCATCGCAGAAGCTCGGGGAGAAGAGAGGAAAAAAGAATCCACCTGATGTTTAATCCGCTTTAGTTTTAAAGTCCTTAAAATTCTAGTCCTTACCTTTTAGTTTACTTATAAAAGAACCCTATGTGCAGACACCAAATTTGTCAGCATATTTTGAAGATCTGAAGGCTGAATTTTAAAGTCAGATCATCTGATGGTGAAAGTTAAAATGAATCTCAAAATTAATTAGCGATCGGAAAACACAAATATATTTCAGTTTTGTTTGTTGAGATTAAAAGTGGGGGAGATTTTTCCCTCTTAATAAGAAAAAAAAACTTAAAGTGAAAATATATGATATGCATGTATTGTGTAAATCCTTATAGGATCATATTTTAAACCCTTTGGCTGATTAGAATCCTGAATGATCATTTTGATTTGTTTTTCTCGAAAAAGAGGCAAACCTCAAAGATATTCATTACAGTTCTCCGATTCAAGATCGGGATTGATTACAGGACCGACTCGGAAGTTTCCAGCAGTTATAAAAAGTTCAAACAGGTAACTGGGACATTCAAATAGACGACAAGGATAATCAACAACCTTAATAACAGAGTTACGACCAATTCTGAAAAAGATATCCTACCATTTCTACCCAGTTCCAAGGTAACATGACTAGTTCAAATGATCTTGGCTGAATCAAAAGTAACACATTCAGCTCAAATAACAAATCTATAATCAATAAAGAAACGAGGATCCGTAAATCCAACCATTTCTCAAGGTTTTTATCAAAATCATGGTACTGACATAGTAACAGTAATAAAGGTAACCAATATAACTTAACTCGGTTTTCAAGTGACGGAATCGGTATGAATCGGATTGGGTCTTCATCTGTCTCGATCTTGTGTCACGGTCTGCTGTCGTATCTTCAGGGTCTTTGCTGTAGCTTTTGTCTGTGTCTTGAATATCTTTCTGCTTGTGTCTTTGTTGCCGGTGTCTTTGTTACTGCTGGTAAATAAATCGAAATCGGAGTCATGGAGCATGTTGATGCTTTTTGGGAACTTTGATGTTGTTTGATGTTGTGTGTTTGTTTAAAATTTCTTTGATTCAAGAGCCTGCACTGCTAGATAGAAAAGATCAGCAAGAGCTTTGGGAAGAACTTGATGAAACTTACAAATCCGAGTTAGTTGATATCACTTTGAACAATAACCACTTACAAAATTATATCCCGACTGAGAAAGTAATTCAAAAAAAAAATAGAACCGTAAAATAATCTAGAACTAAATCTGAGATAGAAACCTAGAAAAATTAAAGAAGAATGAGAAACTAATGAAGAACATAAATCAAATTTGAGATACTAATGACTAAATCTAATGACAATGACAACTGTCGGGCGAGATTAAGATGTAGAAAAAAACCCAGTTAAAGTTCAATCTAAACAAGCTAGAATAAATCCAAAACATTGATTATTCCCCTCAAACAAACCATAGAGACTAAATAGAGCGGAGGAGGTAGAAAATTAGACGAGATTTTCCTGCTCAGATTCGCTCCAAATTTTCATGCTTAGATTCGCTCCAAAGGAACGGATCTGAGCAGAAAAATACTCAGGCGGCTAGGGTTTCAGACTTCAGGGATGGTTTTTGGAGAGAACTTTTTTGTTAGTAGTTATTGATTCAATTTTGTTTGACTCTATTTGATTTCCAAATTAGAGTTTGTGGTCGTATAACACTGAGGAGAGTCCGGTCCCACATGCCTATTATGAATTATTTAAACCATAAATAAATAAGGGAGGATACATGGACACTCTTAGATGAACACTATCATTTATGATTTGTAGCATTTTTTCTGCAAAACTCAAACGCTAATAAATTTAAATCTAATATTTTGATGATAAATTCTCTTATAAGACTCTACATTCCTAACAAAAATGAACATAATTTGGGATACCAAACCTCACCATCTATCGATCTTAATTTCAACCGTTAAAAGTTAACGGTTGATATTCAATGGGGAAGATGGCGGCGTTATACGTCTCGAATTACTCATTTTTGGTAGGAATGTAGAGTCTCATAAGAGAAACGTATCATTTAAATATTAAAGTATTAAATTTAAATTCATTGCCGCTTGAGTTTACAGAAAAAATGACGCAAATCATGTATGATACTGTCAATCTAAGAGTGTCCACGATCCTCCCTCTAAATAAATATATTAATGCTCCGTGATCACTTGGGTGTGGTTTACGGATCCATTTGGGTTTGGTTATCACTCTGACAGCCCGTTCGGTTGGGAGAATTAAAATCCTAGGAATTCAATTCCGGTTTAATCTGGAATTGGATTACAATCCAAAAAGTTTATGTTAGGTCGAGGTAATTCAATTACCTTTGTTTTTACCCCGGAATCCAATTCTATTACATCATTGGACCAATGCAATGGAAATCTATCATTTTGGAGGGAATTGGATTCCTAGGAATTAAAATTCCCAATTACATAGAGTTCATTTGCCCCGTTCGGTTCAAGGAATTAGACGCATTCCCTAGAAATTGGATTCCAAGGAATACAATTCCTTGAAACGAACGGGCTGTGATATTAAGCCACATCCAAATTAAAGCACAAATGTATAGCAGATTTCTGGTTCATTTGGGTGTGGTTTCTGGTCTCTGATATTTGATTGAAGTGTTGCATAAAAGCGTACATTACATAGTCATTCCCTCGTGGCCTCATAAATAAACAAGCTTGGTAAGGGGCGGAAAGAATTGGTAGAGGGGCGGCAGCCTAATAAGTCAAAAAAGGTCATTACAAGCAAATTCAAGTGCCCCTTATCAATGAAAAATCTGGAAATGACTAATTAGCCCTTATTATTAATAATCAAGATTAGTAATGATAATCAAGATTAGTGTTGATAATTAATTTTCACTTATTATAACTCTAACATCGATTTTTAGAGTTATAAAAAAAAAAAAATTAGAGGAGAAGAAAAGAAAACTTATGTGATATTTGTGAAACCCTAGATTTTGATTCACTCAACCAAAATGAGTGATTCCAAAGTGACCCTAAGATACTTCTAAATTAGTTCCCATTAGCTTTTTCTCGCTCAAAATTATCTAAAGTACATAACAAAATCAAAACTTTTGAATTTTCAAGAACTTACGCTGCAATTTTGCTTGTTACCAACCGTGAATCGGTTAAATTTGGGGAAGATCCAATCGTAAAACCAGCATTACGTTGGTAACTAAATGTTGATACCAACCGTAACTAAGTTACTGTTGGTAATTAAATGCTCAAACCAACCTTTGTTATGGGTAAAAATCGTTTCGCGATTTCCTGTAAATTCTTAGGTGAGTGAGAAACTGGTTAAAACCCTAAACAAATGTGCCGCACGTGAGCACTTTATAGATTCGAGAGATCAATCTGCACAAGTCCTACCTAAACCAAGAAATGGCTGCCTGACTTGCTTCTTGGCCACAAAGTGGAGGAGAAGGGTTGATTTGGGAGGGAAGCAAAGAAAGGTGTTGAGACCAGACACTAGTGCTGGGAGAGTAATGTCTCGACTTGTATCGTAAAGTGGAAGCTTCGTAAGCTTGCAAGAGATGAAAGCTTTTTGGAGAGCTTGCAAAGTTGCCTTTTCTCGAGAGTGTAGTATTTTTCTCCGACCGAGACTTGTTGTCCGGTGGAAATAGGTAAGACCTATTTATACAAGTCGAGATTGAAACGTACTCCCCGCCTCATGAAGGAAGAGAGTAAAGGGTGAAATAATGGGAGGAGGTGGTAACCGCAAGGTGTTTATGGGTGAAAACGTTTTCACCATTATTTCCTCATTTATTTGACCGCTTTATTCCTTTTCACGCTTTCTTAATGTGAGCGTAGTGTACGCCGCAAGATGTGACCGCCAAACCAAAACCCCGGAAAGCATCCCCAGCTTGTGTTGATATCTCGAGAGTGTTGGTTGCACCTTGAGTGCAAGTGGCGCCGCTAGTGGCGCATGTGGCATGTGCCATTGGCATGTGCGGAATGCCCTTGTTGCGAGTTGTACCTTGAGCGTAAGTGACAATGCCGAGCTGCTAGTGGCGTGCGTGGCATGTGCCAATGGCATGTGCGGAATGCCTTGGTGGTAGGTTGTACGTTGAGTGTAAGTGGCAATGCCAGAGCCGCTAGTGGCGTGGCGTGGCATGTGCCAATGGCATGTGCTAATGCCTTGGTGGTATGTTGTACGTTGAGTATAAGTGGCAATGCCAGAGCCGCTAGTGGCGTGTGTGGCGCTTGCCAATAGCATGTGCGGAATGCCTTGGTGGTAGGTTGCATGGTTTGCAAATTAGATACCAGCGTGGGTTTTTGGCGTGCCGGTGGCGCGTACGGCCGACCATTGGCCTAGGTTGCACGGCTTGCAAGTTAGGCTACCACACAGCATTAGGGCCACTTCGGCTAGGTGATGAAGGCTACCAATGAGCGTGTTGGCATGTGCCAATGGCATGCGTGGCCGTTAGGCCGTGGCCTTGGTAGGAAAGGCTACCAATGAGCATGTTGGCATGTGCCAATGGCATGCGTGGGTCGTTAGGGCCGTGGCCTTGGTAAGAAAAGCTACCAATGAGCATGTTGGCATGTGCCAATGGCATGCGTGGCCGTTTGGGCCCGTGGCCTTGGTAAGAAAAGCTACCAAATGAGCATGTTGGCATGTGCCAATGGCATGCGTGGTCATAGTGGCCGCGGCCTTGGTAGGAAAAGCTACCAATGAGCATGTTTGCATGTGCCAATGGCATGCGTGGCCGTTAGGCCGTGGCCTTGGTAAGAAAAGCTACCAAAGGCATGTTGGCATGTGCCAATGGCATGCGTGTCCGTTAGGCCGTGGCCTTGTAAGAAAAGCTACCAATGAGCATGTTGGCATGTGCCAATGGCATGCGTGGTCGTTAGGTCGTGGCCTTGGTAGGAAAAGCTACCCGGCCCGAGCATGTTGGCATGTGCCAATGGCATGCGTGGGTCATAGGCCGTGGCCATGGTAAGAAAAGCTACCAATGAGCATGTTGGCATGTGCCAATGGCATGCGTGGTCGTTAGGGCCGTACCTTGGTAAGAAAAGCTACCATCGAGCATGTTGGCATGTGCCAATGACATGCGTGGCCGTTAGGGCCGTGTCCTTGGTAAGAAAAGCTACCAATGAGCATGTTGGCATGTGCCAATGGCATGCGTGGCCGTTAGGGCCGTGGCCTTGGTAAGAAAAGCTACAACGAGCATGTTGGCATGTGCCAATGGCATGCGTGGTCGTTAGGCCGTGGCCTTGGTAAGAAAAGCTACCAAATGATCATGTTGGCATGTGCCAATGGCATGCGTGGGTCGTTAGGGCCGTGGCCTTGGTAAGAAAAAGCTACCAAATGAGCATGTTGGCATGTGCCAATGGCATGCGTGGCCGTTAGGGCCGTGGCCTTGGTAGGAAAAGCTACCAAAATGAGCATGTTGGCATGTGCCAATGGCATGGAGGTGAATTAGGTTTTGTTCGTTGTAACCCTAATTTGAAAAAATACCCCCTATTAAATACCGACTACCCGCCTTGAATGTCCTAATAAATGTGTCACCGGTGATATTAGGTTATTTTTAGGGTTTTACGAGTTTACCCTTCGCTTAAAACCACCATCAACATTAAGTCCCCCGCTAGCTCCTAACAGGGGCTTTGTTGCGAGGTAAGCATAAGATGGTGACAAACTATCAACAAAGAAACCGTAAAGAGAATTGAGGAGGCTCGTCCGACCTTTATAAATAGGATTTGGAATCCTTGCCTCTCCGGCGCTTTGCACAAATCGAGGTCCGGCACAATTGGTGGGGCCGGTGCAGCTTGGGCGACGCTGGGAAATTGGCGTGAGTTGGGAAACCGAGCGTGCTAGCCGGGTGGGACCTAAGGCAAGGTGTGGAAGTCGTGCGTGCTTGGGGGTGTGACTTGGGCGGTCATTGGGAAGTCGGTGCAATTGGTGGGGCCGGTGCAACTTGGGCGACGTTGGGAAGTTGGCGTGAGTTGGGAACCGAGTGTGCTAGCTGGTGGGACCGGCGCAATATGGGGAAGCTGTGCGTGTTTGTCAAGGGACCGATGTAAACAAGGAGAGAGTAGGTGTTTCTACTGAGATAACAAAGTTTCCTTTATCTTGCTTTCCTTCACGTGCGGCTTCAATTAGGGCATTATCCATGCTAAAATCTGGAAGCTTTATGTCCCTCATTGCTTCCTTTCCTTTTTTAAGGTTCCGTATTCATACCCAACGTAATTGCATCATCTCTCTCGTTTGAGAAAGGGTTCTTCTTGTTGAGTTTCTCTCTTTATCATGTCGCACAGAGACGAACCATCTTCTAACCAGCCAGGTTCTCCAGGTGAAGGCGCGAGGTCCGACTGGCAGAGCATCCCAACAAAGGTTATTCGGGTTAAGAAAATCATACCGGTATGTTTTCTTCTTCTTTGGTGGACTGACGTACGTTTTACCGCTTGTTTTATGAATGGAAAATTTTCCTTTTGTGCAGAGATATCCCGTTGGAGCATGCGTTACTATTATTGACGAGGATGACCTAGTCGTTCCCCTTCCTTCAAATCCAACCTTGTTGATCATGAATATTGGCGGTTTCTCATGCGGAAAGAATTCGTGGTCCTTTATACGAGGATATGGAAGACATACGGCCATATCGCTACCAAGAGCGTAGTGAAGTGCTGTTCGTCCGCCTTGGTTTCCGTAGTGAACTGTCTTTGCCGATGATTGCTGAGATGGAGAATATGTCCATCCGTGCCGTTTTCAGAGTCATCCATTCAAAGGTGGGAGAACATGGTGTCCACTCGTGAATCCTGGAGTTTACTATCATCCGGTTGCGCATCGTCTCAATATTGTGAAAGTCGACAGAGCTGGTATTCTTTCTGGTGTGATTGGAGATTTTTAGCACCAGATCTCCTTCCTTAAAAACCCTGGATTTTACATGGCTTTTGTACGCCCTGGAAATCCTATTTCTGTATGCTTGTGCATGGTCGAAAACTTCTGGCGCCCCGGGATGAAATAGGGAGACATTCCATTGCCGATGTGCTGCTATCAAGTCTTCCTGGACTTTGTTCCAAGTTAATCCTTCAAACCATCTTCTCAATCTTGACTATCGTATGGAATGGGATGCGGTGAGAAGTCCCCCTTGGTCATACTTCAGTTTGATATGATGGCATGGATGAATACGTGAATATAACCTTCCTTTCGCGTGCTTTTGGAGTTTTCGGTGCACATGTACGGCTTCATGTTGAGAAATTCCCGCGGCTCGTAAAACCTCGATAGTGATGATGTTGAAATCAGTAATAACCTGGTTGAGGGGAGTGAAAACATCTCACGCCGGTAGTTCCCATGCATAACCTACTTTCATTACATCGCCTTGAATCCCCCTCCACGGGATTTTATATAAGCCTATCGTACTCTTCCTCGGGATGTGAGACCGGGATGCTCGTAAATTACATGATGACATATTCGGATAGTGCAGGCTCGGGATCCTCCACGGCCTCGTAAAGTGTTGAAGGCGTCTTTCAGACAGAGAGGTGATGATATTCTTGCGCCGCACCCTTGAAGAGTAGAGGACCTTGTTGTGGGTACGGCTTTTTGGTGGACCGTGTTTTCGAGCTTTGACAAAGGAAGGGATCCCGTGTATATCTCCCGTCCTCAAGTATGGTTTACGTGTTTCCATCTTTGTAGTAATTGGCCGCGGTGAAGCTCCGTCGGTATCAACGAATGAGGGACAACAATTCTTGGTAGGAGATGTAATCGGGAGAGACTACATTGTCGTGGTAACAAAGTAGGTTGGCTGACATTCTATGGTCTTCCGTGGAAGTAAAAGGATTGGGTCGGATGCGTAAGCGAGCAAACCGTCCATGATCACGAGTTTTGGCGAGATGGATTAAAAGGTGTCCATGATTACGAAGATTGGCTGGCTGTGACTATGTTCCTTGATATGGGGAGTGTGGCGGCACGACCCTTTGCAGGAAGGAGTGGCGTTGAAGGCGAACGTTGAAGCGAAGCCGCTGCTGGAGAACGTTGATGCGTAGCTACTTCTGGAGAGAACGCTGATGCGAGCTACTCGGAGAGAACGCTGAAAACGACGTCTTGAAACTCTCGAGCCTTGACGGTTACCATTTTGAAGTCGGAGGCCGCGTCACGTTCACAAACTCGACATCCCTCAAGAGAACAGAGGTTAGAGTCCCCGCCCTATCTATCGATCCTGCTTTCTAGAGAGTCGGGGTTTGGGAATGACTTCCCTGGCTGGAAACGCCTTCTTTTCTGATGCAGTGCGGTTGAGGGGTGCAAATATGTCTTGACGCTACGCCTTGGAGAAACATAAAATCTCACATAATTGTTTCATCATAGACCAGATGAATTTGTGGGCGAAGTTCCCATCGTGCGTCCTGACGGGAGAAGGGTCTCCGTGAACTCAGGAGAGTTGTTGATTTCCTTTGCTTTCGATTTTGGAGAAGTCTTTCCCGATCTTTACGTGTGACGAAATTGGATTGCTTATCCCCTTCTACTAGGCGTTCAAGAGCAACGCGATCCTCTTCATCTATAAACGCACGTCCCGTCAAGTATCTTTGTCTTTTTATCAAATCAACAAAGGCTAAAAGGAGGTCGGCTTCTTTCGGATCTTCCAAAGATCTTGCCCCGATGGTGGAGTAGCATCTCCGTGACGGTTGGAGCTTCCATGCTTGAAGAACCGTTGGGGTGGCGGAAGCGGCTCTGCCCGCGATCGTAAGTGTATCGTGCGAGAGATGGCACGGTTTTGATCATGAAGTTCGGAGTCATGGCGCTGTTTCAAGGGCGAGGATGGTGTCCGGAAGGGCGCAAGATGTTAGCGCTGAAGGATGCAAACTGCTAGCACAGAGTGTGGTGATGCGCGGCTAGCATGAGCGTGCGGCATGTGTGCCCGACATGTGCGTCCGGTAAGCGTGTCCGGTAAGCACGTCTGCAAGCGCTCCGGCATGCGCGTCTGGTAGGCGCTTCTGGCATGCGCGTCTGGTAGGCGATGGATCGTCTTAGAATGGGCGCTGGCTTGGTGTGGACGCTGGTTAGGCATAGACGCTGGCTTGGAATTCGGCATGGTGTGGACCGTTGGCTTGGCACGGTGCTGGCTTGGCGTGGCTCGGACTTGTTCTTGCGGGCCCAGTTGCCTCTTCCCATACGTAGCTCAAACAGGAAATCCTTTCCTTATTCAAATTCCAACAAGTGTTATGCTCATGAAATGGGTTGGCTCCCTTTTTTTTACCTCGTATCTTTGTTATCACGTCATGGTGTTAGCGGTAGCGCGGTAGTGATAAAGTGAGCGAGCATATTCCAAATTATGTACTCCAAATGGTTTCTCTTTCAATTTGTTTTATTGTTTTCTTGTGCTGGTGCAAACCATAGCCATAGGTTTTCCTTTCATAAACTTGTGGAAATACTTCATCATAAATAATTCTTCGAATGTCACTGTAGTAACATCTGCTAATAGTGACAGGTAATTATTATTGTGCAAAGTAGGCACGTACGGGTAGGTGGCTTTTTTTTTGAAAGGCAAACAAAGCGCCCGGTTTATGGTTTTTGTCTTCCTCGGATTTCTTGGGTTGATAGATAAATGTTACTTTGACAGCTTGGGTTATTCTTTTTGGAATGAATTGTTTAGGAGTTGATTGTTTTAGTTATGATTGAAAGTGACGCAAACATCCCAGAAAACCATGGAACCGTTTGTTGGTAGATGACATGGGGTGAAACATAACATGGCTATTGGTTTTATCATTCCCATGAAAACTTGAAAGAGCGAACCATGTATCTTGTCTAGGTAGGACTTACTTGGTTTTTTAGGTCTCTTGATGAAAAGGAAACCTTCCGGTGCACAATCGAGTTTTATGGGAAACACCGTCGTGGAAAGTCCCCAAATCGTTACCGAGTCCGTCCGATAACCGAGCCATTGATCCTTGGGCGGATCGCCTACTTCTATCCTCTCGGGGACACTTGTCGTGGAAAGTCCCCATCATCCCTTGTCGCGTCATGACCGATAATCGAGTCGCTTGGTAGCAGCCGAGTCGAGGGGATCGCCTTCCTCTACCATCTTGACATCCGGGTCGAAGAATGAGATCACCGGTTGAAAATTGACATTGTAACCGAAAGATCGAACCTCCCGCTGTGGTCACCAATTGTTTATGGGTAAAAATCGTTTCGCCGATTTCCCGTAAATTCGGTAGGTGAGTGAGAAACTGGTTCAAACCCTAAACAAATGTGCTTGCACGTGAGCACTTTATAGATTCGAGAGATCAACTGCATAAGTCCGGCCTAAACCAATAAATGGTCGCTTCCCGGACTTGCTTCGGTCACAAAGTGGAGGAGAAGGGTTGATTTGGGGTGGGAAGCAAAGAAAGGTGTTGAGACCAGAATAATTCAGGAGAGTAGTGTCTCGACTTGTATCGAAAGTGGAAGCTTCAGTAAGCTTGCAAGAGATGAAAGCTTTTTTTGGAGAGCTTGCAAAGTTTCATTTTCTCGAGAGTGTAGTATTTTCTCCCGACCGAGACTTGTTGTCCGGTGGAAATAGGGTAAGACCTATTTATACAAGTCGAGATTGAAACGCACTTGGCCTCATGAAGGAAAAGAATAAAGGGTGAAATAATGGGAGGAGGTGGTAACCGCAAGGTGTTTATGGGTGAAAACGTTTTCACCATTATTTCCTCATTTATTTGACCGCTTTATTTTTTTTCACGCTTTCTTAATGTGAGCATAGTGTACGCTGCAAGCTGTGACCGCCAAACCAAAACCCCGAAAGCATCCCCGCTTGTGTTGATATCTCGAGTGTTGGTTGCACCTTGAGTGCAAGTGGCGCCGCTAGTGGCGCGTGTGGCATGTGCCATTGGCATGTGCGGAATGCCCTTGTTGCGGGTTGTACCTCGAGCGTAGTGGGCAATGCCAGAGTCGCTAGTGGCGTGCGTGGCATGTGCCAATGGCATGTGCGGAATGCCTTGGTGGTAGGTTGTACGTTGAGTGTAAGTGGCAATGCCGTAGCTCGCTAGTGGCGTGCGTGGCATGTCTGGAATTCCTTGGTGGTAGGTTGTACGTTGAGTGTAAGTGGCAATGCCAAAGCCATAGTGGCGTGTGTGGCGTGTGCCAATGGCATGTGCGGAATGCCTTGGTGGTAGGTTGCATGGTTTGCAAATTAGGCTACCAAATAGTGGGTTTTGGCGTGTGCCGATGGCGCGTGCGGCCGACCGGCCTAGGTTGCACGGCTTGCAAGTTAGGCTACCGCGCAGACAGGTCCACTACTAGGTGATGAAGGATACCAGCGAGCGTGTTGGCATGTGCCAATGGCATGCGTGGCCGTTAGGGCCGTGGCCTTGGTAGGAAAAGCTACCACCGAGCATGTTGGCATGTGCCAATGGAATGCGTGGTCGTTAGGGCCGTCGCCTTGGTAAGAAAAGCTACCAATGAGCATGTTGGCATGTGCCAATGGCATGTGTGGCCGTTAGGGCCGTGGCCTTGGTAGGAAAAGCTACCAAATGAGCATGTTGGCATGTGCCAATGGCATGCGTGGCCGTTAGGGTCGTGGCCTTCGTAAGAAAAGCTACCAAATGAGCATGTTGGCATGTGCCAATGGCATGCGTGGTCATTAGGCCGTGGCCTTAGTAAGAAAAGATACCAACGAGCATGTTGGCATGTGCCAATGGCATGCGTGGCCGTTAGGGCCGTGGCCTTGGTAAGAAAAGCTACCAACAGCATGTTGGCATGTGCCAATGGCATGCGTGGTCGTTAGGGCCGTGGCCTTGGTAGGAAAAGCTACCAAATGAGCATGTTGGCATGTGCCAATGGCATGGAGGTGAATTAGGGTTTTGTTCGTTGTAACCCTAATTTGAAAAAATACCCCTATTAAATACCGACTACCGCCTTGAATGTCCTAATAAATGTGTCACTGGTGATATTAGGTTATTTTTAGGGTTTTACGAGTTTACCCTTCGTTTAAAAACCACCATCAACACAATCGTAACTCAGTTACGGTTGGTAAACTAAAATAGTTACCAACCGTAACTGAAGAAAATTCTCAGATATAAGAACATACGGTTGGTAATTGAACTATTACCAACCGTATGTTCTTCAAAATCTCCAGTTACGGTTCGTAATTGAGTTATTACCAACCGTAACTCACATAAACCCAAAAATTTCAATTTCAATTTTCATACAAAACTCTAATTTTTGATACAAAATTAACTTAAATCCAACACGATAAACTAAACCCTAAATGGGTTTTTCCAAACATTTTTCAAATCGCCGATTAATCGAAGACGATAAAATTTTCAGTTTTAATGGAGGTTACGGTTGATGGAGGAGAAGATAAGATGAAGAAGAAGATGAAAAAAAAAAGTTGATTTGATTTTTTTAATTCATTAGGTTTAAAAAAAAATTGATTTGATTTTGGTTGATTTAAGGTGAAAAGGGTAATCTAGTCAATCTACAGCCCCTATAGGACATCCCTAACCAATAAGAGGGACATTGCTATCACACTTGCCGCCTCTATATCAATTCTTGCCGCCCCTTTACCAAGACACTAAATAAATATATTAATGCTATGTGTTCAATATTTATAGAACAACAAGTAAAATGTATGTGATGACCCCGTGCTGGGGTTGTTGGCATCCCTCAGTGGAGATTCTGATATTGCATCATGAACTGTTCAATTGATCATCAGTTTTTCCATTTATCATTTGTCCATGCTCATCCCGAGCCATTAAATTTAAAATATTAGAGATTCTGATATTGCATCATGAATTCTGCTTAGAAGAAGAAAAAAACTCCAACCCAACCCATGAATATGATCGGCTAGGAAAAAAAATCGGATCTCAAAAAGTTCTTAGCCGAAGTGCCGAACACAATACAAAACATATCCGACCCGAACATATTTAAGTTAGGCAAAGCCCAACATTGATCAAGGTATTGCAATTCTAAATTTCCACTTGTATCCTTGACCACTTGGACATATTCTAAATAAGTTCAACTACAATATTACATCCTTATTTAGAATTGCAATACCTTGGCAAGGCCAGTTACATGCTGCTGGGGGGAAGTCGGTGAAAGATCCTGCTACAGAAAAAGGAAATCCTTTTCCTCGGTGAAATAGAAATCCTAAGAATAGGCAACTTGCTACGAAACATCCTTATATATAACACCACTCTGGCGAATACTCAACACAACTTAAGCATCTTGCATCCTCACAGCTCTCCTCTTGAAAATTCTCGGTACAAATTTTCAAGTTATTTTCTCTCTAGATTTCAACATGGCTGAAAATCAAGCAACATCAGCAACCAGAAGCGAACGCCGCAGACCACCATTACCAAAGGTAGCACCTTGGCTTGTAATCCCGTACGGAAAAGGGATGAAAAATCAAGCTTTTTATAACTTATGTGAACCAGATAAAAGGACTTGTAGGAAATTTATATCCGAGTTGAGTGGCAAATCTTTTTTTCAGAAACCTAGTCATCAAGGATGGTTGGTCATTGTATGTGATGATGAAGAAGTTGATTACACCCCAAATTGGATTTATGGGGATTGTTTTCTGTGGAATCCTATAACATTAGAGACCATACAATTACCTAACATACTCACTTCAGGTTATACATATGATGATTACTATTTCCAAGATTCTGTTTTGTCTTCGCCTCCCAAAACTGCTACAACTAGTACTAATCTTGGTAATGGCAATGAGTCGATGGTTTTTTTTGTGCTCGAGCGGCGTGAAGATGAATACGAATATGTCTTTTTATTTTGTCGCCCCGGAGACAAACAATGGAAAACACACAAGTATTTTAGAGATAGAAATATTGATGAAGATAACAATATTTCATCCCTTCATTATATTAAAGGAAATCTATATGCAATGAGTTGTTCAAGATTTTCTAACTACAAGATCGGAATAGAAAAAACAGATGATAATAGCCTTAGCCTCTGTGTAAGGCTATTTGAGACAAGTGATCACACTCCTGTAGGAGGAGGACTATACACCAGTCGTTCCAGAATAGGATATGTGCAAACCTACGAGGAATTCTACAGACTTGAATTACATACCACCTATCAAGGTTTGGAGGTTATCTCGGTTGATGTGGCGAGGTTGGATTTTTCTTCAATGGTGTGGAAAGAGGTAAATAGTTTAGGTGATAATGTTCTCTTTTATGGCCAAAACACAGTAGCATCTTGCTCAGCAGCTGAATTGGGTCTTACGAGGGGTTGTTTGTACTACACGGTACCCGACAACAAGTGCTTGTACAAATTTGAGTTAGAAGGTATGAGTACTATGATTTTGCCGTGTCTAAAGCTGCCAACACCATGGTTTACATCGAACTGGATTATGATGCCAACAACTTTCAGGTACCAAACACTTGTTGCATTTTCTTATAAACTAATATATATCTTAACTCCAGAATTGTATCAATGGTTGTACATATGTCATTAATAATTTGCGTATGCTATATTTTGTAGGGTTGCAGGCGAGGGACAAGAAATAACAGAATCGAAGTTACATAAACGTGAAAAAGATTCCATAGTGGAGCCGGAAGGATTATATACAAGTTCAGGTAACAAAAATCATGGAATAATTTGCAATTGTGGAGAAGTAGAAAACCAAAGGCCATGGAATATTCTAAACGAGGATACTATAAACTTGTTAGCAAGTTATCTCCATCCATTTGATTACAAAGAGTTCAGATCGGTTTGTAAAGAAAATCGCTCGATTCTACCTATAGCAAAAAAGGCATCAACTTCTAATAGTATCCTAAACCGCACTTATGTGTCTCCATTCTTGGTATATTCAATCACGACTGACTGCACTCTCCACAAATTTGTTGACCCTATGAATAATAACGAGAACTACCTTATGAAGCTTCCGTTACTAGGAGGAGCTAAAATTCGGTTCCAAAAGGGTGGCTGGCTGCTTATGTCGGAGGGGAATCACAAATTATTTTTTCACAACCCCTTCACAAAGGAAACCATTGAACTTCCGGATTTGCCAACGGATTATGACTTCCCCAACATCTCATTCTCCTCGTTGCCCACTTGTTCGACTGTGTAGTTTTTGGCATTCGAGTAAGAAGAAGACCAAGTAGTATCGGTGTCTACCTTATTGCAAAGGGAGAAAATTCTTGGAGGTTTCACCAGTTTGACAATATTTATATGGACCACTACAGGCCATTATTTAACACCTCAACTTTACACGAGGGAACATTGTATTGTGTAGATTACAGTGGACATTTAGGAGCTTTTAATTTGGAGGACAGGAGTTACAAAGTTCTTCCGAAGCCTCGTGCACAGTTTAACGATGCATATCCTAGTTTTTTGGTGGAGTGTGGTGGAGATCTTTTGCTAGTGAAATTAGGACGTAATGGAACGTTGGTAGGTGTTTTCAAGTTGGATTTTTCCAGGATGGAATGGGTTGGAATCAAAAGTTTAGGAAAATATATGTTGTTCGTCAGTTATACATCATGTATCTCAAGAATCGCTCCAAACAGTGGGATGGAGAACAAAATCTACTTCGCTAGATTGTCTTCGCATGGAGAAGGAATTTTATATTATTCGCTTGATACGGGAAGTTACCATTCTCTTGGGAGTCATCATTGGTCTAAAGATTTTTCTGATTCAAAGGGATTCTCATCATGGTCTTGGATTGAACCTAATTGGTCAAGATCCTCTGTTCAAGAGCTCGAATGGACTGCGACTCTTTCCTAATAATGTGGGACTTTTGACAGTAAAAAAAAACCATCTTTGGTGTTATGCATGCATATGACAAGCAAGTATTCTATTTTATCGTTATGTCTTGTAACAAGGGTTAATTGTGCAGTAAATATGATTATATGGATCTTCCGTGTCTCTTTTAAAACTTTAACGGCTATTTCCGAGTCACATTTTTCTTGTTCTTAAATTTAAATCCAACATGCAAGTTACGAATTCCAACATCCGACATGTTTATCAGCCGACAAACGTTAACTCGGATCATGACATCCACGCAATTGTGTCATAGCTTGCTCGTTTTGTTTTCTAAGCTCTGTAATGCCAAATGTTTCTTGTTTCTGAAAGAAAATTTAATCAAGCAATTTCATTGGTAATATCCGAACACAGTGAAGCACATTGATTTTGTACTTGAATTGCATGAGATAAGATATATCGCCTGACCATGCCCACAAGTTTCTTTACCGGAAGTTGATGATTTGAGTAAATTTTCTTCGATCCTCATTTACAGTCGGTAAACCGTAAACCCCACATAACCAATAATAATTTTTCCTTGAGATCGAAGCCTCTTATTTTGTATGTTGTTGTCTGGGACATATACTCAGGACGTACTGCTAAATGTTATGTCCAACATCCTGTCGTGCTTGACCCAAAAATTAGTGCTCAACTGGCTTACCTCACTGCACTACAATAATACTCCCTCCGTCCCACCATTAGATGACCTACTTGGTCTAAGATCTTGTCCCATCATTAGTTGACCTATTTCACTAATCAAGGGGATATCTCTAAAACTACCCTTTTGATTGATTATCGGTATCATAAGAAATATGTATAGTTTGATATTCATGTTTATACTCATTATGTAGGTGTTTTAAAATGATTTTCAACGGTACAAAATTTACGAAAATCTATGGTATAGTTTGAGAGATAAATGATTTCTAAATTTTACAAATTATTATCCATAAAGGTATAGTTGTAAAAAATACTTAAAAACACTCATTTCATTCATTGCATTAAGAATTGTGCAAACTTCAACTAGGTCATCTAATAGTGGGACGGAGGGAGTAATAATAAAAGAATTTGCATTTATTTTCTTTCTGAAAGGATTAAAGAATGTGCATTTTGATGCTTGGATTCCTCGGAAATCTTAACGGTTTTAAATCATATAAAACGCCTCATCACATAATGCTCATGCAAAAATAGTTCCCCAAGCAACTCTGGAGAGGTGGGTGCCAGTTTAAAATAAGTGGGATGATTCCAGTGTGGTTCAAAATCACTATCCGCAAAGAAGTACTCTGTGAGGCTATCTTCTAAAAGGAAAATATATTACATTGTTTGTTACATCAGAAGATAAAGCTATCTTCTAACATTAATTGAGTTAAGGCTTCCCTTTCCGAACAAGCTGCACATATAACGCTTTCTACTTCAGGTGGTGCGTTTTGACCGAACACAAAGTGTCTTATGGACTTTCTTTATCTTCTTTTCTCTCTCATCCCTCTCTCATCCCTTCTTCTTCTCCAACAAAAACACCCCTAGCAACTCTTCGTCCTGCTCGCATTTAGTCCGTTTTAGACTAGATTTCAGCATGTTTCTTTAGTTTTTCTTGCTTTTTAGGGTTAGTCAGTAAGGTTAGTTTAGTTGTTATTATGTTTTTTTAGTTATCTACACTATTATGGTGGTTTTTTTGTCCTTTTTAAATTTTATCTATGCTTTAATGGCGATTCTTGGTTATTAGTTTGGGTTTTAAGATCAATAGGGATGTTCTCCAACGACGAAACCTTCATCTTTGTTGTCTCTGGCAACGAAATTTCATCATTAATTTATCTGGCGACAATAACTATATTGATGGTTTTTTTGACGATGGAATCTCCATCCTAATTACAAGATATTTGGAAAAATCACTCCTATTTTTGGAGAACATCTTTCTAAAGAAGAAAGTCAAACAAAATGGATGGAATTTAATTCCGAGAAGAACCATTCTTTCTCCGATTTAACCGATCTTATTCATACTTGTATTTGTTTTACTCCGGTAATCCTTTTCTTTCTCTTGTACGATTTCTTGGTAATGTACTTTTAAGGTATGATCTTGTTTCTTTGTACTCTCTTATTTTCGATCTTAAATTCATTGTAACCTCGAATTACCATTAATGAAAAGATTCATTGTCTATCAAAAAAAAAAAGTGACTTCAGCTGAATAAAGAATGTTTTTAAACAAGATCTTTTGGAGCAACAGAGAGATTAGAACGCACAGGAAAAGTCCTTCCTAAAACAATATTGGACGATATCTTGTTTATTTTTTGAGGCATGATATTCGACAATGAAAACTTGTAACATTATAGAAAGTATTAAAGCCTGTGATCACAACATCAAAATAGATTTAATCCCATATAATAATTCTTCCCTCGATTTCTTTTTACCCCCAACACAGTACAGTTACCCTCCCAAATAACCTTGTAAATAAAAATATTGATTCTCATTGTGCAATATGTGGAGAAGCTGTTTAAACTATGGAACACCTCATTTTTGAATACAGTCACTCTAAAGCTATTTGGAGAGCAATGAATATCAATATTGAAGCTATTTCTAATAATTTCAGAAAGTATTTTGAATGGGCAGAGAGTTGCTTCTGTGGTAAAGTGGCACGTTTAGCATGTTTGGCATGCCAATTAGCGTATTGGCGCATCCTTGCCTCTTTTGATGCTGTAGCAGGTTTAGGACGACCTGATTGGTCAAATTAAAAGAGGGGCCGACCAAGCATGGGTGTTGCCACACTTTTAGTGTGCGTGTGGTAAGTTTAGAGCGACCTGATTGGTCGATGGGAAGGGTGTTGTCAATCAACATGGGCCCGGCCTCATTCTAAATGTGTGTGGCGCATTTAGAGTGACCTGAATGGTCGATGGAAAGGGGGCCGACAAGCAAGGGCGTGGACACACTTCCAGCGTGCCGTGGCGGGTAAAGCGAACTGATTGGTCGATGGAAAGGGGCCGGCAAGCAAGGGCGTGGACACACTTCCGGTAGCGTCGTGGCGGGTTTAAAGCGACTGATTGGTCGATGGAAAGGGGCCGGTTGAGCAGCATGGGTGTGGCCACTTGCAAGTGGCGCTCACTGGCCTATGACATGGCCTCACCTCCCTTTGTTGCTGCTCCCATTCTGCGGCTCCTTGTTTTAAGATTTTGGGTAGGATTTTGCACCTACTAATCCATGGCGGATTCATTACCTGGTTCGCCTAGGCTTAATTTCGACAGGCAAGGTCTAATATACTGCGGAGCGCACAAAACCCTAATTTTTGCAAATTAGTCAGGGTAATATCTGGATCTTGTGAATTATCACAAAATTGATTGAATTCTATGTGTTGACACAGAGTTCTTTAAGTTCATTTCCAGAAAGCAGTATGCTTTCCGATTGAATACTTTATGCAAGGACCTTATCCTTGATACTTGGAAATTGTGCTACTCTCTGCATGCGAGTGAACACAATTGTCATGCCATATCAACATTAAGGGTTCAACTGGGAACATAGCACGTAAAGCATTCAAAGAAACTTATATTAATTGAATAATATAGGCAGGGTGCCGAAATTTACAGAATATCTGGGATTGTTGCTACATGCGCCATTCTTGTGGATATATGTTGCTCAATAAATGCGCTAGTGAAGAGGTTGAACACTCATCACTTTTACATGGATATGTTTCTTTGCAGAGTGACGGAACATTAAATGTATGGTTTTACAAATTTAGACCTGATCTAAAAACCACCATCAACAAGCGCTCAATCTGTTTCTACTGCCCCTTTTAGCAAGGTTGTTGGACCTCCACCCTCATTACCAGATTGGACCGTACTGGGAAATCTTCCTTTTGCTGGTGATATAGACTTAGGTGGTGCTCAAGATTTTTTTCGGTTCCTAGCTCATCCACCATGTCGTCTCTTCGTCGTGGTGAGGGCTCAGTACTCGTGCCCCATGCTCGCTCTCAAACGATTGGTGGAGTTATTGATGATTCTGAGAAGGGTAAGCTGCCTGAGAGCTTGAGCCTTGGTAGTTCTGATGATGCTATTATTGAAGACATTTTGCGGGACTCGAAGGGTCCCTTTTCTGTTGAAGCTGATCGTCATCACCTGGATAGCTCTTTTGAGGTAGCTTCATAGTTGGATGTGTTGTCTGCTCAATATCGTGCGTCTAAGGATCTATTCTTTGATCCGGACTGCCTTCGCTCCAGTCAGAGCTTTGGTGAAATCCACAGGGGTAGCATCCAAGATATGGATGCCTTCATAGATACCTACGCGGATTTCCTTCCTCGTCTTTCAGCATTCTGAGTAAGTGCTTCTTACCTTACTGCTTCGTAATTCGTTTTGAATCTTCGTCTGTCCTTATGTTCCCTATTTTCAGCTTTGCAAACAAATAGATGTTGGTTGCACCTTGTTCAAGTTCTATAGGGCCAAGTGTACTCATTTGAGTGTTCTTCTGGAGCGTGCTCGTAAAGAATATGCCCTTGTTAGTGTACATCAACCTTCGTCCAGTGATGTTGCTTCTGCTGTTAAGATATCTTCGTTGGAGGATGATTTGAGAAAGACTCAGAGATCCTTGGAGGCTTGTCTGTTGGATCTTGAGAGAGCTAACAATGCTGCTAAAGTTGTTGATGATAGGCGCAAAGCTTCCGATTCTTCCCTGGCTGCTGAGTCTTCCAAAGCCATAGGTTCGTTTTTTCTTTCCCTTAGCTTTGTTTTTATTTTCGCTTGGTTGCATAGTCCTGAGACAACCTACGCCTGCCATCTGGTATCTCTAGTGATCTTAGACATCTCCGGGAGCAGGTAGACAAGTTGACCTCCAATGGTTGGTATTATCAGAAGAAGTCTGACAGGTTAATGAACGTGACTGTTCATAACGAGTCCCAACTTTCTCTTAAATCTGCTCATAACGCGGATCTTGTGAAGCAGATGGATTTGCTTCGTAAAGAATGTGATGAATCTCTTAAATGGAAAGAGGGCCTCATTTTAAAGAAAAAGGAGGATATTTCCTTGGTCGAGAAACGCCTCCTATCCCAACGAATTATACGTAAGAAGTATCATGCGGATTTCGAAGATGCCTGCGCTTCCTTAGCTAAGGTTATCGAGGAACATAATGTACTATCTTCTGAGGTATGTTCTCGTAGGAACAGACTTGTTGAGGATGGTTCCGTGTCCTCTTCCATGTCACACGCATCTTTGGTTAAAAGGCTGGAAGAGTTAGAGAATGTGTACCGAGTCTTATCCTCTAGGAATGCTTCGCTCCGGATTGATGTTGATGATCTTCAGACTAAACGAGACACCCTTGTGGAAGATCTCGAAGCCGCTGAGGTGGACCTTGCTGAGGCCCAACATAGTTTATAAGAATCCCTTAGCCATGCATGAGGTAGCTTAGGGTCCTTATTTTCCAACAACATTCTTTGTATCCTCCTTTGCTTCTTCACATTTCTTACACCATTTGTACTCTTAGGTCTCCAGGAGCAGCTGGTGGGCGTGAATGCCAAGATAAATCGTCTTGAGGGTTAAATATATTCTCGCCAGTTTGATTCTGCTGCAAAGTTCAAGGCTGAGGCGCTCCAGCAATCTAATGATCATCTTAGTGCTCAGGTGATAGAGCTCAATCATAAATTAGCCTCTGATCTGGCGGCCCAGGCCTCCCAAATGAAGGTTCAGTTCGATAAGTCGGCCATTGATTATATAAATGACGCCTTTGCGGAAGATGAACGTCAGGCTGAAGGAATAGTCTTTCCTCGTCTTCCTTACCCTTGATTTTGTTGTTTGTTGCTTTGTTTAAACAAGCTCCTTGTTGTATTATGCCTTCAGCTGAGGCATCTTTTCTACCATTGGTGTCTCTTTTATTTGAAACAATGCTTCGTGATGGTTTGAACCTTCGTTATCTGCAACTTTTAAGACACGTCAGTCATATTTTGGTAACATTATTACTTTACCTATGTTATTGCATGAATATTTCGTTTGTAGACGTATTGTGTGTAGTTGATCGCACATTCAAGTCATCACGAGGTGCTAAGGTATGTTTAACCTTGGGTGGAACATTTATCGTCCTACCTAAGTATCATTTGTCTAGAAGGTACTGTGGTGGCGAAGGTCCCTACGTGGGAAATAGTTTTCCTGTAACCCTATGCGTTCAGCGCGAAAACTTCTTTACTTCGACAAGGTATCTCTATAGGGGATATCTTACTTTTTCTTATTGCCTCATGAATGGATCTATTGCCCCGAGGATCCTAGTATTGACATATGCATTGTTATGTCTTGCCTTGTTTCATCGTTAATCCTGGCTGAGGGTGTCTAATCTAACCCAATTTGTATCTAATCAAAATTTAACTTTCTTTTAGCAAAAAGTTTCTTTCATTGATTAGTAAGGTTTATAATACCTTTGATCAGGGATAGAACATGGTAGGCTATTGCCCGTTCCCTTCTTCTCCTGAGTAATCACCATTCTCTTACGGGTAGTACTTTTTTAATTAGGTACATTGCATTCCAAGGGTGTTGAAATACTTCACCTTTGAGGGTTCTTAGGTAGTATGACCCTTTTCCAAACATGTCATGTATGATGTAGGGCCCGTCCCATGTTGGAGCTAGATTTTCCCACTCCTTCTTTCTTTGATATGGTGGTATATGATGTAATACGTATTCTTCGACCACAAAGTTTCTAGGGATGACCCGTTTGTTGTATTCGCGAGCTAGCCTTCGTTGATAGGTTACCATCTTTTGCAAAGCCACTTCCTACCTTTCTTTAAGATCATCGAGCTTTTCCAACATTAGGTACGTTGTTAGATTCTTCTCCCATGCCTCCGTTTTTGTCGTTTGAAGTATTATCTCCGTTGGGATGACTGCTTCGGCTCCTTAGGTTAGCAAGAATGGAGTTTCTCCCGTGGCCGCCCTTCTTGTAGTTCGGTAGGCCCACAGGACATTGTGCAGTTGTTCGCACCATCTTTTCTTGTATGCTCCTAGCTTTTTCTTCAAGTTCATCGCTATTATTTTGTTAGTTTCCTCCGCTTGTCAATTGCTCTTAGGGTATATAGGAGTGGACTTTTTTTTTCTGAATGTTGAAAGTATCGAACAACATGTCAATGCTCTTTCCTTGTAGTTGCTTGCCATTGTCAGAGACTATGGCGGCTGGTATCCCGAACCTGCATATGATTTGCTCAAACAAGAACTTAAAGACACTTGTGTCCCTAATTCTCTCCAAAGACTTTGCTTCCACCCACTTGGTGAAGTAGTCCGTAGCCACAATAAGATATTTACTTTTCGAGGTTCCCTCTATCAAGGGTCCGACAATATCAAGCCCCCATTTGACAAATAGCCAAGGGCGATGACCGAGTTAAGCTCCATCGTTGGTGCTTTAATCTTCCCGGCAAAGCGTTGGCATCTTTCACAAAACGCTTAGCCACGCGTTCTTTGAATCTTCGTCCATGCTTAGCCAGTAGTATCCTTACATTTTGGATTTGACCGCCAAGGACCTTCTTCCGCTATAATTTCCGGCATCTCCGTTGTGTATATCATGAAGTATTTTCCTTCCTTCGGTTCGTGAGAGGCACCGCATTAGAGGTCCAAGAAATGACCTTCTATACAGTATTCCATCACGAAGGCTGTACATTGTTGCTTTTGATTCAAGTTTCCGATCCTCTTTGACATCTGCTAGTAAGGTGCCTTTGTCGAGGTATTGGTGAATTGGAATTCTCCAATCATCCTCCGCTTCGACTTCGTCATTTTCGTCCCGACATGGATTGGACTTTGTCGATTCTGCGACTTCGTCATCGTTCTCTTAATTCTTTGTCTTCTTTTTCCTTCTCAGCTTCTCTCATGTCTCGAGTTTGAACGGCCAATGCCTCATCAAAGCACTTCGAGATTGGTCCTTCTATCGAAGGTTCATATATCCTTCTGATTTTTACGGAGGTGGTACTTCTATCCCTTATCATTCATGATATGAATGCTAAGGCATATGCGTTTCTATTATCTTTTAGACAGACATGTCTGAATGTTACGTTACTGATCTTTGACGCATGCTCCCATGCTAACTTTAGGTATGAAGATAACACTGGATCCAAAGTTTGGTATTTGAGCTCGATTTGTCTAATGACTATCTGTGAGTCACTAGTCAAACGAACATCTAATAAGCCGTTCCAAGCGTAGACCATGTATGACTGCCTCGTACTCCGTGATGTTATTGGTGTATTGTTCGAATTCTAACCTGAATTCATAGATGAGTCGGTTTCCGGTAGGGGTGGTTGTTACAATCCCTATGCTTGCGCCCTCTCCATTGGAGGAGCCGTTTACAAATATCTCCCATCTTCGTGAATTCTGAGGTTCCAGGAGATCTTCTGGTTCTTGCTTGTCTTCCTTCATTCTGGGGATATCTTCTATCTCTGCTTCGTCGCTGAGAGGTAGGTCCGCCAGAAAGTCTGCTAAGATCTGTGATTTCTCAGCCTTCCTAGTTTCAAAAATTATGTGGAACTGTTTAATCATGGCATTCCATTTTGCCACCCTTTCAATTTTTCCGTGATATCGAGGATTTGACCTATTTGAGCCTTCGTGAAGAATCGGATGGTATGTGCGTCAAAATATATCCTTAGTTTTTGTGTTGCCACTACTAAGGCGTATATAAGTTGGTCCACCTTGGTGTAGTTACGCTCCGCTGAACTGAGTGTTTTGCTGATGTAGTAGATGGGCTTTTCTCCTTTTCCTTGGTCTCGTACCAGCATTGCGCTTACTGACATAGCTTGTTGCTGCCAAGTATAAGGTGAGTACTTCACCTGGCTCCGGCTTCTGTAGGATGGGTACTGAAGCCAAGTATTATTTGATCTTTTGGAAAGCTTGCTCGCACTTCATGGTCGACGTGAACCTTCTTCCTTTCCTTAATGTATCGAAGAATGCTTTGCATTTATCTGATGATCTTGCTATGAATCTTCCCATGGAGGCTAATATTCCATTTAGCTTTTGTACTCCTTTTAGTGTTTACGGAGATGGAATTTCCATTATTGCTCTAACCCTTTCGGGGTCCACTTCTATTCCTCGCTTAGTCACCAAGTATCCTAGGAATTTTCCTGAGGTTACTCCGAACGTGCATTTCTCCGGGTTTACTTTCATGTGAAAGTTTCTCATGGATCCAAATATTTCCCTTAGGTATGACAGGTGGTTTTTCGCCTCTTTGATTTTGACAAGCATATCGTCCACATAGACCTCCAGTATCTTGCCTATCCATGGTTTAAAGATTTTGTCTACCAATCGCTGGTATGTTGCCCCGCGTTCTTTAGTCCAAAAGGCATCCTTGTATAACAATACAAGCCTCGTGGGGTAAAGAACACAAAGATGCTCTGGTCTTCTTCTGCAAGAGCGATTTGGTTGTAACCAGAGTAGCCATCCATGAAGGATAACCTCTGGTGACCTTCGGTTGCATTGGCCAGCTGGTCAATATTTGGCAGCGGGTAGCTGTCCTTGGGGCACGCCTTGTTGAGGTTTCTAAAGTCGATGCAAATGCGCACGCCTCCGTTCTTGTTAGGTACGATCACCATGTTGGATATCCACGTGGTATACTTGACTTCTCGTATGAATCCTGTTGTTATTAGCTTTTGCAACTCCTTTTCTAACGCTTCTTGGTAGATATCTGCCACCCTGCGGATACGTTGTTTCAATGGTGGTATTTCCGGTTTAAGCCGGAGATGGTCGGAGACCAAATTTGGGTCAATTCCAGGCATGTCTTCCATTGACCATGCGAAGATGTCTACGTTATCCCGTAATAGCCTTTGTAGCTGCATCTCCTCGTCCTCTTCTAGTAAAGTTCCAATGTTGATCATCTTTGGTTCTGCCTCCGTTCCGATGTTTATTTTCTTTGTTGGTTCCACCGGTGAGAAGGTTTGTTTGTGAGGACTTTGAGGACTTTTTTACTGTAAAGGTCATTTGGTGGAGACATCTGCTGCTGGTGTTGCGGACGTAGTTGCTTCCTGAACTGAGGGGGCTTCGGGCACTTTGAAACCTCCGTTCTTTACTTACTGGCATTTGCCTTTCGTGTTGCTGTACGGCAACTCTTTCTTCGTTGAGTCTGACCTCCGCTAGATTGCATAGCCTTGCATCTTGTTGATCACCTTTGATTTTCATTTCCCCCATGGGTGTAGGGAATCGAAGGTATTGGTGATAGGTCGAAGTTGTTCCTCTCAACCGATGTACCCATAGTCGTCCCATGATGCCTTTGTAGGGCGAAGGTTCTTCCACAACACAGAACCTTGTATTGGTTACTAAGGGTCCCGCGCGTACCTGCAAGACGATTTCTCCTTTTGGTTTAGAGACTGATCCATTGAAACCATATTATGCAAGTGGACGAATCTATTTGCTCAGCCGTCAGACCCATACGTAAGTAGGATTCGTAGAACAGTACAGTTAACGAGTTTCCCCCATCAATGAGGACCTTTGTAACGTTCCACCCATGTATTGGTATAGTGATCACAAGTGGATCATGGTACATCTCGACTTCCTGGTTGACGTCCTTTGTTGAGAATGTTAATGGCGTAGCCATCCATTCTGCCAAAGTGCTAACAGGTGGTCCGCCTAGCTTTAACACCTCGTGGGCTTCTAGGCTTCTTCTATTTCGAGCTAACTCGAGGATGTGTTCGGGTAGCTATTCCTGACCTCCGTTGGAAAAGGTGATCATGTTGAATTATTTGTCGTCTTGATGTAGTTCTACCCTTTTCTTGGGGTCTACCTCAGTATCAGCTGGTTGTATCTGCACGTACTCCATAAATTTTCCTTCGTCTATGTATCTCTGAATCGTGTTCCGCAGGTGATAGCATGTGTCAGTTGTATGCCCGTAGTACTGGTGGTACTCATAGTACTCCTTAGACTCCTTTTTTTTATCCGGTTTCTTTCCCCTAGTGTTAGGGTACGGAAAGCCCGGCTTTTCTCCTTCCTTGCTTAAAATGTGCGAGAACATTGTGTTCAACTTCGTGTAGATTTTATCTACAAATTCTTCTCTTCCTTTTCCTCTTTAGCCATCTCCGTATTTGGATCTTTTATCTCGAGAGCTGGTTCTGCCACCGGCTTCGTTTTGTCGCTTAGGTATCTCCGGAATTGGTTCCAGAGAGTTGGTTCGCTGCGGAGCTGTGGTTATCTTTATTTGTGCTCTGGGGTTGTCCTTATGGATTTCTTCAAGCCTGATGTAACGATCATGGACGACCCTAAGCTTTCCTTCGGAATCGAGAGCTCGGTTGTGAAGCTCCACGAAGATGGCTGAGGTTCTATCAAGTCTATACTTATAGCAATTAATGTTAATTTCTGGATTGACTTTCCCGATTTCTTCGCATATCTTCTCGCCACACGTCGTGTATTGCATCAATGTTTCGCTGGGTCCGATAGCTAAAGCAAATAGCCTATCTAACTATTAACTTGTTGTACATTTATGTCTCCAAGAACACCGTAGACAATTGCTCAAAAGAGTCAATTGAGTTTGCTAGCAAATTTTTATACCATGTCAATGCTTTGATCTGTCAAGCTTGCAGGAAAGTACCTACAAAGTACTACCTCATCTCTTTCCCAATGGGCAAGGACGCGAGTGTAGTATCTTAGGTGGGCTGCAGGATCTGAGGTACCATTGTATGCTTGGAACGTAGGTACCGGGCATTTCGTAGGGATAGGCTCCCTCAAAATGCGAAAAAGACAACAAAGATGTTGTGCTTCATGGAGTACTTCTTCTAGCCTTGCGCCCGCGTGTCCAGTTTTCAATCCTTGTATTTCTTTTTGCATTTTCTCCATTTTCTCCATGACCATGTTCACATTGTGAGCATATGTAGACAATGTCTCGTCGTAGTAGGACTGAGAGGGCTTGTATGTTGGATCTGTTTCATCTGGATCATGGCGTGTTCTCCTGGCTCCCCCTGGTGGGTTAAGATTAACCCTTCGTCTTCCTGAGATAGATCCGTTCTCACGCCTCTTTAGCGGAGGGTGAGTTTGGGAACCTTCGATCTGTACATCAGCATATCTTTTAGATTCTGGTTCTCCTGGGACATCACGTGCATTGCATCTTCATGCTCCTTGCTACGGAGTAACAAAGCTGCTACTTATCTTTGCCATTTGATGTTCGTTGTGGATTCCACCACCCTGGGGAGTGATGTCGGCCGGATCCTCAGAGTCATCCACTCCTTCTTCTATGATTGGAGCATCGGGATCTGGCTGAATTGGAGTTAGGTTCTCCAACCCTCGTCTCGTAGGAGCTAAGGTTTTGGGTAACCCTGCGTTGGCCGCAGGTGGCTTCGTTATGTTGGCGTGATCCGGTAATGGCATGCCCAAAGTAATAGAGAGAACTCAAGTTGAATTAAATGCTTAAGTTCTAAACATTAAAGAGGTATAAGCTTAAGACTAGATCTTCTTTCCTAGATATTGAATGCCCTTAGTTTGTTGGTAAGGCTTGGTATTTATATCCCCTTCTGCTCCAGGAATATCTTCGTTCACCGCGTGCTTTCTCCAGTCGAACTCTGCCACCTCAGCTGACCCACGTTCCTTTGGGAACTTCCCAACCTCAGTACAGATTGTACCTTCGTTCACCGCCAGCCTCTACCAGTCAGGTTCCACCACATTATCTCTCTCCACGTGCTTTGATTATGCGTGTAGATAAGAGATTTGTGCATTTAATGTTGATTATAGATATGTCATCTACCTCTGTCCCTTAGCCAGCTACCTTCCCCTAGACTAGGCTTTTACTTCTTTCATCTAGGTCGTCGAGGTATCCCTTCTTGGGATGACATAAAGTAGATCTGCGAAGGTATCCTTCGCCACTTAGGTTTGTCTGTATAGCGAGGGATATACATTTATCCTATATGCGACCACTGAGATCGTGACACGTGCTCCGCAGAATATTGGTATTCACATACACAAATGGAGTTTTAAGTCCTGAAGCTGGAGAATGTATGGCAATTCGTGAAGTTGTACTATGGGATAAATATCTGCAGTTAACAGACATCCATATTGAGGCTGATGCTAAACTGGTCATTCAATCAATAAAGGAAGATAGTCTTCTAATACAATTGGAAAACAGGAACATCCTTAAGGAGATCACATATTTAAGTTTAAGTTTTAATAGTTGTTACTTTTCTTTCGTGAGTCGAGATGATAATCAGGTGGCAGATAGTGTTGCTAAATCAGTTACAGGAACAGCTTTATTATTTTCCAATTCAAAAATTTTCAGGCTCACATATGTAGTCTCCTGGCGTGAGACGTGAACTTTTCTCCACCTTAATAAAATTATTTCTTTGGTATCAAAAAAAATAAAATCAAAATGAAATGGCAATGGCAATAAATAATAGATTCCATGTTCTTCCCTTTAAGCTACTCTAGACGCCATGCTAAGAAATTTTGTTGCAAAAAAAACTATAAATACTTATTTGATTTTAGACGTCCTCAAACAGTAATTCCACATCCACCTAGAAAATCATCAATGGAAAAATAGATGTTTCACACTTTCTTATTTTTTGTCATAAAAACTCCAATTAGACGCCTTCCTTAGAGTTGTACCAATGAGAACACTAAGACATTTGATTGGTAATTTTTCGCCCAACAACCTAACTCATCCACTAAAGCATGAAACAATCATCTTCGCTTACACTGACCATAGAACTTTACTCAAAATTGGATTTTAAACCTTTAAAATTTTCAAAAAATGACAGATTAATAAGATTAAATCTAACTTACCTAACATTAGCATCAACAAATATTACCATATCATCATCAAACTTAACTGAGAAATAGTAGTGTCATCTTTCTTAACCAGGAATCCAAAATTAATGCCCTTTTTAGTAGCTTTATTAATTAACTTCGTCTGAATCTCAACCCCTAAAAGACATTTGAAAAGACGAGGGTACCCAAATACACCACAATATTTTATTTATCCACCTGTAAGTCCTCTTACCGAAAGTGGTCGTCTATGGACTGATTCGAGACGATACAACAAATCGGTATTCACACTTTGTGCGATTGTATATGGATAAGAGATCGAGACAATACGACTACCAAAGTGTGATACTTGATAATAGGTTCGGACTTAACCAAACTCTATAGGATCACTATCAATTATATGCGGAGTTAACGTTTGTGTAATTTACTTTAAATTATATAAACAAATATAATTGCGGAAAATAAAAGTAAATCACACAACAAGATTTTGTTAACGAGAAAAACTGCAAATGCAGAAAAACCCCGGGACCTAGTCCAGAATTGAATACTCTCATAATTAAACCGCTATACAAAATCTACACCAACTTCGTATAGTTGATACCAAGTAACTACCCCTAGTTCACTTAGTTTCCTCAGTATCCCTGCGCTTCCGACTTCGATGAGTGCACGCACTGGAACAATCCCTTTGGATCGTATTCCAAATAGTAAATGAACAACAAATCTGTTGGGTAACAACTCTTTCAATTCTTTCAAGATAAATATATCTCAAGTCATACACAAAGGCTCTTCCGTTTAATTTAATAATCTCCTTTGCCTGGTTAGATCAATCTATCCAATAACTACCAAAGTAGTCAAGCTTAGATTTGCAATAAATCAATATATATCTCAACGAGAAGCTATAAAGTGATGTCATTCTCACTCAACTAATCAATCAAATAAATAAGATTCTAGTTGGATCCCAGCCGATCAAGGTTTGTGCATACCCAAAGATAAGAGAACCAAATAAAAAATCTTCTTTGTCTTCAAATCTTCTTTAATCTTCAATTAACACCTGCACAACACCACTTGAACCTTTTGTGATCAATCACACACAGAACGGAGTCTGTTAACAATGGATTATCACAAGATGTCTTTAGATCTACAAACAGTTCTAAAGATCACGTCGATATTTCGATCTAGTTTGAGTGAATCTTATATCAGAAGAGAAGATTCTCAAGAATAAACAAACTAGGTACAATCAAAGTTTCAACAACCGTTAGTTTATCAAATCAATCGAAAACTAATAACACTATAATTATCTAGTTTCCCACCAACGGTACTCGTAGAGCTTCTTGATCCCACAAAAGTCTTTAAACGAGCGATCGTAAGAGATTTCACCTAATTAGGATACTTTCCTCTCCGAATAGACGGCTCCACCAGAAACAACAAGAATGAATTTTTCTTGGCTCTTATGATAGTTTGCTAGAAATGAAAACTTAGGTATTTATAGACCAAGGATGTTTGGACACTAAGGAATTTCCAAAACTGAAAATATTCTAAAGATAGGCAATGAATGGAAAGATTCAGTTTTCCTAAATCCAATAAATGCTTGTCCAAAATTTCCGAAATCTCTCAATAGAAAATCTCCAATTAGTAAATGCACATTACTAATTTTTATTCTCTAGAGATATGTATTTAATTGCTGGTAATTAAAGCATATAAAACCAAAAACCTTAATTAAAAGATTCTCAATTTATTTTAGCACAGGATCTCCTTGAGTACTAAGGAATATCTTTGAACAATAAATGATAAGAGTTATTGTACGTGTTCAAAGTATGTTAACATCTTTTCACTGTAAATCCTTATTCATATTTACATGGATTCACATTCTTGGAATCGGTTATACCACACTTCCAAACAAGTTTAGAATTGGTTCACCTGTATTCCAAGATCACTATGTGATTGATCAAATATCAAATCACATACATGGGTTCAATCAGTTCTACCAATCACTAGGATCGGTTATACCTTAATATGAAAATACTTGTGATCGGTCATACAAGTTACCAGGACCGGTTATATCAGTTAGCAGGATCGGTTACATCAATTACCAGGACCGGTTACCATATACTCATGGTATTGCTTGTTATCGGTCACACCAGTTTCCAAGATCGGTTACACCAATTACCAGGATCGGTTACATCAATTAACAGGACCGGTTACCAATTACAAGGATCGATTACACTCACTCTATGATCGGTCACATCAATTACTAGGATCGGTCACGCCAATTACAAATGTCAATCATACCATCTCATGGTGATTATTTAGGCTCGGTTACACCAACTAATAAAAACTAGTCATACCAAATCATAAGTCAGACATTGTGATTAGTTATACCAAGATACATAAAAAATTTATGATCGATTCTACCAACTCACACATATTGGTAATCCAAAGATTTGCAATGAATAGCCATACCAGTAAGCCTAACGATTTCCCTTTCGATTCATAAAACAAGATCATGAATTTACTTCCTTAAAACAAATGTAAAAAAAAAAAAAACATAGGATGAAATCTTCACCATAACCCATTCACATAATCATAATAGTATATATAAGATTATGTTGATGTCATATCTACGAAGTTCAAAAGATAAGCGTTATACTTTCTAGTCTAATTCCCTATTACTATGATCATACAAATATGACCATGTCACATCACTATATTATCATACAATATGTATAGTATATACAGCTTCACATTTATGATTTCAATATAGCACGACTTGAAAGGTACGTTAGGAATGAAGCAGTTCAAGTCAATATTACTAACCTCAAGAGGAAGGATGATGTTGTCGTTGTAGTTCGCTTCTTCTTCACATTCTTCAGGTCTTCGGAGTAATACTTTTATGTCTCAACATTCCTAGACTTTCTAGTCTAACCTAAACGAAGTTGAATCTAGTATATAATCAAGCGACTTTAGATGAGTTTTGACACACTAAAATATGACAACCAAACTTGACATACCAACGCTTGGTGTGTTCAACCGAGCTATTCTCTAACAACATACAAAATTTAATAAAGATCACCTTGTTTAAGTCCCTTCGAAAGATTGAACTTTTCGGTAAAACTTCATTCACCAAAACGAAAAGTCGCGCTAAAGTAACACACCAACATATCCACTTCTGACCAAAACCGTAAGCTTCCAAGATTTTCAACATAGACGATCATCTAACATTATAAAAAGATTAATCCATATCGATTTTATATTCAACCCCCGGTGTGTTCATCTTGAGTCTAGTGATAATACATTCAGTAGTAATAAGAGTTTCATCCAGAATTTTCATATCCTTAAGAGAAGCTCCCTGATAGATAGAAAATTAATCTTTCTATAATTTTCTTCAAACGTATAACAAACAACAAGGTGTTGGCCGAACACATGCAAAACTATAGAAGAACTTTAGGAACAATAATTCAAGAGATGTTGAAGATTCAAGAAACCAAGAAGCATTACGGAGATTGTACTTAAAGTTTATTTATTTTTATTTAAGTTCATATGTAATTTTTCTCACTAAAATTGACAAAGTAGGAAATTGTTAGAGCATCATTCTGTCAAACTCACAAGTTTTGGTATGTCAATTTTGTTGTCAATGTCAGTTGAACAAAACTATATCTTGATTTATGGTTTATTAAAGTCAGTCATGGTCTAGGATTAGAGCATGGTAGTTGAGTATCAGAATCCACTAAATAATCCTTGAAGATCGAATAACAACAAAGAAATTTGCGAGAATTTCATCAACAAAGATACCGAAGAATAACTATCAAATCTACTATTTATTTCTACCATTCCATCTACAGAGATAATGTCGTATGGGTTTAGTATAATTGATGAATAGAAAAGAAGAAGTTTTGAGTTCAAGTTTATACTTGACTAGTCTCGAAATATAAATTCAAGTATTGGATGTTCATAGGACATATCTCTTTTTAGGTTGAGGATAATTTATTGTTCCAAAATCTATGATTGAGAATGAAGATCCTAAAAATATCAAGCAGTATCGATGTTTGCAAACTGTAAAAAACTTGATGTTCTTGACATTCTGAATTTGCTCCTTGTTCACAAACTGATTTAGGTATTTACATAATACGTAACATCACGTCTGAAGTAGTTGAAATGTAAACATAAACAAACCCATCACCGGCATTTTTTGTATCTGACCAAATATAAACTCGAACCAAAAGTAACACATCATTTTTCCACTGATATTAATCTCTCACACCATTACCATTTTATGTGCCATTCAGCGATGACCCATTAAATTAAACCTTGGTGCAAAAAGAGCACCTGGTTTGTGTTGAACTTTTGTCTGTACCCCTACCTGTAGAACCCTGGCATTCTTGTCTTTATTTGATTCTATATTGGTCCTGTAAATTTATGGAGGAATATTTCCAACAAAACAAGGAATATTACCTCCAGGTGAATGTAAGTAAAATTTTCCATGATGGTTACGCATTAAAAACAAGGAAAAAAAACACATAGTGATTATGTGTTTTTAAATTTATATGGTGCCATTTCCTATTTTATTGTTATTAAATTTCAAAACCCTTAAAACGCATAATGATTATATATGTGTTCCACGCAAAAAAAATGTGGAATCTCTATAAGACCTAGTCAAAAATATTAGCTTGTGTGGATCTGATATCATGAATTTCTAGGACCGGTTTTGTACAACGCTTTGAGACGGGTTAGGAATTTTTCACTATTATGTTTACACAATGATAATTATCAGTGTTACTATAAAAGTGGTGTTAGTGAAATCTACTTATGTATTTTATTTTTTCAAGATTAAACAACTTGCTCAAATGCTTCATGAAATTATATGTCGTCTTATCGATTTATTTATATTAGTGAGAACTTAAACATTTATTGTAAGAATTTATCTAGAAATTAAAAGGATTATTAATAGTAAATGAAAATACAATTGGATTGCTGGATTATTAATAATTTGTCTAGAGATTTACCGTGAGTCTTTGGATTTTTCTCTTTAACGATCTTCTTCTTATTTTTCCCCATCTTTGTTGTTGTGGGATCTGTCAGAATGTGCCATCGATTCTAGAATTTATTATATACAACAAAAAGGATTTATCAGGACTATTATTATTTAATTAAACTGTAAATTTCAATTGATGAAGAAATTGACGAATGATTTTGGGTCAAAGAGAAGCAGTGGATTACCTTTTTTTTAATTTCGAAATTGAAGAAGAAATTTGAGGTATGGTTTGAACCTTTGCTTGATTATGTGAATAATAAAAAGAAATGGGAGCTGGGAAGATATTAAATCATAAACTAAAAAGAATCAATTAAGAGGGATTACCTCTGTGAGAAATCAAACCTAGGCTTTTGAATGTTATTCTTCCTTTGGAACTTTCGAGTGAGAAAATTTAGTGACTTGAGAAGAGGACTACGGCTATTATAGACAGATTTTCCTCTCTAGTAGAGGACTAGTTAGAAAAATGATACGGGAATTATACGCAAATTTTCCTAATCTGTATTATGCACGTTCTATATTAACACAATTATTAGCAAGTTCTATATCAATACGGTCCACGTCTTTTATCCGATTTTTCCATCATCTCCAGAGGTGACCTGTTTTTTCACAATAGTAATATTTCCTTTGAGTTTTTACAGAATGTTATATCCCCATTTGGGATTGTTTTTTTTTTCTATCAAAATCACTTTGTAGCAAACTTATAACAAACTTTTACCAAAATTGTGTTTGGTAAATTTTTTTCAAAGTGCTTTTCGAGAGAAGCACTTCCATTTTAGCCAGGCCTGCTTTTAAAATCTACTCAGCACTAGCTTTTAAAAGTTATAAAAATAGAAGTTGTGGGCCCATATAATATTGATTCTCTGGTTTAACCATGTCATTTTATTATAAAGGCAAATTTTACCCTAGAATATTGTACACTTATCATTATATTTCTAACTTATTTTATTAACTTTAACAAAATAAATAATAAATAATTTTACAAAATTATTCATTTTCTTTTGGTTGGTAACCTAGTAATAAGACGGGCTCCAACACCTTTTTGAATAACAACGCCTAGTCTATGAAAAATAAAACTGTATATACCACTACTAGCATCATTATTAACTAATAAATAATAATATATTAATAATTACAATAAATTTTTTTTTTTGAAGCAAACCATAATCATGAAATTATTTATTAAATATTTTAGAATTAAAAATATAATTTATTGTATTTAAAACTAACAAGTAGAGTGCACATGCTTTGCACGTCAGCAACCTTTCAAACGAATCCATTTTCTCAATGCTATGACACTCTGCAACAAAATCCATTATAACATATGGATCCAAGCTAAAAAATTCATCGAATTGAATGAATATATCATGAAAAGGAAAGAAAGCTCCAGAGGAATTTCATCGAACATGTTTTGCGCACAAAACTTTAACTACTCTTAACATATTGACTATCGAACTTTTTGGGTGACATGAGACAACTCTCTCGGCATTAAAATAACAAAACACAGTGGATATGGAAAAAAAAAAAAAAAGAAATTCAATTTAACATGTCAATATAGAAATGAAACTGAAACTTGATTTCAACGAATCATTTGTTGTTGCCTAAAATAAGTTTGTGGGTGAAAGACGGGTTACACTTACCGTAGGGGTATGATCAATAAAATAAGAAAAAATATATGAAATCGCATCTCCTTTTTCTAATCTTCAATTTTGGATTTTTAGTCAATTAAATCCCAAACCAAATCCTAGATTTCAGTTTGCCTCCCTCTTTGTCTGATCTCGGAGCGAAGTGTGAAAGAATTTTCAATTTTGGGTGAGCCAATCGATTTAGTCTGCTATTAAAATGAGAGATCAAACGATTGAGTTTCAATTAATATTTAATGGTTGAGATTTAATGTGCGGACATTCAAAAGAGGTTTGGTAAAAGAAAAATTGGTTAACGAATTTGGGTTGTGATTCAATTTCCTTGATGTTATTAAAAGGGAGAGATTTTAAAACATGTCATTAACTACATTACGAGCACTGTAGAATACTAATTTACCAAATATAATTTATAGTTTGTTAATTTCACAATGCTTTTTGAATTATAACTTACAAAACGTTATGCAGCTTCATTTTTTACAGCACAACATAACATAAAAGCACTTTTCTAAAACTCATAACAATACCAAATTCACTTTATATTTGTTGGTTGTTCACCTGTCTAAAGAGCTTAATTGGAACTATCGGGTTTTCTCTTTGTCACGTTATCTGACTTAAAATATTCTTTTGGTTCCAAGCTTTGGGAGTTAATCAAAACATATTTTGCTTCAGATATGTTAAGTTTTACATCATATTTTCGAACCTACTCTTAGACATGACAATATCTCTTCCTCCAATCATTTGATTTTGTTCAAGGGCATTAATTATGTTAACATCGAAGTTATGAGTTGAATTTTAATTAACTGCTATTCGCGTAAAAAAACTTTCAATAACTTTCTTTTCATGTGAGGAATTAGAGATTTCATCAACTCATGATGACATAAATGATATTTCATTTTGTCTTCAAGCAAGAATTTATCATTGGTTATAATCCTAAGAGAATTATTTTATTTTATATTGCTATTGAAAATGAGACTTTTTCCTTCGTGAACCTGTATGGACAAAATCTAATACAATCAACAAGTGGATTAACAATAAAGATCCTTGTATATGATTGTATATATAGTTTTTTTTTTTTTTTTTTACACAATGAATATTTATAAACCAATAGTCTGTGGTACCTGATTGTGCACAAGAGATGATCTCAAAAATCAATATCAAAGTTCAATCTAGTCATATCCAAATAATTGAATCTGAGTTCTGTTAAGTCTGAACCTTGCTATATATCTTTTAAGATACGAATTCTACAAGAACGAGTCTCGTAATCGATCACAATTAATATGAACTTATCTACTAAAATTGATTAAGTACTACTTTCGATATTCCTATTATAAAGATGAAATAATATAATGCGGAGAATGAAAAACACAAGACACCAGAAGTTTTGGTAACGAGTAAAATTGGAACCGCAGAAAACCGCGGGACCTCGTCCATACGTCCATATTTGAAGGAACAAAAACATTGGGCCGCTACAGACACTAGCTTACTATCATACTTCAGATTGGAATATAGTTGAGATCGAATTCACCTTCCAAGAAATTCAGCTACAGTCGTGCTCCTTATGACTCTTGAACCTTTCAAAGGATCTACGCAATTGATTCCCTTAGCTGATGTCCTTTATAGTCTAAGAGTTTCTTTAGACAAAGTGAAGACTGTTGATACCAATCTACCTTTAAAAGATAAGCCTATTTGAGTTCCGTTTAGATCGAATAAATCAAGGATTGGAAATCTGTTTGCAATAGACAAAGCTAGCAAACCTCACAAATCCAGACACTACTTACATTCAGTTAGCTGAGAATCTTAGATTATTAACCATCTCTCAAGAACAATATTAAACCAATCAATTAAGAAGAGTTTTAGATATCTATCTTGAGGAATCACAAAGTCTGAAACGAAGAGAACTTTGCAATTTATATCTATCTCGTTCCTAAAAGATAATCGTACCTGACTTTATGAATACCTAAGTGAATTCTTTAAGTCGTAAGCCTAATTATGTTTCTTGGAGGAAACCTAGGTTCATAGAGGACGACTCTAACAAACAACTAGGACACATAAGTGTCGGGGAATGAATTTCCTAGTTGATTGAGTCTTTCTATTTATAGACTTTCAAGATTGATGGTTGCTTAGAATTCAAACTAAGATATTTCAAGATCGAAGGTTGCTTAAATTCAAACTAAGATAACTTGATATTTAAGCAAACACTTTCTATGTTTAGATGAAACTCTTGTAGAAATCCATGTAAGCATGTAAAAAAGTTTTTTTTTCTGAAATTACATAGAAGAATACGCACTATGGTCCAGAGTACCGGACTCGTGTATAGTGATAGTTGTTGGTAAATATGCCTTTCAAACTTATTATCAATATTATGTTCACTTAAGCACTTATGACTTAAATCATGATGTACATACACAAGGTGTTTAGTGTTCAAAAATATCTTATAGGTGTTTATGAAAGTTGTAAAAATTTTAAACATATTTTTTGAAAATAGTCCATGAGCATATGCTAATTCATACTGAGTAGGTATATGAATGGTTCGCGTACCATTAGCCAGTTCGTGAATTCATGGAGACACAGTTTCCGTACCAAGTACATGTACCGCTAGGCTATTCAGTAACTCAGGTGACCACAGTTCGCGTACTAGGTACGTGTACCATACTCATTCACGAATTCAGAATACTATGGTTCGTGTATTATAGGTACTTGAACCTACCTATAATCCAAACCTTAGATATCAACGATTTGCAAAATGGTATGCGTACATACCCTAAGTCCAGTTTTTATTTTTGATGCTTAGAAACATTCTCATCTTCCATAAATATAAAACATCATTGCTTGGGAAATTTCCAAATGATCTATGTGACACAGAAATAGTTCTTGAACAATAAATCATTTCGAACTAAGATTACTAATTAAGGACCTATGAATGCTCGTTTATTGAATCATATTTCAATATATTTAACTAGACAAGCTTGACTCATAATATTTTCTTTCAAATATTTAATCTACAAGCTTAAGATAGAAAAAATTGCGAGTTCGACCGAGCAGTGCTTTAATATTTTTTCCGCTCATATATATGTTGAGAAATATACCAAAAGCCGCAGGTATGCATACCCAAAATAGTTCGTGTATCATTTACTTTGGCCAATTGAATAAATAAGATAAGTCAGTCTTTATATACCTTTATTGATGAATTTATCGCAAATGTCTTCGTTTATCCTTTAGCCTTCAATCTTCGAAGGTATTCCATGATATTTGGTACTCATCTGCCATGCATTACTTCTAGTCCAAGACTTGACTTTAGTATATTAGAAATCAAGATACAATTTTGTGCAACACTAATAACAATCTTGAGATAACAAAACTTGTAAGTTCGACTAAAAGATGCTCAAATAGATAATTTATAGCATATAAACCAATTATTTTCACAAGCGACATTATTGATAAATTTATCATTTTTTTCTTTTTAAGAGTCATATTTTGGTTAGATAGACAACAAAAAGCAAATGGATATGAGAAGGGGCTTGAGAGAATGGAAGGATATCAACTTTGGTCAGATAAAAAAATACGAGACATCCAAAAGCAATCAAATAAAATCCAGAACATGAGACATGAAAATCAGGACACCATTATAACAGAAGAAACAATGCTACAACATTGGTATGATTCAAAATCTGGCATAATACATCAACAATCAAGAGACAATATTTTGCATAATCAAGAACAAAAATTCTAAAGCTTTCCATGCCAAAGTCAATTTCATTAAAAGAAAAAAAATCAGATTGATTCAATAAAAGATGATCAAGGTAGATGGTTCAATACAATGAAGGAAATTCAACAAGTTCTAGTTTCTCATTTCATGTCTATCATCATTTCAACAAATCTTTCTCAATATTCTTAAGTTTTCAATCTCATTAAGGCATGCATGACTCGGTTAGATAATGAAGAGTTGAGATCATCCCTAGTAGAGAAGAAATAAGGAAAGTAGTTTTTCATAGTAACTCTCGGGCTTCTCCATGACCAGATGGGTTTCAAGCAAGCTTTTATCAAAGGTGCCGGGATGAAGTAGCTGATGATATGGTTGCAATGGTTTAACACTTTTTTAGAACATGCTACAAGTTAAAGCAGGTGAATTTCACTTACAAAGTATTGGTGCCTAAAAATTTATGTGTTGAAACCCCTGCAGATTTCAGATCCATAAGTCTATGTAACATCTCTTATAAGGTAATCGCATAGCCCACTACAAATAGACTCAAGAAGCATCTCCACATAATTATATCTCCATCACAGACTGCTTATGTACCAGGAAGAAATATATTGGATAATACTATTCTTGCTCACGAGATAGTTGATTACATGAAAAAAATACAGGATTCTTTCTAGGAGTAGTGGCCAAAAACTAGATATAGCTAAGGCATTTTACAGGATGGAATAGCGTTTTATTCTTAAGGTGATGCAGGAATTGAGGTTTAGTGAGAAATGGTGTCATATGATATCCACACAATTCAATATGTCCTCTAGGAGATATCCACATATATGCATTCTCATCCAATACTTGGCTCCGACTGTCTTCAATCCCTTTCGACATTTCACACGCGCACATAATTCTTTGAAATCTTTTTTGTTTGTCGTATTTATCTCCTTGTCTCAACATCTTCATAAAGAAATCCTTATCCTCCATTAGTTGTACGGCCATCTTATTTCTTAAATATTGGCATTTAGTGACATTTTCGACAGCTACCTCGTTAAAGTAACCAACTTGTTCCATAGAAAAGTAAAACCCACAATTTCCATCTCCTTCAACCTCGTCGGTGGACAAAACAAATGGAGCAATGAGTGAAGGGAGTTGTTTCAAATACTCTTCGTATATTGTATATGTCGATTGATTTGGTCTTCCTTGAAGATCCCTAGGACAACAAAGAGTACCATACTTCTATTTTATAGTCACCATTTACATTGGTTGGGTTTGTTGCGAGGCGCCGATTTTCTCAACAACTTCTAAGCTAGTTTGGGTCTCCGCCAAAACAACTTCTTCCACCACATCGGCTTGACTTACTTAAGAAGGATCCATAGAGACCTTTTGTTTCACTTTTAGTGTGGTTGGTCCACCTTGATCTTTTCTCGGACTACCTCGTTTTTTAGGTTCCGGATCATCTTGAAACTTGTCATCCACATGATCGTGCCTAGAAAGGTCTCTTTTATTAGACAAATCGTCTTTTTTATTAGAAAACGTATCTTCAACTATATTATTAGGATGGTCGTCGTCACTTTGGTGCTTGGCATACCAATCCCCATTTGCTTAATAGGTTCATCAACCTCCCTTAAACAAGGGTGAAGGGCTTCTTCCAAATGGTGCATCAACATTTGATTTTTGGCGCCATTTCCTATAGAGTAACGCTCGGAGATTCATGCAATAGATAGATTGTATGAGTAAATAGAAAAGTTCAGTCTTCACATACCTTTTATTGATGAATTTCGCCAGATGCCTTCGTTTGATCTTTAGACTTCAATCTTCAAGGGTTATCCATTTATGTCTCGATACTCAACTAGAAACATATAAATCTAGTCCGAGACTTGACTTTAATAGACTAAAAACTAAGACATAGTTTTTTGTATCTAACATTTACAACAAGCTTAAGATAGAAAAACTTGCAAGTACGATCGAGCAGTGCTTTAACATTTTTTTCGCTCATATATATGTTGAGAAATATACCAAAAGCCACATGTATGCAACCCAAACCAGTTCGTGTACCGTTTACTTGAGCCAATTGAATAAATAAGATAAGCCAGTCTTTATATACCTTTGTTGATGAATGTCTCGCAAATGTCTTCATTTATCCTTTAGACTTAAATATTCAAAGGTATTCCAAGATATTTGGTACTCAGCTAACGTGCACTAATTCTAGTCCAAGACTTGACTTTAGTAGACTTGAAATCAAGATACAATTTCGTGCAACATTGATAACAATCTTGAGATAACAAAACTTGTAAGTTCGACTAAAAGATGCTCCAACAGATAGTTTATTGTATATTTGTTAGAGCACTGCTTGGTCGAACTCGCAAGCGTTTCTATCTCAAGCTTGTTTGTCAAGTTTTATTGTCAAAACTATAAGTCTTGATTTCTAGTCTACTTATAGCTATGTCTAGGATTAGGATAGAATGTGTAGTTGAGCTTAAGACTTCATGGCGTTCATCGATTGAAGACGAAGAAATATTGAGGGGAGCTTGTGGAACTTCATCAACAAAAGGTATGTGGAGACTTGAACTCATCTATCACTTAGAAGTCTATTCTATTCTATCTCATGTTGAGACAAAATTCGTATAGCTATATAAACTTTACTTTATACACATTTGATATTTTGAGCTGAGTTTAACTCGCTTACATATTTCTCGAAATATGTGTTGGTAAGCCTTCTCTTTAACCAAGTTCATCTTTTATTCTTGACAAAAGTCAAAAGATGATCATGTGAAAATTGATTGGTAACATCTTACATGATTTGTGTGAGACAGTCATTTGATGTAGACTCAGAATGTTTTGTATTGATATATTGATCACTTGAAAATTGCTTTGAAGCTAATAGTTTGTGTGAGACATCTATTCCCGTCTTCTAAGAATGTTTCAATGATTAAAATGGAGTTTAGAACGATTAACCATTGATTGGATATAGCACATCATGCGTACTTGTATGCTAACTGTAGTAGATATATTCCAAGTCCGGGAACTTAGTATGCATACCCATATGCATATTGATTCAACATTTTAAGTCCGGAACCATAGTATGCATACACGCTTGCATACTAATTCAATTGACATTGGTCGTGAACGACAGTATGCGTACATTTTTGCATACTGTCGAATTGACCAAGTCCGGAACTCTAGGTATGTGTGCCCGTTTGCATACCTAAGTGGGTTAAGTTCTAAAACGGTTTATTTGTGAACAAATACATTTATATAAAAAGGAATGCAATCTTTGCAAACGTGGATATAATGTTCATGAATTGATTCGAGTGAATCAAAATCGATTTTGCTTCAATTGTGTCTTGCATACTTCTATGAGAATATAAGAAATTGAATAACTCTATAAATAGTTTCATTTGATTCATTTGAACTAGTTGTGATTAAGATGAACAAGGATGATAAGAAAGTGTTCATATGGCTAACTTCGGTTAACTATTGTTGAGCCAACCATGTGTACACGCTTAGGTGCGGTTACCCATATCTAAATGAAGGCACGTTTCATTTGTGTGTAACAATCTAAGTTCGATCTAACGGTTGAAAGATATTAGCTTGAATCTAATCGGGTTTTCATCTAACATTGAATATTGAATGCGTTGTTACCAAGGTAACATTGATTGCAAACTCTGATTTGAAGACTATATAAGGGAGAACTCTAGCAAGCGGAAACCTAATCCCCACACCTCATGTGTGATACTAGTTGCGACTAGAGTCGATTCTCCTTTAACCTAGGTTTTTCTAAAACCATTATATGTTAACAACTTAAAGACTTCATTGGGATTCTAAAGCCAGACCCAACTATTTTCTATGTAGTTGTGTGTTCTGATCTTACTTTGTTCTATCGTGTTGAGTACTATCTTCTCTAAGATTTTCTCGAGATTCAATCTCCGATAGGTAAGATAAAAAAATAGTCATAAACATCTTCGTCGATCGTTTGTGATTCCACAATATCTTGTTCCGCTTCTATACAGTTAAGATCATTGTGAGGTGATTGATATTACTAGGTTGTTCTTCGGGAATATAAGTCCGGTGTATTAATTGGTTCTTGTTCACCTTGATTTATCAAAAGACGGAACAAAAACTCGTAGGTATTTACGTGGGAGATAGATTTATCTATTCAATATACTTTTATATGTGAGACAAATTTGTTTTTCAAGTATTCGAATTTGGGTCCTAGCAACTCTTAGTTGTGGGTGATATCAGCTAAGGGAATCAAGTGCGTAGAGTCCTTCTGGTATTCAGAGGCGTAAGGAACACGACTGTACCTTAACCAGTGTGAGATTGGTTAGATCTCAACTACATTCCAGTCCGAAGTTAACTTGTGGTAGGCTAGAGTCGATAGCGGCTTAATACAGTGTGGTGTTCAAATCTGGACTAGGTCCTGGGTTTTTTTTTGCATTTGTGGTTTCCTCGTTCACAAAATTTCTGGTGTCTGTGTTATTTCTTTTCCACGTTATATTTGTTATATAATTGAAATATCATGGGTTGTGCGTAGTTCAATCAATTGGTAAATCCAACCTTTGGTTGTTGATTGAAATTTATTGACACTTGAGCATTGGTCTTTGGTACCGTTCAGGTTGTTTATCATATTAATCAGGCTCGCAGATTTTTATCTGTTTGATTTGTTGATTACATTGAGAAACAGAGATATAACTCTTGGATGTATTTTCCTTGATTGAGTCTGAATGTCTAGTTAATTCTCTTGGAAATATATTGGAGTTAGTCCATACAGATTTCCGAAACGAAATATTGGGTGTGGTTGTTAGACCCCCACTTTTTCAATTGGTATCAGAGTAGGCAAACACGCTAAGATCTCATAAGTCTGTGTTTGTAGCAATCCGATTATTATAGACGATTCTATCTCTAATAACGTACCAGTTCAGAAATTACCAGATGTATTTCAAAGCTTGGATTCACCTGAGAGAACTTTCATATCTAAGTCAATATCTAAACATTCTCTTGATGTAGAAACTGTTGATTCGGAAACATGCCTAGAAGAACAATTGGATGAACTTTCTGATGAAGGTGATTCAGATATTGATAGAGATGTTTATGAGGAAGTCTCAGAGTATGTTAAGGTTTTGAATTTTTTGGAAAAGAAAAAGATGAGAACTTCTCATGTCACGCCTCTTCTGAATCCTCTCTATCGAGAAAACGAGAAATTGAAAAGGATTTACGGAGGACTTTGTGTTTTGAATCGCTCTTGCAAATCGATCTTCAAAGATTCTGAGGAAAACCTGAGTAGAAAGTCACTTGAATGTGATAATGTTTATCAAAAATACTTCTTGTTGGAAGAGAAACTTGCAGAAACTGAAGGAAGGATTAACTCTCAGCAAGCAAGTTTTGATGACAGCGAAAACGCCTATCTCGCTCGAGAAAAACGCCTTGAGTCTGATTTAGCTGCTGCTCTTGATAAAATCAAGATGTTGGAAGATGACTTGAAAAAGTTTAATACTAGTTCAAGTAAATTAACCACTATGCTAGGAGAAAGTAAAAATCATCGTGATACACAAGGATTGGGCTATAAGGGAATAAATGCTCCAAGTACTAGCAAAGAGGTAAAATTTGTCAAGGCTGATGATTCTTCTCAACAAAAGGTTTCCATTGATCGAAAAAGTGAATTTCCTTCACTGGCAGTTAAGGTTCGAAAGAGAAAAGTATATCAACCTCCAAAAAATAGCACACATAAATCCGGGTAAGAACGTTCCTTATATTTGTCATTTTTGGGGAAACAAAGGTCACGTGGAAAGGAGATGTCGTTTTCGTATAAGGAATGAAAAAAATTCATGATGTTCTTGTTTGGGCATCATAAGAAGTTGTGAAACCAAGATCTTATGTTAAGGCTAATCCTCTTAACATTACAGGTTGTAATCCAACCTTTAGGCAAAGGAATCAGTGTTGTGATAAACCTAGATTTTTCTATAAACATCATACGAATCCTTTTCACAATCGTAATGGTTATCAAAAGGATAACTTCGTAAAGACGAAGACAAGATATGATGCTCACAATTAGAGAAATACTAACTTGCAAATGAATAGTCAATCCAATTCTCTTCCGAGAATTCTAGAAGAGAGTAATAGGAAGAAGGGTATGGTTGTTCCTAAACACACTCAGAAGTGGATACCAAAGAAAGTCAATGATGCTTTGAGTGTGAAAAGGAATGATCTCCCAGAAAATTCAATGACTATGGAGAAGGCAATATCCGTGATGTTGGAACTTGAAAAGTTCTTTGGAAAGATGGATTTGGATGTGAAAGGTTCTAAAAGAGATCTCTTTCATGATAATCCAAAAGTGAAACGGAATAAGCCAAAAACTATTGATGGTGAAAAATCCATAGTCGCGGAAAAGTCTGTTTCAGTCACTTGTGGTGAGCATGAATTTGTTCACCTCAACACAACTTGATTGTGTTGTAAGTGCATCCTCACCAAGGAATGCCCTGCTATGTATACGGTGAGGGAAGCAGGAGAATTTGGGGGCACATATTGTGTTAGGTATGATTTTGAATCTTTGGTAAGGTCGTAGAATTCGATTGGATTCCTCTAAAAAAGTATGTCTTTAAACTTGAGCAAGATTTATTTTCTTTTATTATTTGCTTAAAGTACTTATAATGATCCATGTACCTTGTGTATCGTTCATGTCTACATAACTTGATTTGTGTTTAAGGTTCTTAAATGTTTAGGCTTGAAAATAGTAGTTCCACATGTTTGGCCTTCATGGTACACATACCAGGTATGCATACCATCATTTAAAATTAAAATCCAGGGACTTCAGTTCGCATACCAGTTTGCAAACTTCTCTAGTTCACGAAATCCCGTTTGCAAACCCGTATGCAAACTTTTTCTGTTTTCGGTATTTGATAAAAATCTTGTTTTGGCCGTAACATCTTCATCCGAACTCGAAATGACCTCATTCTTTTTGCATTCTGTTCCTCTTTGAATTAACTTCAAAATGGTTATGAAAATTCCTGAATTTGGATGAGTTAAGTTTGGTGTTTGTCCCGTCTCTTGTTTTTGTTTGTTTTGCTCCGTTTCGTTGCACTTGTTTTACTTTTCTTGGACTTGGGCACTTGGATTCTTGGAGTAATTCTCTTCTAAGATAATTTGCAGCTTTTACAAGAATGATGTTGTTGAATCAAAAAGAAGGAATTCAAGAATGGGCAGTAGTACGCATTGCTATGGGATTCTTGAATGTTCACAATCATCTTATGTGAACTATGATGCATGGTCTTTAATGACTTTGTATGTTCTTCTTTGTTAAGAAAATATTTTTATATGCATTTGGTAGCTATTCTTGGTGTAAATACTTGCGAAAAAGATTGATTCTACCCTCTTAGGACAAATCATATTGTATGTGCATTACGAGTTTGTCTTGATGCCTAGGAAACTTCTTATGAGAATTTATTCTTGTGTTTCAATAAGGATAACTAGGGTTTGGAATAGAAAATATTGTGATTACACATAACTATTGCCAACGATTTTCATCTTGCAATGTTTTAGATTTATTTATTTAAATTCTAAGTTATTTGGAAGATGATTTTGCAGTATTAATCTTTATGGTTTTGTGTATTGCAAAAATGTTATGGGATATGTGTGTTTACGTTCGTGAACTATGATTGTCCCATATATGTCAAAAGTTAAGTCTATTGTGTTATTATGCAAATATTGATAAAAGATAGAATGAACTTTTGAATATTCCACAATATTGATCTTTCTCTGATCCACTTCTAAGTGAAAGTACTGTATGGCTCCGTAAGTTTTCTTATGTTGAGCATTTCCAATTAAATTAATCATTAAGGTTCCTTTGTGGTTAATTTAATTGATTTTACTGGATACAAATTCATGTTTCATGTAATTGGTTAATGTCCAAAGAAATCCTTCTTTTCTTGTAAAAGTAAGGTCGCTCTTGTTGTTATTTCGGGAATGGCATTTTATGAGGGAGAGTTGTTAATTGAACTTGTGCTTAATTGACTGTGGAATATTGTAGGAGTTTTCTTTTATCTCTATAAAATCCTTGATGAATACACTAAGTTTCGTCTATGTGAAATCATCGAAACAAAGTTGATATGTTCTCTTTTAGTCATGAAGTATCTCTATGAGAATTTCATTATGATCCCGCTAGTTTTCGTACCTTTGCCAATTTATATTGACAAAAAGGGGGAGAATTATTGTGTAGTTCACACTACAAATACATATGGTTTACGGATCATTATGTAAGGGGGAGTGATTTTTATTGTGAGATGAAGTATTGACTAAGGGGGAGTGATACATATCATCATAGTATTATTGTCAAAGTTTTGATATAATTGAACTTTGATGCTGTGTAATAATACTATGACACCGTATAACAATACAAGAACATCTTGTTTTTATATATTGTTATGGCTACGGACCTTCAACAACTATGATGCTGAGTTGAACACGTTCAAAATCACTGGAGTACTCATAAGTGACGAAGATTTCGAGTAATGTTGAAGAACCTAGGAAATCAAGCATTTGGAAGGGAATCTACAAAGTTTATTTCTTTTGTAATCCATATGTATTGATAGTTTTGTCACTAAAATTGACAAAGGGGGATATTGTTAGAGCACTGTTCGGTCGAACTCGCAAGCGTTGCTATCTCAAGATTGTTTGTCAAGTATAGTTGTCAAAACTATAAGTCTTGATTTTTAGTCTACTTATAGCTATGTCTCGGATTAGGATAGAATGTGTAGTTGAGCTTTATACTTTATGGCATTCATCGATTGAAGACGAAGAAATACTAAGGGGAGCTTGTGGAACTTCATCAACAAAGGTATGTGGACACTTGAACTCATCTATCATTCAGAAGTCTATTTCTATTATATCTCCTATTGAAACAAAAGTCGTATAGCTATATAGACTTTACTTTATACACATTTGATATTTCGAGCTGAGTTTAACTCGCTACATATTTCTCGAAATATGTGTTGGTAAGCTTTCGCTTTAACCAAGTTTATCTTTTATTCTTGACGAAAGTCAAAAGATGATGTAGTGATCTACACTACAAATTAGCACAGAAACATCTCTGAATCTCTAAGGATAGAGATTGGATTGGGGAGAACAGAAGTTTGGGAGAGAAAAGATAGTTTTTCTTATTAAATTTCATGAACTACAACAATCAGCGGAATTAGGAATAACGTGTGACTCGCACAACGACTACTAAACCTCATTATCAACTAATAAACAAATATTTAACTATGTACTATTGGGTGCCCCTAGTAATGGGGTCATCCCTTAACAACTCAGGAACTGTGGTACGACAGGTTCATGACAAATCCCACTCCTTCAAATCATCCTTGTCCTCAAGGATGGAAGTTGAAAAGAAACCTGGTTGTTGGCCTGTTGTAGATCCTCCACGAGTACCGTAAGAGAGGTGAACATTACCTTGATAAACTTTAACACTCCGGTCCAAGAAAACAAGAGCACCACTTACATCAATAACAGTCTTGGTTATAGTCCCATCGCAGACGTTGAATAACAACTTCAAAAATTGCATTCCAAATAATCTTCATCATACAGATTTGTAGCTGATAAGTGTATCCCACATTCTTCATAGCTTCGCCCACATAAACTACTGGAGTATCATGATAATTCATACACCAAGATGAAACAGACCTTAGATTAATGATAGGTGTTGTAAAACACCTAATTTTATATCTAGTATTTATGCTTTCTTTGCTATTGTCGTGTAAATTATGTATCTTATGTTTGCTTTTGAGTTTATTAGGTACAATGGAGTCATTATGAGCAAAAGAAGGAGAAATCATTCATTTGGAGCGTAAAGGGCTAGAAGGTCAATTCATAGGCGTGCGATTCTTGGAGCCAGCGAAAGTCATGCGCACCAAGGAAGTGAATAGGCAGTCGGTTCCACAAAACTGACAAGCCAAGTATCATTGTGGTGGCCCTTATCTTAAATGTTGTGCGAATAGCAATTTCCATCATTACCTTATACCAAAAATTCAGAGAAGAAAATCATTTTATTTCTTCTTGAGGGCGGCTGTTGTTTGTCTGGGAATGAGAGGTATTCAGGGAGATCGAGAAAGAGAGAAATGCAAGAGAAATTAGGGATTGCATATGCGGATCGAATTCGAAGAGAGAACATGGAGAAATTGAGTGTTGTTGCTCGATGATGATGACGAGAGATTAAGAGGCTAGGGTTTGCACTTGATAGAAATCGATTAAAGAATCAATGATGATTTTGACGAATTTCAGAGGTTGGGGTTTGTGGAGACGAAGAGAAGGACATGTTTCTTTCTGAGATCGATGGAGTTGATGATTGTTGCTGCAAGTGGATTTTTACTGAAATGGGTTTTTGGGTTAAAACTGTGTTGGAGCTTTTATGGTGAATTGAAGGGATGAGTTAGAGATTTGGTTGATTAAGCAGCAAAAGAAGAAGACCATGTTGCTGCTAATATGAGAGAATGAAACTGTGAGTGTGTGTTGTTGTCTTCCATGGGTTCTGGTGCAAATTGGCTGTGAGAGGGAGAAGCAGGTGGAATGAATTGTAATGGAGATATTACACGGAAGACTCAGTGGAGATGGCAGGTGCATTGAAATGGTGCTCTAGCTAGTGGTGGTTCTGTTGCAGAAGGCTAGAGTGAATTGGCAGGTTGCAGCTTAAGCTGTTAATGGAACAGCGATGTGAGCTAACAGGATGGTTGCAAGTGGAGGAATTGGTTATGATCTAAAGCTGGCCAAGGAAGAAGGAATCAGGGTTCAATGGCAGGATATGGCTCAGGTGACTAGAAGGTCTTTGTTATAATGGGTTACTGTGGATCTGTTTGAGTTATATGGAGGAATTGAATCGATGATAGAACAACCGAAATGGCTTTGAGCTTGGCGATGGGTTGGAGGAATTCATGTGCAATGCCGTGCTTTATGAGGAATTGCGGTGTGTAGTGACTTCAGTGAGGTTTTGACCGGATGTCCGGGAGATTACATGTGGCTGGAGGTGTCGGTGTGAAACGCATTGGGAATTGAGCAAATGGTTGCGATGCGAGGGCTAGGAAGAATGGATGGATGATGTAGGAAAGAAGAGAGGATGAAGGCTGTGGAGTTAAGCTGCAGAGATGGCTGTTGTTGGTATATAGGAGTTGTAGGTGATGGCATTGCAAGGGCAGTCGCTCAATCTGCAGGTGGTGGTTGAGCTTACAGAGCTGATAGTAATGGGTTGTATGTTTAGGTGCAGGTGTTGGTGCTCAGTGTTAGTGATGCTTTGTAGCTGTGGATGGACGGCAGCTGAGAATGGATGATGTCTTATGTGGTTATGCAAGAGCCGTTGGATGCAATGGATCAATATGGCACATTTGCACCTGAACTGAAGCGAGAATTGAGCTCATGAATAGCTGGGATCTGGTGGAGTTCAAATGCCGAAAACAACAAGCTGTTGCCTTGAGTTAATGGGTACTGTAGGTTAACAGGAAGCTGCGTTAATGGAAAATGGAGATGGTCTTGCAGGAAGTAATGATTAGTGCAATGAACAAATGCAGATGCAGGTGGTGTCAGGTGGTGGTATGGCTCAGACTGAGAGGATGGTATTGAGATTGCAATATGGGTATTGAACTGATGTTGGTTGTGTGATGCTGGTGGGAAATGGTGTTTATTGAGCTCAGGCGCTGGTGGATGAAGTGCAGGTGTTAAATGAGTTGTTGCTGTGACAATAGGTGATTGCAATTGGAATTGTGGGGTTAGTGCTTGACAGGAAATTACAGGTGTAGCTGCCAATTGAAGCAATGGAGACTTAGATGATAGTGATGATGTCTGGAGTTTGTATGCAGGTGGTTGAAATAGGCAATGATATGCAGAGAAGCTGCAGTTTGGGAGTTATGCAATGCAGTGGAGTCATTGGTATTGTTGAAGAGGGCTTTAGTGAGGAGTAGCCATTATGGTTGGAAGTGCACAAAGATGCACCATCCTCGGTGCAATACACATTTCTGGCACAAATGCCAAAGCAACTCGGCTCGGTCGGTTCGACTTGTTTCTGACTGTGACATCATTGACTCTGAGTTGAATCGGCCTGACTCTCTGAATCGGTGTTGACCCGAGCTGACCGAGTTGACCCTACTGGTGACCGGGTGGTCTTTGCCGGTCACCTGAGCTATTTTCCGGCCATAATACCAGTTTTCCGGCGACGACTTTTTGGGCATATTTTCTACATGGGTTTCTCTCTCTTATGGGCTTGGTGGACTTTTCATCTTATGGAATTTGAAGACTTGACCTAATTTTGGAAGAAAGAAAAAGCTATAAAAGAAGAATTCTACAACTTTTGGAAGGATACGTTTTATTCTTGGGGAAACTTGGAGAGCCGCTTTTGTTTACGCAACTAGGGTTTGCTTTTGTTCATCTTCTTCTTTATTCAACTTATATTTTTGGTGATGAACTCCATAGCTATGAGTAGCTAATTTATTCATTATTGGTTAAGGATGTAGTCCTATTTCTAAAACTTGTGTTTGCTTTATGTATTATAGTTTTCTCTCTTGATTATTGTTCACATCTCTACTGCTTTAAGAATCACATGATTGATGTATTGTGATAGGATTATGATGTTTGATTAGTTAAGTGGCCAATTAATTGAACTTGCATCCTAGTCCATAGCTATTTTAGGGTTTTTCATCGAGTGATAACCCTGAATACAAGTAGCATGATATGTTTACGGTTTGTAGTGATATACTCTCGTAATCATATGTAGAGTTTGACCATTGTCCGAATTGTTATGCGCAACGCATGACAATTGCATTGATTAGCCTATTTCTGAAACTTAATGCTCCTAGGAATTGAACTTAATTATCGCAAGGCGTTAGGTTATTCTTTAGGTAGAATTCACATACGCAGCTCTAATGTGTGTGTTGATGAATTTAGGAAATTAATAGATTATCTTGCTCTCTTGATTCTCTAGGCTTTTGATAATATAAGAGATTAAATCGTAATTATTATCATATATGCAAGCACATGTCTAAGATTGAAGATGAATTCCTTGACCAATATCTTTCTCTATTGATTACTTTCTACAATTTACTTTGCTTTTAATTTTCTTTTATTCTTTACATAAAAATCAGAAATCCCCCCAATTGGTTACTTTAAGAAATTGAATACGTAATAACTACAATCGTCTCTCTGTGGAAACGAACTCTTTCTTATCATATACTTTAGGAAAGTGAAATTATTTTTGACGCTTACGATGATGATCAAATTTTGGCGCCATTGCTGGGAGGCATACGGCTAGTTATTAAGTTTTTAGTTTCTTATTTCTGTTTTTTTTTTTTGCTTTTATCTTTGCTTCTTGTTTTCTTGTCTTGTTTCTCACTTGTTTGAGAATTGTTTTCAGTGCATAATCCACGGCTTCTAAAGATTGGAATTATCCACGGTGCGGGATAGCTACTCGAAGAGGCACAATACTCCAACCAAGTAAAGATACAACGGAAGAACAAGAGTTGGAAACGGAAGAAGAGACTTTCCAACAAGGAGAAGAAGTTTTAGAACAAGAGATTCCGGGTGAACAAGAACCACCTTTTGAAGAAAAAGAAGAAGCAATGGGTGATCCGAATCGTTCACTCAAGGACTTAGCTTCTCATAGGCTTGATATACAACAGGGGTGTATTCAAACGAACTCTACTTTTGAGATAAAGCCAGGGTTGCTTAGAGAATTACCTAAATTCCATGGCATGGTGAATGAAGACCCAAACAAACATCTTATGGACTTCCACACCATTGTCACATGACCATGCTTCAGCGGATGTTGAGGCGGATGGTGCAATGTTAAAAGTTTTCCGTTTCTCTTTGATGGATAGTGCTAAGGATTGGTTGTTCTATTTACCTCCGGAAGTGTCACAACATGGAATGGGTTGAAGAAACTCTTTTGGAGAGATATTTTCTGCATCAAAGGCTACGCAAATTCGAAAAGAGATTTGTGGGATGACGCTATGATCATCCAATATTTCTATGAAGGACTCCAATCAAATGATATGAATCTTCTTGACGCTGCGGGTGGTGGTGCACTAGTTAACAAGACGGTGGCACAAGCTAGAGAGTTGATTGAAATCATGGCAGCGAACTCACAACAATTCTTGAGCCGTGGTTCGGATGTGATTCTAAGAAGGTTGAATGAGGTGAACGAGGTTGAGGAACTTCGTCAACAAATGGGTAACATGAACGCAATGCTTCAACAAGTTGCATCCGCGGTGATACCAAGTTCCTCTCAAGCTTGTGAAGACGAGCAAGCTAATGCGATCTTTCCAAATCAACAAAGACGGTATGATCCCTACTCTAACACTTACAATCCGGGATGGAGAGATCACCCCAATTTTAGCTATGCCAATAAGCAAGGAGCGATTCAACAATCTAGTTTCAACAACCCGAATGGATTTCAACCTCAACAACAACAATTCCAGCCGAGACAACAATTTCAACAACAACAACAACCTCAAAATATGGGGTCCAATATGGAGGAGTTGGTTTGAAATCTTTTATGCAAAGAACGAGAGAGTACGGTTAAGGATTTGCAAACTCAAGTTGGTTGTATGGCTATTGAGTTGAATCAATTGAAGGCAGAAAATGGTGGGAAACTCCCTTCTCAACCTATTAACCCAAAAGAGGGTGTCAATGCTATTACGTTGAGAAGTGGTACACAACTTGTGCAACCCGAAATTACTGATTCGGGCAAGGTGGAAACACCAAAGGAACCTGTTTTGGAGGAGAATAATGAGGATTCTTCCCAAACTTCTGTGGTACCTATTCCTAACTCTAAAACTCCGGTTTCTACTTATGTTCCTCCTTTACCTTTTCCTCGCAGATTTGCAAGTTCTAAGAAGGCGGAATTAGAAAAGGAGATTTTAGACGTTCTAAAAAAGATCCATGTGAACATACCACTCATTGATGCTATCAAGCAAGTTCCAAAGTATGCAAAGGTGTTGAAGGACTTGTGTACCAATAAGCAAAGGCTCAAAGGTAATGAAGTGCTTAGTGTGGAGGAGAATGCTTCGGCAATCTTACAACACAAACTCCCACTTAAGTGCAAGGATCCCGGTAGCTTTGACATTCCCGTCACAATTGGTAACACCACATTTAATAAAGCTATGTTGGACTTAGGTGCATCCGTTAATGTTATGCCGGCGTCTATGTATAATTCACTTGATCTTGGTCCTCTTAAAAAGTCTGGAATTGTGTTGCAATTAGCCGATCGTTCTAATGTCTACCCAATGGGTATTGTTGAGGATGTTCTTGTGCAGGTTAATCAACTTTTATTTCCAGCTGACTTTTGCGTGCTAGAGATGGATGAAGGTTCACCGGACTCGTCTCTTCCATTGCTACTTGGGCGTCCCTTCATGAAAACGGCGAAAACCATTATTGATGTGGACAAGGGAACGCTAACTATGGAGTTTGATGGATAAAATAATACGTTTCAACATTTATGAGACGATGAGATATCCTAGTGATGTCCACTCTTGTTTCTCCATTGATGTAATGGACACATTGGCGCAACAAATGTTTGTGTTGAATGGTGTTGATACTTTGGAAACCGTTCTCACTACACCTATTGACGATGGTTATGAGTATGGTGATGAGATTAAAGAAACCATTGGTTCTCTTGACTCATTACCGGAAAACTCAGCAATTAAGAATATTTCATATGCTTCTTTACCTTGCAATAATGAAAAACTTGTGCCATCCATTGTTAAATCTCCAAGTTTAGAATTGAAACCTCTTCCAAGTCACTTAAAGTACTTGTACTTGGGTGACAATGAAGATTTACCCGTGATTTTTTCTAACGAGCTTAATGAATTACAGGAGCAAAAACTTCTAAGGGTGCTAAGGACATACAAGACGGCCATAGGATGGACAATCGCCGATATCAAGGGTATAAGCCCTGCCGTTTGTATGCATAAGATTCGTGTGGAGGATGATACAAAGCCTACAAGGGAAGCGCAACGCCGCTTGAATCCTCCCATGATGGAAGTTGTGAAAAAGGGGATACTCAAGCTTTTGGACGTGGGTGTTATCTACCCCATATCCGATAGCAAGTGGGTAAGCCCGGTACAAGTAGTACCAAAGAAATCAGGTGTGACAGTGGTGGAGAATGATAAGAACGAACTTGTCCCAACTCGTGTGCAATCCGGTTGGAGGGTTTGTATTGATTATAGAAAATTGAATGCCACTACTAGAAAAGATCACTTTCCTTTACCTTTTATTGATCAAATGCTTGAACGTTTAGCTGGACACTCTTACTATTGCTTTCTTGATGGCTATTCGGAGTTACAATCAGATTGTGATAGCACCGAGGACCAAGAGAAACCACTTTCACTTGTCCTTTCGGTACTTTTGCTTATAGAAGGATGCCTTTTGGCTTATGCAATGCTCCACTACCTTTCAAAGGTGTATGGTAAGTATCTTTTCGGAATATGTTGAAAACATAATCGAAGTATTCATGGATGACTTTAGTGTCTTTGGTGATTCATTTGACCTTTGCTTTAACAATTTGTCTCTAATCCTTGAACGATGTGTTGAAACAAATCTTGTCTTTGAATTGGGAGAAGTGCCATTTCATGGTAACTCATGGCATAGTTTTAGGCCATATAATATCTTCTAAAGGCTTGGAAGTCGATAAATCTAAGATAGACCTTATTCGTGCTCTAACCCCTCCCACTACGGTGAGGGAGATACGTTCTTTTCTTGGTCATGCAGGTTTCTATCGTAGATTCATCAAGGACTTTTCCAAGATAGCATCACCACTTTGTAACTTATTGCAAAAAGATGTGGTTTTTAACTTTGATGAGAAATGTATGGCGACATTCAATCGTTTGAAAGAACTTTTGATTTCAGCCCCTATCATTAAACCACCGGATTGGAGCAAGCCTTTTGAGCTTATGTGTGATGCTAGTGATTATGCGGTTGGTGCGGTGCTTGGGCAGCGTGTGGGGAGGATACCTCATGCCATTTATTATTCTTCTAGAACGTTAAATGAGGCCCAACAAAACTACACAACCACTGAAAAAGAGTTATTAGCTATTGTTTTTGCTTTAGAAAAGTTTCGCTCTTATCTAATTGGTACAAAAGTTGTTGTCTTTTCTGATCAAGCAGCGCTTAAGTACTTGCTTACAAAGAAAGAGGCGAAACCGAGGCTCATACGGTGGATTTTACTCTTGCAAGAGTTTGATCTTGAAATCAAAGACAAGAAAGGAATTGAGAACACCGTTGCGGATCACTTGAGCCGACTTGCTGTGGACAAGGAGACTATCCCGTTGCGTGAAAGTTTCCCGGATGAGCAACTATTCTCAATTGCCTTTGGAGAACCATGGTACGCTGATATTGTTAATTACTTAGTGTCTAAACAAATCCCAAAGAACTTGTCTCGTGCTGAGAGGGACAAACTTAAGAAGTTAGGGAACCAATACATATGGGATGATCCATACTTATGGAAGCATTGTAGTGACCAAGTAATACGTAGGTGTGTTCCCGAATCTGAATTTAATTCTATCTTGTCTTTTTGTCACTTATATGCTTGTGGAGGACACATTGGGAGTAAGAGAAACGCTCTCAAGGTACTAGAATGTGGTTTCTTTTGGCAAACTTTGTTTAAGGATGCACATGCATTTTGTATCACATGTAATAAGTGCCAAAGAACAGTTAATCTAGGTGCGCGAAATCAAATGCCGCAAACTATTATTCAATTTGTGGAGGTTTTTGATGTATGGGGAATTGATTTTATGGGCCCTTTGTCAATTCTAGTGGGAATTATTATATCTTGCTTGCTGTGGATTATGTCTCGAAATGGGTGGAAGCTAAGGCCACCCCAACTAATGATTCTAAAGTTATTTGATTTTGTGCAAGCTAATATATTTGCAAGGTTTGGCATTCCAAGGGCGATAATTAGCGATGGAGGTTCACATTTCAAAAACGAGGTTTTGCAAAGCTTGTTAAGGAAGTATAATGTGTCACATAGGATTGCAACACCATACCATCCACAAACAAATGGACAAGCCGAGGTTTCCAACCGAGAGGTGAAATCCATTCTTGAAAAGACGGTGAATCCAACAAGAAAGGATTGGAGTTTGCGACATAATGATGCTTTGTGGGCGTATAGGACCGCATATAAAACACCTATTGGGATGTCTCCATTTAGGCTTGTTTATGGTAAACCTTGTCACTTACCCGTGGATGAAGTGCAGGTGTTAAATGAGCTGCTGCTGTGACAATAGGTGATTGCAATTGGAATTGTGGGGTTAGTGCTTGACAGGAAATTGCAGGTGTAGCTGCCAATTGAAGCAATGGAGACCGAGATGATAGTGATGATGTCCGGAGTTTGTATGCGGGTGGTTGAAATAGGCAATGATATGCGAGAGAAGGCTGCAACTTGGGAGTTATGCAATGCATTGGAGTACATTGGCTGTTGAAGAGGGCTTTAGTGAGGAGTAGCCATTATGGTCGGAAGTGCACAAAGATGCACCATCCCGGTGCAATACACAACTCGGCTCGTGCAAATGCCAAAGCAACTCAAACATCAGATTCGACTTGTTTCGATTGTGACATCATTGACTCACGAGTTGAATCGGCCTGACTCTCTGAATCGGTGTTGACCCGAGCTGACCGAGTTGACCCTACGGTGACCGGGTGGTCTTTGCCGGTCACCTGGGGTATTTTCCGGCCACCTCTCCGGCCGATTTCCGTCCATAATACCAGTTTTCCGGCGACGACTTTTTGGGCATATTTTCTACATGGGTTTCTCTCTCTTATGGGCTTGGTGGACTTTTCATCTAATGGACTTTGAAGACTTGACCTAATTTTGGAAGAAAGGAAAAGCTATAAAAGAAGAATTCTACAACTTTTGGAAGGATACGTTTTATTCTTGGGGAAACTTGGAGAGCCGCTTTTGTTTACGCAACTAGGGTTTGCTTTTGTTCATCTTCTTCTTTATTCAACTTATATTTTTGGTGATGAACTCCATAGCTATGAGTAGCTAATTTATTCAATATTGGTTAAGTATATAGTCCTATTTCTAAAACTTGTGTTTGCTTTATGTATTAGTTTTCTCTCTTGATTATCGTTCACATCTCTACTGCTTTAAGAATCACATGATTGATGTATTGTGATAGGATTATGATGTTTGATTAGTTAAGTGGCCAATTAATTGAACTTGCATCCTAGTCCATAGCTATTTTAGGGTTTTTCATCGAGTGATAACCCTGAATACAAGTAGCATGATATGTTTACGGTTTGTAGTGATACACTCTCGTAATCATATGTAGAGTTTGACCATTGTCCGAATTGTTATGCGCAACGCATGACAATTGCATTGATTAGCCTATTTCTGAAACTTAATGCTCCTAGGAATTGAACTTAATTATCGCAAGGCGTTAGGTTATTCTTTAGGTAGAATTCACATACGCAGCTCTAATGTGTGTGTTGATGAATTTAGGAAATTAATAGATTATCTTGCTCTCTTGATTCTCTAGGCTTTTGATAATATAAGAGATTAAATCGTAATTATTATCATATATGCAAGCACATGTCTAAGATTGAAGATGAATTCCTTGACCAATATCTTTCTCTATTGATTACTTTCTACAATTTACTTTGCTTTTAATTTGCTTTTATTGCTTACATAAAAATCAGAAATCCCCCCAATTGGTTACTTTAAGAAATTGAATACGTAATAACTACAATCGTCTCTCTGTGGAAACGAACTATTTCTTATCATATACTTTAGGAAAGTGAAATTATTTTTGACGCTTACGACAGCGATCAAATTTTGGCGCCGCTGCCGGGGAGGCATACGGCTAGTTATTAAGTTTTTAGTTTCTTATTTCTGTTTTGTTTTTTTGCTTTTATCTTTGCTTCTTGTTTTCTTGTCTTGTTTCTCACTTGTTTTGCGAAATTGTTTTCAGTGCATAATCCTGGCTTCTAAAGATTGGAATTATCCACGGTGCGGGATAGCTACTCGAAGAGGCACAATACTCCAACCAAGTAAAGATACAACGGAAGAACAAGAGTTGGAAACGGAAGAAGAGACTTTCCAACAAGGAGAAGCAGTTTTAGAACAAGAGGTTCCGGGTGAACAAGAACCACCTTTTGAAGAAAAAGAAGAAGCAATGGGTGATGCGAATCGTTCACTCAAGGACTTGGCTTCTCATAGGCTTGATATACAACAGGGGTGTATTCAAACGAACTCTACTTTTGAGATAAAGCCGGGGTTGCTTAGAGAATTACCTAAATTCCATGGCATGGTGAATGAAGACCCAAACAAACATCTTATGGATTTCCACACCATTGTCACAGCCATGCTTCCAGCGGATGTTGAGGCGGATGGTGCAATGTTAAAAGTTTTCCGTTTCTCTTTGATGGATAGTGCAAAGGATTGGTTGTTCTATTTACCTCCCTAAGTGTCACAACATGGAATGGGTTGAAGAAACTCTTTTTGGAGAGATATTTTCCTGCATCAAAGGCTACGCAAATTCGAAAAGAGATTTGTGGGATGAAGCAAAATGTGGGAGACTCCTTATATGAATGTTGGGAACGATACAAGAGGTTGGTGGCAAGCTGCCCTCACCATCAATTCAGTGACGCTATGATCATCCAATATTTCTATGAAGGACTCCAATCAAGTGATAGGAATATTCTTGACGCTGCGGGTGGTGGTGCACTAGTTAACAAGACGGTGGCACAAGCTAGAGAGTTGATTGAAAACATGGCAGCGAACTCACAACAATTCTTGAGCCGTGGTTCGGATGTGATTCTAAGAAGGGTGAATGAGGTGAACGAGGTTGAGGAACTTCGTCAACAAATGGGTAACATGAACGCAATGCTTCAACAAGTTGCAGCCGCGGTGATACCAAGTTCCTCTCAAGCTTATGAAGACGAGCAAGCTAATGCGATCTTTCCAAATCAACAAAGACGGTATGATCCCTACTCTAACACTTACAATCCGGGATGGAGAGATCACCCCAATTTTAGCTATGCCAATAAGCAAGGAGCGATTCAACAATCTAGTTTCAACAACCCGAATGGATTTCAACCTCAACAACAACAATTCCAGCCGAGACAACAATTTCAACAACAACAACAACCTCAAAATATGGGGTCCAATATGGAGGAGTTGCTGAAATCTTTATGCAAATAACGGAGAGTACGGTTAAGGATTTGCAAACTCAAGTTGGTTGTATGGCTATTGAGTTGAATCAATTGAAGGCACAAAATGGTGGGAAACTCCCTTCTCAACCTATTAACCCAAAAGAGGGTGTCAATGCTATTACGTTGAGAAGTGGTACACAACTTGTGCAACCCGAAATTACTGATTCGGGCAAGGTGGAAACACCAAAGGAACCTGTTTTGGAGGAGAATAATGAGGATTCTTACCAAACTTCTGTGGTACCTATTCCTAACTCTAAAACTCCGGTTTCTACTTATTTTCCTCCTTTACCTTTTCCTCGTAGATTTGCAAGTTCTAAGAAGGCGGAATTTGAAAAGGAGATTTTAGACGTTCTAAAAAAGATCCATGTGAACATACCACTCATTGATGCTATCAAGCAAGTTCCAAAGTATGCAAAGGTGTTGAAGGACTTGTGTACCAATAAGAAAAGGCTCAAAGGTAATGAAGTGCTTAGTGTGGGGGAGAATGCTTCGGCAATCTTACAACACAAACTCCCACTTAAGTGCAAGTATCCCGGTAGCTTTGACATTCCCGTCACAATTGGTAACACCACATTTAATAAAGCTATGTTGGACTTAGGTGCATCCGTTAATGTTATGCCGGCGTCTATGTATAATTCACTTGATCTTGGTCCTCTAAAAAAGTCTGGAATTGTGTTGCAATTAGCCGATCGTTCTAATGTCTACCCAATGGGTATTGTTGAGGATGTTCTTGTGCAGGTTAATCAACTTGTATTTCCAAATGACTTTTGCGTGTTAGAGATGGATGAAGGTTCACCGGACTCGTCTCTTCCATTGCTACTTGGGCGTCCCTTCATGAAAACGGCGAAAACCATTATTGATGTGGACAAGGGAACGCTAACTATGGAGTTTGATGGAGAAATAATACGTTTCAACATTTATGAGACGATGAGATATCCTGGTGATGTCCACTCTTGTTTCTCCATTGATGTAATGGACACATTGGTGCAACAAATGTTTGAGTTGAATGGTGTTGATACTTTGGAAACCGTTCTCACTACACCTATTGACGATGGTTATGAGTATGGTGATGAGATTAAAGAAACCATTGGTTCTCTTGACTCATTACCGGAAAAATCAGCAATTAAGAATATTTCATATGCTTCTTTACCTTGCAATAATGAAAAACTTGTGCCATCCATTGTTAAATCTCCAAGTTTAGAATTGAAACCTCTTCCAAGTCACTTAAAGTACTTGTACTTGGGTGACAATGAAGATTTACCCGTGATTGTTTCTAACGAGCTTAATGAATTACAGGAGCAAAAACTTCTAAGGGTGCTAAGGACATACAAGACGGCCATAGGATGGACAATCGCCGATATCAAGGGTATAAGCCCTGCCGTTTGTATGCATAAGATTCGTGTGGAGGATGATACAAAGCCTACAAGGGAAGCGCAACGCCTCTTGAATCCTCCCATGATGGAAGTTGTGAAAAAGGAGATACTCAAGCTTTTGGACGTGGGTGTTATCTACCCCATATCCGATAGCATGTGGGTAAGCTTTGGTACAAGTAGTACCAAAGAAATCAGGTGTGACAGTGGTGGAGAATGATAAGAATGAACTTGTCCCAACTCGTGTGCAAACCGGTTGGAGGGTTTGTATTGATTATAGAAAATTGAATGCCACTACTAGAAAAGATCACTTTCCTTTACCTTTTATTGATCAAATGCTTGAACGTTTAGTGGACACTCTTACTATTGCTTTCTTGATGGCTATTCGAAGTTACAATCGATTGTGATAGCACCCGAGAGGACCAAGAGAAAACCACTTTCACTTGTCCTTTCGGTACTTTTGCTTATAGAAGGATGCCTTTTGGCTTATGCAATGCTCCAAACTACCTTTCAAAGGTGTATGGTAAGTATCTTTTGAATATGTTGAAAACATAATCGAAGTATTCATGGATGACTTTAGTGTCTTTGGTGATTCATTTGACCTTTGCTTTAACAATTTGTCTCTAATCCTTGAACGATGTGTTGAAACAAATCTTGTCTTTGAATTGGGAGAAGTGCCATTTCATGGTAACTCATGGCATAGTTTTAGGCCATATCATATCTTCTAAAGGCTTGGAAGTCGATAAATCTAAGATAGACCTTATTCATGCTCTAACCCCTCCCACTACGGTGAGGGAGATACGTTCTTTTCTTGGTCATGCAGGTTTCTATCGTAGATTCATCAAGGACTTTTCCAAGATAGCATCACCACTTTGTAACTTATTGCAAAAAGATGTGGTTTTTAACTTTGATGAGAAATGTATGGCGACATTCAATAGTTTGAAAGAACTTTTGATTTCATCCCCTATCATTAAACCACCGGATTGGAGCAAGCCTTTTGAGCTTATGTGTGATGCTAGTGATTATGCGGTTGGTGCGGTGCTTGGGCAGCGTGTGGGGAGGATACCTCATGCCATTTATTATGCTTCTAGAACGTTAAATGAGGCCCAACAAAACTACACAACCACTGAAAAAGAGTTATTAGCTATTGTTTTTGCTTTACAAAAGTTTCGCTCTTATCTAATTGGTACAAAAGTTGTTGTCTTTGCTGATCATGCAGCGCTTAAGTACTTGCTTACAAAGAAAGAGGCGAAACCGAGGCTCATACGGTGGATTTTACTCTTGCAAGAGTTTGATCTTGAAATCAAAGACAAGAAAGGAATTGAGAACACCGTTGCGGATCACTTGAGCCGACTTGCTGTGGACAAGGAGACTATCCCGTTGCGTGAAAGTTTCCCGGATGAGCAACTATTCTCAATTGCCTTTGGAGAACCATGGTACGCTGATATTGTTAATTACTTAGTGTCTAAACAAATCCCAAAGAACTTGTCTCGTGCTGAGAGGGACAAACTTAAGAAGTTAGGGAACCAATACATATGGGATGATCCATACTTATGGAAGCATTGTAGTGACCAAGTAATACGTAGGTGTGTTCCCGAATCTGAATTTAATTCTATCTTGTCTTTTTGCCACTCATATGCTTGTGGAGGACACTTTGGGAGTAAGAGAACCGCTCTCAAGGTACTAGAATGTGGTTTCTTTTGGCAAACTTTGTTTAAGGATGCACATGCATTTTGTATCACATGTGATAGGTGCCAAAGAACAGTCAATCTAGGTGCTCGAAATCAAATGCCGTAAACTATTATTCAATTTGTGGAGGTTTTTGATGTATGGGGAATTGATTTTATGGGCCCTTTTGTTAATTCTAGTGGGAATTATTATATCTTGCTTGCTGTGGATTATGTCTCGAAATGGGTGGAAGCTAAGGCCACCCCAACTAATGATTCTAAAGTTGTTTCAGATTTTGTGCAAGCTAATATATTTGCAAGGTTTGGCATTCCAAGGGCGATAATTAGCGATGGAGGTTCACATTTCAAAAACAGGTTTTTGCAAAGCTTGTTAAGGAAGTATAATGTGTCACATAGGATTGCAACACCATACCATCCACAAACAAATGGACAAGCCGAGGTTTCCAACCGAGAGGTGAAATCCATTCTTGAAAAGACGGTGAATCCAACAAGAAAGGATTGGAGTTTGCGACATAATGATGCTTTGTGGGCGTATAGGACCGCATATAAAACAGTGATGCACCATCCTGGTGCAATACACAACTCTGGCCTGTGCAAATGCCAAAGCAACTCAGCTCAGTCAGATTCTGACTTGTTTCTGACTGTGACATCATTGACTTTGAGTTGAATCGGCCCGACTCTCTAAATCGGTGTTGACCCGAGCTGACCGAGTTGACCCTACTGGTGACCGGGTGGTCTTTGCCGGTCACCTGAGCTATTTTCCGGCCATAATACCAGTTTTCCAGCGACGACTTTTTGGGCATATTTTCTACATGGGTTTCTCTCTCTTATGGGCTTGGTGGACTTTTCATCTAATGGACTTTGAAGACTTGACCTAATTTTGGAAGAAAGGAAAAGCTATAAAAGAAGAATTCTACAACTTTTTGGAAGGATACGTTTTATTCTTGGGGAAACTTGGAGAGCCGCTTTTGTTTACGCAACTAGGGTTTGCTTTTGTTCATCTTCTTCTTTATTCAACTTATATTTTTGGTGATGAACTCCATAGCTATGAGTAGCTAATTTATTCATTATTGGTTAAGGATGTAGTCCTATTTCTAAAACTTGTGTTTGCTTTATGTATTAGTTTTCTCTCTTGATTATCGTTCACATCTCTACTGCTTTAAGAATCACATGATTGATGTATTGTGATAGGATTATGATGTTTGATTAGTTAAGTGGCCAATTAATTGAACTTGCATCCTAGTCCATAGCTATTTTAGGGTTTTTCATCGAGTGATAACCCTGAATACAAGTAGCATGATATGTTTATGGTTTGTAGTGATACACTCTCGTAATCATATGTAGAGTTTGACCATTGTCCGAATTGTTATGCGCAACGCATGACAATTGCATTGATTAGCCTATTTCAAACTTAATGCTCCTAGGAATTGAACTTAATTATCGCAAGGCGTTAGGTTATTCTTTAGGTAGAATTCACATACGCACTCTAATGTGTGTGTTGATGAATTTAGGAAATTAATAGATTATCTTGCTCTCTTGATTCTCTAGGCTTTTGATAATATAAGAGATTAAATCGTAATTATTATCATATATGCAAGCACATGTCTAAGATTGAAGATGAATTCCTTGACCAATATCTTTCTCTATTGATTACTTTCTACAATTTACTTTGCTTTTAATTTGCTTTTATTGCTTACATAAAAATCAGAAATCCCCCCAATTGGTTACTTTAAGAAATTGAATACGTAATAACTACAATCGTCTCTCTGTGGAAACGAACTCTTTCTTATCATATACTTTAGGAAAGTGAAATTATTTTTGACGCTTACGACAGCGATCAAATTTTGGCGCCGCTGCCGGGGAGGCATACGGCTAGTTATTAAGTTTTTAGTTTCTTATTTCTGTTTTTTTTTTTTTGCTTTTATCTTTGCTTCTTGTTTTCTTGTCTTGTTTCTCACTTGTTTGCGAGAATTGTTTTCAGGTGCATAATCCCTGGCTTCTAAAGATTGGAATTATCCACGGTGCGGGATAGCTACTCGAAGAGGCACAATACTCCAACCAAGTAAAGATACAACGGAAGAACAAGAGTTGGAAACGGAAGAAGAGACTTTCCAACAAGGAGAAGCAGTTTTTAGAACAGGAGGTTCCGGTTGAACAAGAACCACCTTTTGAAGAAAAAGAAGAAGCAATGGGTGATGCGAATCGTTCACTCAAGGACTTGGCTTCTCATAGGCTTGATATACAACAGGGGTGTATTCAAACGAACTCTACTTTTGAGATAAAGCCGGGGTTGCTTAGAGAATTACCTAAATTCCATGGCTTGGTGAATGAAGACCCAAACAAACATCTTATGGACTTCCACACCATTGTCACAGCCATGCTTCCAGTGGATGTTGAGGCGGATGGTGCAATGTTAAAAGTTTTCCGTTTCTCTTTGATGGATAGTGCTAAGGATTGGTTGTTCTATTTACCTCCCGGAAGTGTCACAACATGGAATGGGTTGAATAAACTCTTTTTGGAGAGATATTTTCCTGCATCAAAGGCTACGCAAATTCGAAAAGAGATTTGTGGGATGAAGCAAAATGTGGGAGAATCCTTATATGAATATTGGGAACGATACAAGAGGTTGGTGGCAAGCTGCCCTCACCATCAATTCAGTGACGCTATGATCATCCAATATTTCTATGAAGGACTCCAATCAAGTGATAGGAATCTTCTTGACGCTGCGGGTGGTGGTGCACTAGTTAACAAGACGGTGGCACAAGCAAGAGAGTTGATTGAAAACATGGCAGCGAACTCACAACAATTCTTGAGCCGTGGTTCGGATGTGATTCTAAGAAGGGTGAATGAGGTGAAAGAGGTTGAGGAACTTCGTCAACAAATGGGTAACATGAACGCAAATGCTTGAACAAGTTGCAGCAAGCGGTGATACCAAGTTCCTTATGAAGACGAGCAAGCTAATGCGATCTTTCCAAATCAACAAAGACGGTATGATCCCTACTCTAACACTTACAATCCGGGATGGAGAGATCACCCCAATTTTAGCTATGCCAATAAGCAAGGAGCGATTCAACAATCTAGTTTCAACAACCCGAATGGATTTCAACCTCAACAACAACAATTCCAGCCCGAGACAACAATTTCAACAACAACAACAACCTCAAAATATGGGGTCCAATATGGAGGAGTTAACAAATCTTTTATGCAAAGAACGGAGAGTACGGTTAAGGATTTGCAAACTCAAGTTGGTTCTATGGCTATTGAGTTGAATCAATTGAAGGCACAAAATGGTGGGAAACTCCCTTCCCAACCTATTAACCCAAAACAGGGTGTCAATGCTATTACGTTGAGAAGTGGTACACAACTTGTGCAACCCGAAATTACTGATTCGGGCAAGGTGGAAACACCAAAGGAACCTGTTTTGGAGGAGAATAATGAGGATTCTTCCCAAACTTCTGAGGTACCTATTCCTAACTCTAAAACTCCGGTTTCTACTTATGTTCCTCCTTTACCTTTTCCTCGCAGATTTGCAAGTTCTAAGAAGGCGGAATTAGAAAAGGAGATTTTAGACGTTCTAAAAAAGATCCATGTGAACATACCACTCATTGATGCTATCAAGCAAGTTCCAAAGTATGCAAAGGTGTTGAAGGACTTGTGTACCAATAAGCAAAGGCTCAAAGGTAATGAAGTGCTTAGTGTGGGGGAGAATGCTTCGGCAATCTTACAACACAAACTCCCACTTAAGTGCAAGGATCCCGGTAGCTTTGACATTCCCGTCACAATTGGTAACACCACATTTAATAAAGCTATGTTGGACTTAGGTGCATCCGTTAATGTTATGCCGGCGTCTATGTACAATTCACTTGATCTTGGTCCTCTTAAAAAGTCTGGAATTGTGTTGCAATTAGCCGATCGTTCTAATGTCTACCCAATGGGTATTGTTGAGGATGTTCTTGTGTAGGTTAATCAACTTGTATTTCCAGCTGACTTTTGCGTGTTAGAGATGGATGAAGGTTCACCGGACTCGTCTCTTCCATTGCTACTTGGGCGTCCCTTCATGAAAACGGCGAAAACCATTATTGATGTGGACAAGGGAACGCTAACTATGGAGTTTGATGGAGAAATAATACGTTTCAACATTTTCGAGACGATGAGATATCCTAGTGATGTCCACTCTTGTTTCTCCATTGATGTTATGGACACATTTGCGCAACAAATGTTTGAGTTGAATGGTGTTGATACTTTGGAAACCGTGCTCACTACACCTATTGACGATGGTTATGAGTATGGTGATGAGATTAAAGAAACCATTGGTTCTCTTGACTCATTACCGGAAAAATCAGCAATTAAGAATATTTCATATGCTTCTTTACCTTGCAATAATGAAAAACTTGTGCCATCCATTGTTAAATCTCCAAGTTTAGAATTGAAACCTCTTCCAAGTCACTTAAAGTACTTGTACTTGGGTGACAATGAAGATTTACCCGTGATTGTTTCTAACGAGCTTAATGAATTACAGAGCAAAAACTTCTAAGGGTGCTAAGGACATACAAGACGGCCATAGGATGGACAATCGCCGATATCAAGGGTATAAGCCCTGCCGTTTGTATGCATAAGATTCGTGTGGAGGATGATACAAAGCCTACAAGGGAATCGCAACGCCGCTTGAATCCTCCCATGATGGAAGTTGTGAAAAAGGAGATACTCAAGCTTTTGGACGTGGGTGTTATCTACCCCATATCCGATAGCAAGTGGGTAAGCCCGCACAAGTAGTACCAAAGAAATCAGGTGTGACAGTGGTGGAGAATGATAAGAACGAACTTGTCCCAACTCGTGTGCAAACCGGTTGGAGGGTTTGTATTGATTATAGAAAATTGAATGCCACTACTAGAAAAGATCACTTTCCTTTACCTTTTATTGATCAAATGCTTGAACGTTTAGCTGGACACTCTTACTATTGCTTTCTTGATGGCTATTCAGGTTACAATCAGATTGTGATAGCACCAGAGGACCAAGATAAAACCACTTTCACTTGTCCTTCCGGTACTTTTGCTTATAGAAGGATGCCTTTTGGCTTATGCAATGCTCCAGCTACCTTTCAAAGGTGTATGGTAAGTATCTTTTCGGAATATGTTGAAAACATAATCGAAGTATTCATGGATGACTTTAGTGTCTTTGGTGATTCATTTGACCTTTGCTTTAACAATTTGTCTCTAATCCTTGAACGATGTGTTGAAACAAATCTTGTGCTGAATTGGGAGAAGTGCCATTTCATGGTAACTCATGGCATAGTTTTAGGCCATATAATATCTTTTAAAGGCTTGGAAGTCGATAAATCTAAGATAGACCTTATTCGTGCTCTAACCCCTCCCACTACGGTGAGGGAGATACGTTCTTTTCTTGGTCATGCGGGTTTCTATCGTAGATTCATCAAGGACTTTTCCAAGATAGCATCACCACTTTGTAACTTATTGCAAAAATATGTGGTTTTTAACTTTGATGAGAAATGTATGGCGGCATTCAATCGTTTGAAAGAACTTTTGATTTCAGCCCCTATCATTAAACCACCGGATTGGAGCAAGCCTTTTGAGCTTATGTGTGATGCTAGTGATTATGCGGTTGGTGCGGTGCTTGGGCAGCGTGTGGGGAGGATACCTCATGCCATTTATTATGCTTCTAGAACGTTAAATGAGGCCCAAAAAAACTACACAACCAATGAAAAAGAGTTATTAGCTATTGTTTTTGCTTTAGAAAAGTTTCGCTCTTATCTAATTGGTACAAAAGTTGTTATCTTTTCTGATCATGCAGCGCTTAAGTAATTGCTTACAAAGAAAGAGGCGAAACCGAGGCTCATACGGTGGATTTTACTCTTGCAAGAGTTTGATCTTGAAATCAAAGACAAGAAAGGAATTGATAACACCGTTGCGTATCACTTGATCCGACTTGCTGTGGACAAGGAGACTATCCCGTTGCGTGAAAGTTTCCCGGATGAGCAACTATTCTCAATTACCTTTGGAGAACCATGGTACGCTGATATTGTTAATTACTTAGTGTCTAAACAAATCCCAAAGAACTTGTCTCGTGCCGAGAAGGAAATACTTAAGAAGTTAGGAAACCAATACATATGGGATGATCCATACTTATGGAAGCATTGTAGTGACCAAGTAATACGTAGGTGTGTTCCCGAATCTGAATTTAATTCTATCTTGTCTTTTTGCCACTCATATGCTTGTGGAGGACACTTTGGGAGTAAGAGAACCGCTCTCAAGGTACTAGAATGTGGTTTCTTTTGCCAACTTTGTTTAAGGATGCACATGCATTTTGTATCACATGTGATAGGTGCCAAAGAACGAGTCAATCTAGGTGCTCGAAATCAAATGCCGCAAACTATTATTCAATTTGTGGAGGTTTTTGATGTATGGGGAATTGATTTTATGGGCCCTTTTGTCAATTCTAGTGGGAATTATTATATCTTGCTTCGCGTGGATTATGTCTCGAAATGGGTGGAAGCTAAGGCCACCCCAACTAATGATTCTAAAGTTGTTTCAGATTTTGTGCAAGCTAATATATTTGCAAGGTTTGGCATTCCAAGGGCGATAATTAGCGATGGAGGTTCACATTTCAAAAACAGGTTTTTGCAAAGCTTGTTAAGGAAGTATAATGTGTCACATAGGATTGCAACACCATACCATCCACAAACAAATGGATAAGCCGAGGTTTCCAACCGAGAGGTGAAATCCATTCTTGAAAAGACGGTGAATCCAACAAGAAAGGATTGGAGTTCGCGACATAATGATGCTTTGTGGGCGTATAGGACCGCATATAAAACACCTATTGGGATGTCTCCTTTTAGGCTTGTTTATGGTAAACCTTGTCACTTACCCGTGGAAATTGAGCATAAGGCGTTTTGGGCGATTAAGCAATGCAATATGGAGTTGGATGGTGCTGGAAGGCAAAGAAAGTTACAACTTCAAGAGTTGGAGGAAATTCGCAATGATGCATTTGAAATCTCACGAATTTACAAAGAAAAGACGAAGGCATTTCATGATAATATGATTACAAAGAAACAATTTTGCATTGGGAAGAAAAGTGCTTTTGTTTAATTCTCGCTTGCAATTATTTCCGGGTAAATTAAGGTCACGTTGGATTGGACCTTTTATTGTGACTAATATGTTTTCTCATGGTGCAGTAGAAATTCGTAGTTTAGCTACAGGAAATGAACTTAAAGTGAATGGGCACCGGTTGAAACCATATTATGAGAACTTCTCTTCGGATGTCGTGGAAGGAGTTAATCTTGTGGAAGTGCTCCCTCTGGAGGAGTCGTAGAAAGCAAGGAGATAGTCGGGCTGACGACTTTAAACCAAGCGCTAAATGGGAGGCAACCCATCGGTTTTGTATCTCTTATCTTTTATTTTCTTTTCTTGTCATGTTTTTACTTTTTCTGATTTTTTGTCACTTTTCCGTTAGGATTTCCCACCTTGACTTTCTTTGGACGATTCAATTACATTGAGGACAATGTAAAGTTTAAGTGTGGGGGAGTGGTTTGCATTGTAAATTTTTCAAAATTTTCAACTTTTGTGTAATTAGTGAATAAGAACTCCAACTTGTAGTTAGTTTAGAGTCACATAGTATACATGTTGCTAAGATTACATCGAGAATCTCATAAGAGTGACTGAATTTAGAGATGACAGACAACATGATCGGGTTTCTTAATTGTATGAGAGTTAAAGTTGGATTTAACCATGCTAGTGGCAAATAAGGTGTAGACTGAATTCCGTATTAGAGTAGTGATCCCCTATAGTGGAGACTACCCATGTTACATAATGCGAGGCACCGACCTTCAATTCTTTGTACCTGTCTAAATATGTGCTTTTAGAGTGTGTGTCACCGTACGTAAATTCCGGGCAGAATGGTGAGCTGTCCAACCTCCCACCATAGAAGCACTATTTTGATCTCTTGAGTGCTATTTTTATCAACCATGTTGGTGACATAGAATTGCTAACTTACATACCACTTGTAATCTTGTTCACAGTTAGCACCATCCACCTTATCTCTCTCTACACCAACAGGTCCATAGAAACACCATCATCATCAACAAGAGGAGCATCACAAATTTGAAGGAAAGTTGAACACGTTCGAGGTTTACAAGCAACGATGCAGAATTGAGCAGATTTGATTTAAGTAAAGAAACAAAACAAGGGCAAAATTTTTATGAGTTGAAGACTATTGTACAAGAGTGAAAATTATCAAGGATGAGAGTTCGAGAAGTTTATGATATCAAGACATATAAGTTGTGAAGAATCGAGCGGTAAAGTACTTACACCATGGCCTTTGTACTTACGTTTTTATTTTATTTGTATTTTACTTTGTCTTGTTAAGAAGCAAATCCCTGTCCAGTTTACCTTGTCTGCAAGAGATTCCATTCTGTGGCAATGCAACCAGATCAAACATGCTCAGGATTACCTTTTGGCGGTCCCTATCAGTGGTTTGAATCAGTGCCTTGGCCCCAGACAGTTCAGAGCAGTTGTTTGCTATCGCCTTGGTATCCCTTTGTTTGTGGAAGATGGCTTGTGCTCTTGCTGTAATAGGCCTATGGATATTTTTGGTGATCATGCGCTACATTGTGCTAAGGATGTTGGGCTGAAGTTCCGCCATGATCTAGTTCGTGATGTAATTGCGAATATTTGCTACAAAGCTGGTGTTCATGCACGCAAAGAAGTTTCTCTGGGTTTTTCATCAGAGACAGACAAGGATTTACGCCCAGCTGACATCCTTGTTCTCAACTGGGAAAACGGGCAAGATGTGTGTATGGATGTTATAGGGGTCTCACCCTTTACTGGTGATGGAGTTCGTTCTTTCGTCCCAGGCCAGGCTATTTCTAAAGCAATTGCGCGTAAACGTGCTAAATATTTGAAGGAATGTGCTTCGCATGGTTATGGCTTGGGCGTTTTAGCCTTCACTACCTTAGGGGAACTCAGTGAAGATATTGTATGTTTTTTCAAGCGTTTGAAGAACTGTTTAGTTAGTCATGATGCTGGTAGTGGTCTAGGTAGTTTTATTTTTCATAGATTGGGTGTTGCTATTCAAAAGGGGTTGGTGCCCAGCTAGTCGCTCGGATGCCAACAAAAACTTACGAGAAATAGAATGTTTCTTTGACTAAAAAATAGTTTTTATTATTTTGTTTTATTTTTATTTTGTATTTGTTTTATTTCTTATTTAAATTAAATAAAAAAGAAAAAAAAAAACGAAAATTAAAATTAAAAAAAAAAAATTAATTAAATTTTGGGTTTGCATAGTTTGTTTTTAGTTTTGTATTCTTTCAGTAAAGCCAATGGAAAGAAGGAATATCTATAATGAAGTTTCAAGCAACAAGAAATTAGAGGAAAGAATTACATTGTCAAGATTCTACGAAGTTCAAGAGTTATCATCAAGAGTTGAAGACCGAAGACGAAGATGAAGACACCGATTGAAGACCGAAGACGTTTCTATGGATCTTGTGAGAGTGGTGCTAGCTGCACGCCGAACAGGATAACGAGTAAGTAAGCATATTCCCATCTTCGTTAAGTGGTTGATTTCCTTTCGAAGAGATCGTCGGAAATGGGTTTTCAAAATTATAAAAGATGTGGGTTTTCAAAACATTCGGAGGGTTAAGCCTTCCTACCATTCAACGTGTCGCATGATTCTATCTTCATTCCTACCTGGACACATGTGTGACCCATAAAAAGCTGTTTATTATTGAGCGCAAATTCATAAAACCCTTTCTTGTGAGGAAGAGTCGAGACTTTTGATCACTCCGAACCCGAATTTTTGTCGAGAAGGGATGGTTATTTCTCTCTCAACTCTTAAGAATGAGATTGTGTTCATTTATGTGTCTAACTTCTTATGACTAGTGTGCAGAATCTCTATGTCTTCTTAGCGCGTTGGCTGCTATCATTACGGAGAACTAGTAAGTTGGAAAAGTAGGTTTTGTGGGTATATCTCTAGTAAACCCTCACGAGACTATAACTCGTCCACTAGGGACACTTAGTGGTTTAAAGGCTTGTTATTTATGCTAAAAGTGACCGTAGCCTCGACGACACGGAGTTGTATGTATTTTAGAATTTTTTTGTTTGATTTGCTCGAGGACTAGCAAAGTCTAAGTGTGGGGGAATTTGATAGGTGTTGTAAAACACCTAATTTTATATCTAGTATTTATGCTTTCTTTGCTATTGTCGTGTAAATTATGTATCTTATGTTTGCTTTTGAGTTTATTAGGTACAATGGAGTCATTATGAGCAAAAGAAGGAGAAATCATTCATTTGGAGCGTAAAGGGCTAGAAGGTCAATTCATAGGCGAGCGATTCTTGGAGCCAGCGAAAGTCATGCATAGCAAGGAAGTGAATAGGCAGTCGGTTCCACAAAACTGACAAGCAAGTATCATTGTGGTGGCCCTTATCTTAAATGTTGTGCGAATAGCGATTTCCATCATTACCTTATACCAAAAATTCAGAGAAGAAAATCATTTTATTTCTTCTTGAGGGCGGCTGTTGTTTGTCTGGGAATGAGAGGTATTCAGGAAGATCGAGAAAGAGAGAAATGCAGAGAGGAAATTAGGGATTGCATCTGCAGATCGAATTCAAAGAGAGAACATGGAGAAATTGAGTGTTGTTGCTCAAATGATGACAGAGATTAAGAGGCTAGGGTTTGCACTTCAGTAAAATCGATTAAAGAATCTGATGATGATTTTGACGAATTTCAGAGGTTGGGGTTTGTGGAGACGAAGAGAAGGACATGTTTCTTTCTGAGATCGATGGAGTTGATGATTGTTGCTGCAAGTGGATTTTTACTGAAATGGGTTTTTGGGTTAAATCTGTGTTGGAGCTTTTATGGTGAATTGAAGGGCTGAGTTAGAGATTTGGTTGATTAAGCAGCAAAAGAAGAAGACCCTGTTGTTGCTAATATGAGAGAATAAAACTGTGAGTGTGTGTTGTTGTCTTCCATGGGTTCTGGTGCAAATTGGCTGTGAGAGGGAGAAGCAGGTGGAATGAATTGTAATGGAGATATTACACGGAAGACTCAGTGGAGATGGCAGGTGCATTGAAATGGTGCACTGAACTGGTGCTCTAGCTAGTGGTGGTTCTGTTGCAGAAGGCTAGAGTGAATTGGCAGGTTGCAGCTTAAGCTGTTAATGGAACAGCAATGTGAGCTAACAGGATGGTTGCAAGTGGAGGAATTGGTTATGATCTAAAGCTGGCCAAGGAAGAAGGAATCAGGGTTCAATGGCAGGATATGGCCCAGGTGACTAGAAGGTGCTGTTATAATGGGTTATGTGGATCTGTTTGAGTTATAGGGAGGAATTGAATCTGATGATAGTACAACTGAAATGGCTTTGAGCTTGCTGATGGGTTGGAGGAATTGCAGCTGCAATGCTGTGCTTTATGAGCAATTGCAGGTGTAGTGACTCAGGTGAGGTTTTGACTGGATGTCTGGGAGATTACAGGGCTGGAGGTGTCGGTGTGAAACTGCATTGGCAGGAATTGAGCAAATGGTTGCAGTAGCAGGGGCTAGGAAGAATGGATGGATGATGTAGGAAAGAAGAGAGGATGAAGGCTGTGGAGTTAAGCTGCATAGATGGCTGTTGTTGGTATATAGGAGTTGCAGGTGATGGCATTGCAAGGGCAGTCACTGAATCTGCAGGTGGTGGTTGAGCTTACAGAGCTGATAGTAATGGGTTGTATGTTTAGGTGCAGGTGTTGGTGCTCAGTGTTAGTGATGTTGTGTAGCTGTGGATGGACGGAAGCTGAGAATGGATGATGTCTTATGTGGTTATGCAAGAGGCGTTGGCTGCAATGGAGCAACATGGCACATTTGCACCTGAACTGAAGCGAGAATTGAGCTCATGAATAGATGGGATCTGGTGGATTTCAAATGCCGAAAACAACAAGCTGTTGCCTTGAGTTAATGGGTACTGTAGGTTAACAGGAAGCTGCATTAATGGAAAATGGAGATGGTCTTGCAGGAAGTAGTGATTAGTGCAATGAACAAATGCAGATGCAGGTGGTGTCAGGTGGTGGTATGGCTCAGACTGAGAGGATGGTATTGAGATTGCAATATGGGTATTGAACTAATGTTGGTTGTGTGATGCTGGTGGGAAATGGTGTTGATTGAGCTCAGGCGCTGGTGGATGAAGTGCAAGTGTTAAATGAGATGTCATTGTGACAATAGGTGATTGCAATTGGAATTGTGGGGTTAGTGCTTGACGAGGAAAGTGCGGTGTAGGCGCAATTGAAGCAATGGAGACCGAGATGATAGTGATGATGTCCGGAGTTTGTATGCGGTGGTTGAAATAAGCAATGATATGCGAGAGAAGGCTGCAGACTTGGGAGTTATGCAATGCAAATGGAGTCGTTAGGCTGTTGAAGAGGGCTTTAGTGAGGAGTAGCCATTATGGTTTGAAAGTGCACGTGATGCACCATCCTGGTGCAATACACAGCTCTGGCCTGTGCAAATGCCAAAGCAACTCAGCTCAGTCAGATTCTGACTTGTTTCTGACTGTGACATCATTGACTCTGAGTTGAATCGGCCTGACTCTCTGAATCGATGTTGACCCGAGCTGACCGAGTTGACCCTACTGGTGACCGGGTGGTCTTTGCCGGTCACCTGGGGTATTTTCCGGCCACCTCTCCGGCCGATTTCCGGCCATAATACCAGTTTTCCGGCGACGACTTTTTGGGCATATTTTCTACATGGGTTTCTCTCTCTTATGGGCTTGGTGGACTTTTCATTTAATGGACTTTGAAGACTTGACCTAATTTTGGAAGAAAGGAAAAGCTATAAAAGAAGAATTCTACAACTTTTGGAAGGATACGTTTTATTCTTGGGGAAACTTGGAGAGCCGCTTTTGTTTACGCAACTATGGTTTGCTTTTGTTCATCTTCTTCTTTATTCAACTTATATTTTTGGTGATGAACTCCATAGCTATGAGTAGCTAATTTATTCATTATTGGTTAAGGATGTAGTCCTATTTCTAAAACTTGTGTTTGCTTTATGTATTAGTTTTCTCTCTTGATTATCGTTCACATCTCTACTGCTTTAAGAATCACATGATTGATGTATTGTGATAGGATTATGATGTTTGATTAGTTAAGTGGCCAATTAATTGAACTTGCATCCTAGTCCATAGTTATTTTAGGGTTTTTCATCGAGTGATAACCCTGAATACAAGTAGCATGATATGTTTACGGTTTGTAGTGATACACTGTCGTAATCATATGTAGCGTTTGACCATTGTCCGAATTGTTATGCGCAACGCATGACAATTGCATTGATTAGCCTATTTCTGAAACTTAATGCTCCTAGGAATTGAACTTAATTAGCGCAAGGCGTTAGGTTATTCTTTAGGTAGAATTCACATACGCAGCTCTAATGTGTGTGTTGATGAATTTAGGAAATTAATAGATTATCTTGCTCTCTTGATTCTCTAGGCTTTTGATAATATAAGAGATTAAATCGTAATTCTAATCATATATGCAAGCACATGTCTAATATTGAAGATGAATTCCTTGACCAATATCTTTCTCTATTGATTACTTTCTACAATTTACTTTGCTTTTAATTTGCTTTTATTGCTTACATAAAAATCAGAAATCCCCCCAATTGGTTACTTTAAGAAATTGAATACGTAATAACTATAATCGCCTCTCTGTGGAAACGAACTCTTTCTTATCATATACTTTAGGAAAGTGAAATTATTTTTGACGCTTACGACAGCGATCAATTAACCTTAACTTCCCTACTGCACCTATCGTGTTGAGAAAAGAGTTCAATTATGCAATAAGGAGATGTGGACCTGACAAGGAGCACTTTCACCGTTTTCAACCTTTTCTTTATACGCCTGGTGATGCCAATGAATGTGAGGAAAGTAAACATCTGACACCTCACTTCTAAGTTCAGCGAATTGCGAGCTAACGAAATCTGCATAAACAGTTGTAGTGCCTTATAAAATATCTCACTACCAACTCCTAAATTCCTGTCATTACTCCTCATTTTCGCACGCAACAAGAATTTCCCAACACTATCAGCAGTGATTTTTTCCAACTTATTTCTGAAATATGACATACTCGCAAACCTTTAGTAGTAATAAGAGAAATAAAAAATTGTTGTCAAACCTGAAGAAGACCTAACATTTCAGTTTCCAGTAGTGATGGCGATGGTGATGGGAGTAATAAAATCTTCAGTCCAAATCTCTCTACACCACGTACAATACCAGATACAGCTCCATTAACTTGTATGACTATGTTCTGCAATCCTATTTTCCAGTCCAACAACTCTACTCTGTTATAATGCATCTTGTTTCCTGACCACAAAGCAAGGACTCGACTGTCACAGGGAAGGTGTTGCAGAACAATAACCAAAACTAAAGTAGCCACTACTACCCATACATACAGTCTTAGCCTGTAATTTTTCCATCTACTCACTGCCAGGAACTGGTCATGAATACAATTATCCTTGTCCACCTCTATCATTTGTCTTCGACTAGCAATTCTCCCATATACTTCAACTGAAGTAATCCAATAATCGTCACCAACAGTTTCTATACATTTGACCGAGCAAAAGATACCCTCTGCTTTTCCCACCATTCGTCTGTACCAGCATCTCACTGCTTCTCACCATTTTTACAATGAATTCCTTCCGGCCTAAATACCCTATATACCACCAGGTACACAAGTAACACAACACTCCAATCTTCTATAACCCCTCTTCAGTTGAACAATTTTCCAAACATCCTTAAAGGTGTTGAGAATAAACAAGCCAGGAATCATAGTCGTCTTCATAAATTTCCTTCTGGAATTTTGGTCATAATTAATTATAGATATATGAAAGGGACTGGGAAGAAGAAACTCACTTTCAAGAGCTGACAATAACTCCCAACAGCTAACAGAGTCCCCATAAAAGAATAATCATAGCGTCTAACGAAACTATCTTCTGGAGTTAACACTTCCAGCCACTCTTGTGAGAACAATTCACTAGTTGGTATTTTGGATGCTCTATATATCATAACACAATGAAGAATTCTAGGCTGTCCTGTAGAGTCCCAATGACAGACTGTAGATAAAGAATTTAGCGAAAGAAATTCAAAGTTACCTCTTAAACCCCTCACAAGAATCTTGGATATATCTTTTTTCGCTCTTGCATAAATACTAGTCTTCACTGAACCAGCATGGAGAAGCTTAATACCAATAGGTAGTCCATTTGAAAGCCCCAAGGTAAGGAATCAACATCTTCACTTAAGCTCAGTGCAAAGACTGCCATGCATTTTCTTCTCATACTCCCTAGGTAGAAAAAATATGAATAATTCAATCTCTGGTAAGCAACCACAGGGATTCAACTGTAGAAAGTTTAACTTCCACACTAGTAGCATAATTTTTATAATGAGATTATTTCCTTCCCCATGAACTCCTTCCAATCCTCTTCCATGTGTATAGAAAGTCTGGAATATCCCACAAGCAGTTTCTCAAATAGTTCTTGAGTATTCTCAGGCTTATTTTCCCTTGTCACTAGAAGTATCCCATTAGTCCATGGAAAAATAACTTGCGGCAACATTTTACCAGACAACTTGCGAGCATCATGATTGTCACCATTTTTAACAAACACAAACAAATTCAAATACTCCCATAACAATTCTGAACAGTTCCCATGTGCTAGAGTTAGCTCATACAAAGAATTCTCATTGTACGCAACCCTCAATTATGACATCTTAAAAACTAACATACAAGAAGTAAGAGTATCTTGGTAGAACCTTCCTCTATCAAATACACAACTGGCGAAATCCTGGCAACTATAGAGACCTCCTCCATAATTAAAACTTTCCATTACACTACTACTTGGAACCATATCAATTAAAGACACATTCAAGTGTGCAAACAACAATTCTAATCCATATTCAAGGTCCAGTATCTGCTTATACAAATATGTATTGAACTTATGCATTAAAAACGACCTATTTAGAACACTCAAACCAAAAATAAGTATACCCAAACTGAAATTAGAACAAATTGCTAGTTTAATGAGAATACCTCTTGATAATTTCGAACAACTTCCCTCGATCAAATAACGTTCTATAGAAATCGAAACTGCAGTGAGAACATACCATACCAGACCATTTGATATTTGTAACAAGCAACATATTCGAGTTTCCCAGCTGCTGAGAAAATTCTTCTTGAGTTATAATCAATTTAAGTTGATGAGCTCTATCCGGTGAAGCAATCTGAATGGTGGGTTGTAAATTTTCGAATGACCCAACCAGACAATTAAGATGAAAACTCCTCTTTATGAGTAGTTTGTTGTTGGTAACAAACAAGAACCCACACCATTCATACTCTTCATGGTAAATCTCCACTGTCGAGAAAGAGACCGTTCTATGGAAATTCTTTATACATTTTGACTTCTCAATTGGAAGACAAGCATCAATAATCAATCCTGGCCATGTAAAGAATGGTTTTCCCTCTTGATAATCCAGAAAACATGTTTTCATCTTCCCTTCTAATTCAAACTGAAGAGATATTAAATTGACCTTGTAATTATCCGTATGTAGACAAATTTTATCTGCAGGACTAGCTATATCAACGCCGGAGAAGTGATTTTTAGTATTAGATTTATATTTACCTTCCTCCATTGTTAGGCGAGAAGAAGCATTTCCATTCAACTGATTCAACGAGCTGAAATCCTTGACCTCATCATTTACAATCCTTCTAACTTGAATACCCACATCGTCATCATAAGATTTATTATCAGAATCGAATGGTTTACCCTCTTGGTAATCCAGAAATTTTGACTTCACCTTGTACTCCTTAACTGAATTGGTAGAACCGACTCCATCCCTATCAGTAAAATCAATTCTGGGTGTAGATCGAGAATTACCTTCTTCTGTTGTTGCAGGAGTTGAAGAATGGTGAATGAAATCACTCGCTGATTTTGACTCGGTAGAATTTAATTCCAATTCGACATCGATTTTGGGTGTCAATCCATATGAGGGTTCTGGAAAGCCTTCATCTACTTTCACTTTACTCAAACGATCCTCTACGACCTTCAATTCAGCAGATAAATTCTCAATGCTGGTGATAAGCTGTGGTCAAGGATTGTTGTAATTATCCTTCAATTCCCTAAGTAAGTCTTCCTGAATTCTCATCAGAGAATCAACCTCCTTATCTAGGTCATCAAATTCTTTTTGATTCTCCATTTTAAACAGGTCACTCAGAATCGAGTGCTCTGATACCAATTGTGGTGATCTACACTACAAATTAGCACATAAACATCTCTGAATCTCTAAGGATAGAGATTGGATTGGGGAGAACAGTTTGGGAGAGAAAAGATAGTTTTTCTTATTAAATTTCATGAACTACAACAATCAGCGGAACTGGGAATATAAAATCCAACCTAAGCCAGCAGCACGTGTGACTCGCACAACGACTATTAAACCTCATTATCAACTAATAAACAAATATTCAAGTAATAACTATTGGGTGCCCCTAGTAATGGGGTTAGACCTTAACAACTCAAGAACTATAGTACGATAGGTTCATGACAGATGATCATTTGAAAATTTCCTGGTAACATCTTACATGATTTGTGTGAGACAGTCATTTGATGTAGACTCGGAATGTTTCGTATTAATCTATTGATCACTTGAAAATTTATTTGAAGCTAATAGTTTGTGTGGGACAGATATTCCCGTCTTCTAAGAATGTTTCAATGATTAAAATGGAGTTTAGAATGATTAACCATTGGTTGGATATAGCACAATATGCGTACTTGTATGCTAACTGTTGTAGATATATTCCAACTCAGGGAACTTAGTATATATGCATACCCGTATGAGTACTGATTCAACAGTTGTAGTCCGGGAACCATAGTATGCATACCCTCTTGCATACTAATTCAACTGATGTTGGTCGTGAACGACAGTATGCGTACTGCTTGCATACTAATTCTTTGTCGTATCTATCTCCTCGCCTCTTCATCTTCATATAGAAATCCTTGTCCTTCATTAGTTGTACGACCATTTTATTTCTTAAATATTGGCATTTGGTTACATTTTCGACAACCACCTCATTAAAGTAACAAATTTTTCTCGTAGCAACATGAAACCCACAATTTCCATCTTCTTCAACCTCGTCGGTGGAAAAAATAATTGGAGCAATGACCAGAGTTGTTTGAAATACTCTTCATATATTGTATATGTCGATCGACTTGGTCTTCTTGGAAATCCCTAGGACAACGAAGAGTACATACTTCTCTTTTAAAGTCATCATTTCCATTGGTTGGGTTTTTTGCGAGGCGCCCATTTTCTCAACAACTTCTAAGTTAGTTTGGGTCTCCGCCAAAACAACTTCTTCCACCACCTCGTCTTGAATTACTTGAGAAGGCTCCGTAGAGACCTTTGGTTTCATTTGTCGTGCGGTTGGTCCACCTTGATCTTTTCTTGGACGACCTCTTTTTTTAGGTTCCGGTTCGTCTTGAAATTCTCCATGCACATGCCTGTGCCTAGAAAGGTCTCTTTTATTAGACAAATCGGCTTTTTTATTAGACAAATATATCTTCAACTCTATTCTTTGGATGGTCCTCGACACTTCGGTGCTCGGCCTACCGATCCCATTTTGCTTAATAGGTTCATCAACCTCCCTTAAACAAGGGTGAAGGCCTTCTTCCAAATGGTGCATCAATATTTGATTTTTGGCACCATTTTCTATAGAGTAATGCTAGACGATTCTTGCACACAATTTCGTACCCAAGAACGACGGACCATTAACTACCGGGTGCTTGGATCAAAATATAATTGCCTCCAAAATGGATGAATATCATTGATGTCGATCACTTCAACATACCTACCCAACTTATGGCAACACGGGAGTCCAATACATATCATATCCTTGCAAACATAAATTGTATTCTTGTCATCGTAATCTTTATAAAGCTGCAATTGCCCATTTAGAAAATCTGTGAACGATGCCCCATAGAAGCATTCTTTGGTCTTTATCTAACAAAGGGAATCTATGTTTACTAAATTCCATACCGATGAGTGCCAAATATTGCATAATTCTATATCTTTTTATTGGCATTTATCTCATCTTTTATGCTTTAATTCCCCATTTTATCCAAAATTTTGTATTTTCATTGTTTTCAAGTATAATTACTTCTAGTAGTTAACTTTGCGTTTTTAGGTAATAAAGTTATGATGCTTAGAGGAGGAGAAAAAAAGCAGAGGATTGGTGGCTAGTGACAACCGAAGAGAAGAAGTAGAACTAAATGAAGAGGAAAAATAAAAACTTGTGCAATCCGTTGGCGCACTCTTCCGCAAGCCGTTTGCACCGTTGAGCACATCAATCTCGTGTCCATGCTTAGCACCAAACATTAACTCATCTCCAAACATCAAACTGGATGGTCTTTGTAACACTCTAGCAAGCCTCTAATTTTCTCCCCAAATCAACTTCACGACCAGAAACCTAACTCCATTCTCAGTTTCTCCTTCACCACCCATGTGTACTCAACCACCACCAATCTCACCCTCTCTTACTCCATCTCCCATCTGAAACCAACCCCTCTTTGTACACAACCCATCAATACCAATTAAACCATCTCTCTCCCTCATCATATTTTATCTCAACAATTTACCTAGCTAGGGAAATTCATAGGTTGAGTAAAATTGTAACATTCAAGGAGACAAGACAATCCATTATCGCAGAAGAAGAGATGAGGAAGAAGATAAGATTATTAAAATAACAATGATGGTGAGTACGTTTGGGAGTTGTTGAACTAAAATCCATTTGGGGAGTTTATGTATAAATAGAGAGATGATTGTAGAGAGAAACTCAATCCCGGAGTAGCCGCTACACCAAGTTATAGTAGTAATTAGGTTTTCATGAATTTATATTGAAAAGCATGATTTAATCTCTGAATTCATAGCTAATTGCTTTCACCTTGTATGTTATGCATCCATGGTAGTTTGAGTAATCCTTCGTTATGTATTCAATCTCTATGTAAACTAATTAATTTCAATTTGTGATTATCTATGCCTTGAACAGATAGATAATGGTATGGATTGACAAATTTTGCTTGAGGTTAAATTATCCATTTGTAGAAGTAATTTATCACATCTTCAAGGTAATTTTAGGATATAACCTCTATGTCTCCTTGATAGAAAGGTAACTAGTATATCAAATTAGGTAGTTATATTATTTAGGTGGTGGATTCGAAACCATAGTTCTCTTTGTACTTGTTCAAGTTTTGTTTCTTCAGTATAATCAATCATAAATCTCTAGTCTTTCGACTATTCATTTCATTCGTAATTAGTGTTAGTAGAACTTAGAAGCTTAGTTTCACCAATGCAACTCCCCGTAGGATCGACTCATATTTTCCGTTATCTATGTTCTAGACACCGTGCGCTTGTGGTTTATAATGTCGGAATGAGAAAATATTGCACAAAAAGAAGATGGATATTAGTTCATTTCGCAATTTTTTTTACATCATTCCGACATTTCGAGGGTTCCAACTTACACAAATATGATTCCAATCTTCCCCCATGATTGTGAGGATTGCACTACGCGTCTCCTTAACTGCACTAACATAATGTTGCTTGTGGTGAGAGCTCCCTTCGCCTATGGATAAGATTCGAAAGAGCTTATAAAACGTACTGCGTAAACATAAACAAGACTTGGGCACTATTTATTAAGGTCAAGCTCAGTGATTTTAGATCTGTCATAGAGTTGACCGCTCAGTATATATGTCGTACAAATACAGTTAAAACTCCATTAATTAATACTCGATTATTTAATAATCTCTCTAAAATAATACTTTATTTGTTTCTAGGAAAGAATTATTATTGCTTTTTCAGTTTGACCTACTTTTAGGTTAAAATAAAAAGTAATTGCATCAATTTTCTAGAAAAGAAGTAGTATAATTCTTTTATCCCAATCAGACTTATAAAAGCTCAATTTTAACTTGTTAAATTTATAATGAGGGAGGATACGTGGGCACTTTTAGATGGACACTATCATACATGATTTGCGCCATTGTTTTTTACAAACCCAAACGACAATGAATTTAAGTATAATATTTTGATGATACGTTCTTCTTATAAGACTCTACATTTCTACCAAAGATGAGCACAATTCGAGACGTAAAAAAGCGGGGGTCTAACAACCACACCCAATATTTCATTCGGCAATCTGAATAGACAAACTCCAATGTACTTTCAAGAGAATCAACTAGATAGTCAGACTCAATCTATAGAAAACTATATCAAAGAGTTTATATCTCTTTTTCACAATGTAATCAGCAAATCAAATAAATTGAAATCCGCGAGCCTGATTATTATGTGAAACAACTTGAATGGTATCAGAGACCAATGTTTAAGTTTCAATAAAATTTAATCAACAACCAAAGTTTGGATTCACAATTGATTGAACTTAACGCACAACCTGTGATATTTCTATTATATAACAAAATATAATGTGGAAAAGAAATAACACATACACCAGAATTTTGTTAACGAGGAAAACCGCAAATGCAGAAAAACCCCGGGACCTAGTCCAGCTTTGAACACCGCACTATATTAAGCCGTTACAGACACTAGCCTACTACCAATGAACTTCAGACTGGAATGTAGTTGATCCCTAATCAATCTCACACTGATCAAGGTACTGTTGCTCTCCTTACATCTGTGAACCTCAGCAGGATTCTAAGCACTTGATTCCCTTAACTGATCTCACCCACAACCAAGAGTTGCTACCCAAAGTCAAAGACTTGATAAATAAATTTGTCTCACACAGAAAAGTCTATTGGAATAGATAAATCTGTCTCCCACAGAAATACCTACGAGTTTCGTTCCGTCTTTTAATAAATCAAGGTGCACAGGAACCAATTGACAAACCAGATTTATATTCCCGAAGAACAACCTAGTATTATCAATCACCTCACAATAATCTTAATCGTATGGTAGCGAAACAAGATATTGTGGAATCACAAACGATGAGACGATGACTACTTTTTATCTTGCCTATCGGAGAATCAATCTCGAGCAAATCTTAGAGAAGATAATACTCAATACGATAGAACACGGCTAGATCAGAACACACAACTACATAGAAAATAGTTGGGGCTGGCTTCACAATCCCAATGAAGTCTTTAAGTCGTTAACCTACAGGGTTTCGTGAAAAACCTAAGGTTAAAGGAGAATCGACTCTAGTCGCAACTAGTATCACACATGAGGTGTGGGGATTAAGTTTCCCAGTTGCTATATTTCTCCCTTATATAGTTTTCAAATCAGGATTTGCAATCTAAGTTACCTTGGTAACAAAGCGTTCAATATTTACCGTTAGACGAAAACCTGATTAGATTCAAGCTAATATCTTTCAATCGTTAGATCGAACTTAGCTTATTATACACAAATGAAATGTACCTTCATTTAGGTTTGAGTAACCGTACCTAAACGTGTACACTAGGTTGGCTCAACCGTACACTCTCATATCAACCTTATTCATCTTAACCACAACTAGTTCAAATGACTCAAATGAAACTAGTTAAAGAGTTGTTCAATTGCTATATTCTCATAGAAGTATACAAGAACATAATTGAAGCAAAATCGGTGTAATTCAATCGAATCAATTCATGAACATTATAGCCAAGGTTTGCAAAGAATGCATTTCTTGTTATACAAATGTATTAGTTCATGAACAAACCGATTTTAGAAGTTTAACCACTTCAAGTATGCAAACGGGTACGCATACTTCCAAACACGGCAGAAATTTCCAGACCCAAACCCATCGCCAGTACGCGTACGGGTATGTGTAATTAGGTACTCAGAATTTCACAACTAACATGTATGCATACTAGAGTTCCGGTCATGGATCACATACATGCAAGAATGCATACAATGTTCATAATCCAATGATGGTTAAGTGTTCTAAACTCTATTTCAATCATTGAAACTCTCTTAGAGAATGACAATAGCTTTTTCACGAACTATTAGCATCAAAGCAATTTTCAAGTTATTGAAATAATCATAACGAAACATTCCAAGTCTACACCAAATGGCACACAAACCATGTAAGATGTTACTCGGCAATTTTCACAAGATCATCTTTTGACTTTCTTAAGATGAACTTGGTTGAAGCGAAAGCTTACCAACACATATTTCGAGAAATATGTAAGCGAGTTAAACTCAGCTCGAAATTTCAAATGTGCATAATCATATACTATATAGTAATACGACTTTTGTCTCAATATAGGAGATAGAGTAGAAATAGACTTTCCAAGTGATAAATGAGTTTTAGTCTCCACATACCTTTTGTTGATGAAGTTCCACAAGCTCTCCTTAGTAGTCCTTCGTCTTCAATTGATGAACGCCGTGAAGTCTAATGCTCAACTACACAATCTATCCTAGTCCGATACATCACTATAAGTAGACTAGAAATCAAGACTTATAGTTTTGATCACTAACATTGACAAACAAGCTTGAGATACCAACGCTTGCGAGTTCGACTGAGCAGTGCTCTAACAAGACGTATAACACCACCATCTAAAATCACTAATCAGATGAGCACGTTCTTCTTATAAAAATCATAATTGACTCGCTAATCCGTGTCAACTTTATTTATTATCTAATTGACTGGGACAAACAAGGTGCATTTTCACATTTGGAGTCTAGTCTAATTGTTTGGGCTAAACCAGGTGCAATACTAAGTTATGATTTCAAAATAAAACATTTTTACAGTGTCGGGATTGATATTATTCCACTTGTCCCTAATTTAAAGTCGGGATATTGGATTTTTTTAGTCGCACTAAATAGGCGAAATTCTAATCCCAAGATACTTTTGGATATGCATACCCCTATTTACCTTGTATGGGAAATTTATTGAGAATATAATGAAGGCAAAAAACATGAAAATTAATGAAAATCGTACAATTTCTTAATCTTAGAGATTCCATCTTCTCAGTCTATATATTAGGGACGGAGTGAGTAGTTTCTCCGGGCAAATTTTTTTGACCTCATTTCGATATTTCGAGGGTTCCAACCTACACGAGCATGATCCCTATCTTCCCCCAAAAGTGTGAGGATTGCAATCCACGTCACCTATAACCGCACTAACATAATGTTGTTAGTGGTGAGTGCTACCCAGGGTTTGAAAGGCAGAGCCTAGAAGACGTATTGCTTAAAAATAAACAAGATTTAGGCAAATCTATTTAGGGGAAACCTCAATGGTTTCAAATCTGTCATGGAGCCGATTGCTCATAATATTTGTTGTATAAACACAGTTAAAATTAATTAATACTCGATTACTTAATAATCTCTCTAAAATAATATCCTTTTCATTTCCAGAAAAGAGTTACTGTTGCTATTTAAAATTGGCATATTTTTAAGCTAAAATGAAAAAGTGATGCTATTACTCTTCTAAGAACGAATGTAGTATAATTTTTTGATCCCAACTATACTTATAAAAGTTATAATTTAACTCGTTCAATTAATAATCTCATTTGATCAAAAGATGCTTAATCAACAAATTCAATGTCCTAAAGGCGTTAATTTTGGATCGAAGTTTGCTAGGAAGCAGGTGGAGTGGCTTCAGGCCAAGCACAATGGTCAAGGATTTCCCTTAGCTATAGCTTAGTTAATGCTAAGCGAAATGATCTCAGCCTAACCTCACTATGGTGCCAGGGCATCCCTTTCCTTAATCACACGGAAACTGAGCTTCCGTTTAAATAGTGCCAAACGGAAACTCAAAATCCCACGGGTTTAGATAAATATTATTTATGGGTAAAAAAAGTTTGAAGAGAAAAAAAAATGGAGATATAATAGGAAAAATGAAGTTTCAACAAACTAAAAGAGTTAAAAATAAAGAGTAAAATTAAAATTCTCAAACGGAAACTAAGTATCCGCTAAAAATCACATGGAAACTGAGTTTCCGTAAAGTAATTTTTCTATGCTTAGCTACAACTCACATCAAATCCGATCAAGTTTAAAATATATCTAAGAGATATTGCTATCTTTAGGTGACACAGAAGACTGTATTAGTTGGATTTCGCTAGAATCAAAGCTATAGCAAAGCGAAATCCAATACATTGGATTATCCGGTATTAGGTGAGCATATATTAGTATTAGGGTATTAGCGACCGTATTAGGTGATATTCCCATTACATTACTAAAGTTTTCCGACACGGAAAGATTGATTCTACCGCTAGAGGAAAGGTCGAACCTTTAGACTCCCTAAGAGCAACTGCAGTGGGCGACTAAACCCATTTATTTGGTCTCTGAACCAGGCGTAGCGGGACGGACCATCGACCAAATCCCAGACTAAATGAACAGTGGGCGATTATATTTGGTCGGGGACCAAAGACTAAACCCAAATATAGTCTAGCGTTGATATAATGTTCGCCCCAAAACCAAGCGAACTTAAAGTTTACGCCCCACACCAGGCGAACTTAAAGTTTACGCACCACACCAGGCGAACTTAAAGTTTACGCCCCCTTTTTTTTTTTTTTTTTTAATCTTTATGAGGCGTTGATATAATGTCCGCCTGGTGTGGGGCGTTGATATAATGTCCGCCCCACACCAGGCGGACATTATATCAACGCCCCTTTTTTTTTTTTTTTTTTTTTTTTTAAGTCGGGCGGGGATAAAGTTTACGCCCCACACCAGGCGAACTTATAACTTATGCCCCACCAAATTTAGTCTTCTACCGCAGTGTCACGGCACGGACTAAACCCAAATTTTGGTTTTTTTTTCCCTCTTTGGTCTTTGGTTATACTCGCACCACTGCAGTTGCTCTAAGAGGTTGATTTTTCTAAGTAGACACCACGCAACCGACCTATCTGAGAAACAAGGAGGTTCTAGTAATACGGACATCAGTTATAGGGGAGCTTGGTAGCTTTTTGCATGGTTGTGAATCTCGTGATATTGTAGACTTGAGATTTGCCGGTCTTGCCTTGACATGGTGCAATAACGCCACTCATCAAAGAATGATAAAAACCACTTATTTTTTAGCATTGGGGTTGATTATTGTGGAACACTTCTTGGAGACTCCAACTCTCGGAAGCTATGGTTAACTGGTTATACACCGTAGAGCTTCTCCAAATATGCGTGCAGGGCCGTCTTTATCATTTTAGAGGCTCGGGGCGGATTTTTCAAGATGGGCCTCTTTTTTAAAGCGTTGGCACATGCTATGATGTACAACTGGAAATATACCTCTAGAATATATAATTTTTTTACGAATCTTTATTTTGACCTTTATTGAATCCAAAAAACTTAGCAATTCAATAAGGCTAGCACCATTGTAATTTGTAAAAATAAAAAGCGTCCGAAGGCCATCACATTTTCCAGTGTTTTTTATCCTGGCATTTTTTGGGGACGACCCCAAAAGAATTAGGGGCGATTTTTTTATTCCCAACTCATAGACAAGGTTATGAGATGTCCAAATTTGCGGAGTTTACCATAGTATCCTTATACAATCGGTAGCTAAGGTAGTGGTATTATCTACTGATTATGAGTATTCTCAATGTTGTGGTCGTTAGCAATCAGTAGATTGGTGAAGCTCATAAATAACTTCTTAACCTACCGATTATTCCGGTTCCCAAATTCGAAAAAAATTGAAATTTCGACAAAAACTCATTTTGGAGCAACCTATAATCGGAAGGTTATAAGTAATCAATCCTACCGATTATGATAGATTTCAAAATCAATTACATGAAGGATTATAGAAAAAACTCATTTTGGGACAACCTTTAATCGGAAGGTTATAAGCAATCAATCCTACCGATTATGGTAGATTTCAAAATTCATTACATGAAGGATTTTAGAAAAAACTAATTTTGGGGCAACCTATAATCGGAAGGTTATAAGTAATCAATCCTACCGATTATGGTAGATTACAAAATTCATTACATGAAGGATTTTAGAAAAAACTCATTTTGGGGCAACCTATGATCGGAAGGGTATAAGTAATCAATCCTACCGATTAGAAAAAACTCATTTTGGGGCAACCTATAATCGGAAGGTTATAAGTAATCAATCCTACCGATTATGGTAGATTACAAAATTCATTACATGAAGGATTTAGAAAAAACTCATTTTGGGGCAACCTATAATCGGAAGGTTATAAGTAATCAATCCTACCGATTATGGTAGATTACAAAATTCATTACATGAAGGATTTTAGAAAAAACTCATTTTTGGGCAACCTATAATCGGAAGGTTATAAGTAATCAATCCTACCGATTATGGTAGATTTCAAAATTCATTACATGAAGGATTTTAGAAAAAAACTAATTTTGGGACAACCTATAATCAGAAGGTTATAAGTAATCAATCCTACTGATTATGGTAGATTACAAAATTCATTACATGAAGGATTTTAGAAAAGACTCATTTTGGGGCAACCTATAATCGGAAGGTTATAAGTAATCAATCCTACCGATTATAGTAGATTACAAAATTCATTACATGAAGGATTTTAGAAAAGACTCATTTTGGGGCAACCTATAATCGGAAGGTTATAAGTAATCAATCCTACCGATTATGGTAGATTACAAAATTCATTACATGAAGGATTTTAGAAAAAACTAATTTTGGGACAACCTATAATCGGAAGGTTATAAGTAATCAATCCTGCCGATTATGCTAGATTACAAAATTCATTACATGAAGGATTTTAGAAAAAACTCATTTGGGGAAACCTATAATCGGAAGGTTATAATTAATCAATCCTACCGACTAGAAAAAATTCATTTTGGGGCAACCTATAATCGGAAGGTTATAAGTAATCTATCCTACTGATTATGGTAGATTTCAAAATTCATTACATGAAGGATTTTAAAAAAGACTCATTTTGGGGCAACCTATAATCGGAAGGTTATAAGTAATCAATCCTACCGATTATGGTAGATTTCAAAATTCATTATATGAAGGATTTTAGAAAAAACTCATTTTGGGGCAACCTATAATCGGAAGGTTGTGTAATATATTTATCTTCCGATTATGGCTACATCCAAAACACGAACCAGATGGTTATGGTTACAATCGGGAGTGTGTCTCACAATAATACACAAACATAATCGGATAATCCTTCCGATTATTATTTAAAACTACCGATTATGGTTTTGGCTACCGATTAGCCGAAATATCCACACATTAATCGGTAACTACTGAGTCTATAGTTGCTACCGATTATTTTTTAACTACCGATTGGGGTGTTGGTTACCGATTATAATAGGGAATATTAGCCGAAATATGTACACATTGATCGGTAACCAACAAGGTATATATATACTACCGATTATTGATTAACTACCGATTGTTATGTTTGCTACCGATTATAAAAGGGAATATTAGCCATTTCGAAAAATCGGGGATAATGGGTATCTTAGATTTACGCATGGGTGACTTTTTTTGTCCTTTTGTGTCCCCCTTAAAAATGCCAGGTTTTTTATCGGATTTTTTGTTTAAAAAGAATGTCACCAAACTACCACACGTTTTGGAAAAAGCTTAAAAATGAATAAAGTAATATAAAATAACTTTATAATTTAACAAGTACCATGGATAACTTTTGAGGATTACAGGAAAAAAAAAAACTTTTAGCAGGTAAACCAAAAATTTGTAAAAGTTAGCATTGCTAAACCGTCAATTGATATCATTACTAATTAAATTGAAGTCTTCCATTTCCAAAGTTCGCAATCCTTGATTTATATTCGGAAAAAAATGCTTTAAAAAATGAACATAGGAATTCTTCTAGTCATTTTTTGGGCTCTTAGCAAAGTTGGGCCTAGGGCTGTCGACCATCCTTCCCTAGGCTTAAAACGGCCCTATATGCGTGAGGATTATAAATGCGTACATCCTTGTACGATGTACATCCATTTTCTTTAAAATATTTATTCAATCCGAACTTCTTTAATCAATGTATAAATGATGCAGCCTAATCTATGGTTGACATCCTAGTCAACTTTAACTTAATTAAATTGATATTAATATATTAGAAATTCAGTTTTAGCTCTGATCAAATCTAATAAAATCTTAAGTTATTGAAAATAAAGTCTATACTAATCAGAAAAAGAGATCAAACACAATACCGTTGGAGATAGTTTTTTTTGTTTGTTTCTCTAATTTTAATAAAATATAAGAAGATGATGTCTTGTTTGTGTTGCCGCATAAGAAACACACGAGGACCATCGGAAAACTCTTAGAATCTACAAGGACCACTCCCTATTCTTCTTTGAAAGCAAGTTACATTTGGAGATATTGGAAAAAACTTGAGGATGAAAAACAAAAGCTAAGTGATGTTCAACCCAAGGATCACTTATATGACGTGGGAGGAGAATTTTGTATTTATCTTTGTTTACTCCCACTGGTAGTAATCACTATATTCTTCTTCTATTTATAAAATTCTCTCTTCTTATCCAAAAAAAAAAAGTGGGAGGACAAGAAAAAATTCATCCAAGACATTAGGAGTCTAATGGACAGGGAAGCGATGTTTTGGGACCAAAGAAATAGGTTGCATTGGGTTCCAAGTAATGACAAAAATACTCAAAATTTATACATTTCAGTTCTCTCAAGTGTTATTCTTATCAAGAGACTCAATTTCCTCAATCATGGAAGCTCCCCATTCTGCTGATTCTTCACCATTGATTGCTTCTTCATAGGTTCTTGGCTCGTCCCTATCAATGCTCTCACCTACTGCAAGTGCATACGCAACCAAATCAACATGGCCATATCTATGAGGTGGTCTGATTTCCCTCCTCACTCTGTCTCTAACAAGATTGTACTCATGATCTTGTGCTTCATATTCCTGGGAAGGTTCTTGCAAAATATATTGATCATTATCATCATCATAAGAAACAACAGTCTCACTGTTTTCTTGAATTTGCATCTCAATTTACACCTGGTCACCAAGATCCACCTTATCACTAACACCCTCTTCATCTCTTCCATCTAGATCTTCATTCTTTTGCTTCAACATTGATTGCTCATTAAATTTCACATCTCTACCCATAAGAAACTTGCTTAATCTTTCTTCAGGATACCATAACCTGTAGCCTTTCACACCCTTTGCATACCCAAGAAATATACACTTCTTTGCTCTAGGATCTAGCTTGCCCTCATTCACATGAGCATAGGCTGGGAATCCAAAAATCTTCAAGTCTTCAGAGTTAGCATGTGAACCCGTCCAAACTTCTTTTGGAGTCTTACACTCAATGGATGTTTATGGAGATTTGTTCACTAAATAAGCTGATGTGTTTGCTGCTTCTGCCCAAAACTGTTTTGGTAATCCGGCATTGGAGAACATACATCTTGCCTTCTCCATAATGGTTCTGTTCATCCTTTCTGCAACACCATTTTGCTGTGGTGTTTTTCTGACTGTGTGGTGTATCACAATCCCTTGCTCCTTGCAGAATACATTGAACTCACACCCACAAAATTCCAAACCATTGTCTGTCCTCAAGCACTTGATTTGTCTTCCGATTTGCTTCTCAACCATCGTATTCCATTGCTTGAAATTGACAAAAGTTTTATCTTTGTGTTTACGTATGAATACCCATACTTTCCTTGAGAAATCATCAATGAATGTCAACATATATCTACCACTACCATGTGACTCAACCTGAGAAGGACCCCAAAGATCATAATGTATATAATCCAAAATACCCTTGGTGTTATGTATAGCTGTACTAAACTTGACTCTACACTGCTTCCCAAAGACACAATGTTCACATAATTCATGCTTACCTGTTTTATGACCACAAAGCAATTCTTGCTTGCTGAAAACAACCAACCCCGTCTCACTCATATTCCCCAACCGCATATGCCACAACTTGGTAATATCATCTTCAGAACTTGAAGAACATACAATTGCATTACCTGTCACAGTAGTACCTTGCAGTGTATAAAAACCATTAATCCTCTCGCCCTTCATAATTGTAAGACTTTCCTTTGAGACACGAATAACTCCACCTTCACCTTGAAACTTGCAGCCATTTGAATCACGTGTATCCAAATAAATCATATTTCTTCTCAAGTCCGGAACATGCCTAACCTTAGTTAAAGTCCCCACCATGCCGACGTAAATGTTAATTTGAATTGTACCCACACCCATCACTTTACAAGTGACATTGTTTCACATAAGAACTTCACCACCTTCTCTAGCTTGATAAGTAGTAAACCACTCTCTATGAGGACACATGTGAAAAGTACACGTCGAATCAAGAATCCACCCACTGAAAAAAGCAGGGGTACAACAACCACACCCAATTTTTCGATTAGCAATCTGTATGGATTAACTCCAATATACTTTCAGGAGAATCAACTAGACTCAATCTTAATAAAGTATATCAAAGAGTTCTAATATCTCTATTTCTTTATTTGATCTTAACTCAAGCAAATGGAAATCTGCGAGTCTTTATCAAATACTAAAGAGATAAACTTGGATGGTACCAAAGACCAATTTCCAAGTGTCAATCAATGTAAATTAACAACCAAAGGTTGGATATTCTAATTGATTGATCTCAACGCACAACCTGTGATATTTTAATTATATAAAAAAATATAATGTGGAATAGAAATAACACTGACACGAGAAGTTTTGTTAACGAGGAAAACGAAAATGCAGAAAAACCCCGGAACTTAGTCCAGATTGAACACCACACTGTATTAAGCCGCTACAGATACTAGCCTACTACAAACTAACTTCGGTCTGGACTGTAGTTGAACCCTAATCAATCTCACACTGATTCAAGGTACAGTAGCGCTTAGATCTGGCAAACGGGAGGTCCGGGGTTGGATTGTTACGGGTTACACGGGTATGGGTTAACACGGTCCAAAGATTGCGGGTTTATTTTCTTCACGGGTCGTCATTTCTTCAACCGCGCCCATAGCGGGGTTTATGGGTTATCCCGGCTTGTTTAATTTAAAATAAAATTTAATTAAGTTAATTTGTGATCCTGAGGTCAATGGCCAGCCACCATCTTCATCAGAAGACAAAAATTATCAAACGTAACATTTCAATTCTCCCAGTACTTTGATTAAGAGCCATAGAATTGCAATTTCTCCTCTCTCTCTCTGTAATCTTCATAATCAGATCAACTGATTAAACAAAAATCTCAAAAAACTAACACAAACCCATAATCAAATACAACAAGACAGACATAACCAAGGTATTAAAACCCTGAGTTATTGAGAAACAAATGAATTTAAATCTGAATAGACAGAAACACTTTCTTCAACTTCAATCTATCATCCCAAATGCATCACCTTCTTTTTCTTATAGAGCATCATCATCACAGTTCAACCTCGAGATCAAAATGAAGCCATCATCGCCAGCAAAAACTCATCAGCATCGCAGCAAACTTCATCGATTACAGCGGCTAACATCACATACTAAAGCTCCATTCACACTTGAGACTCAAACCTCAATGGCAGCATCAAACCACTCCGTCGATCACCAAAGTGTTAGTAATGGATAACTTCGTGAAGTTATTCATGAAGTTATCCATGTTCATGAAGTTATTCAATAACACCATTACTAACACCCACTAAACCTTTCCCCTCAACTCTCTATCCCAATCTCACCATTATCATCTCTAATTCTCCACCAGCCGCAAAACGCAGAAGACGAGAAGGAGCAGAAGAAAAAAAGATAGAAGGAAAGAGAGCGTTGTCTCTTCATTTAGTTTTAGGTTTAGACTTTTATACCATAAATGTGTATGTATGAAAACTATCATACTTATACGACTTTGTATCAAGAATAGGAGATGGAATAGACTTTTGAGTGACAGATAAGTTCAAGTCTCCACATACCTTTTTGTCGGATGAAGTTCCACTTGTTCCTCGAGTAGTTCTTCGTCTTAAGATGATCGCCATGGAGTCTGGAGCTCAACTGCACTTAACTATCCTAGACCGAGACTTAGTCATAAGTAAACTAGAAATCAAGACATATAGTTTTGATCACTAATATTGACAAAAATGCTTGATATAGCAACGCATGCGAGTTCGAACGAGCAGTGCTCTAACAATCTCCCCCTTTGTCAATTTAGTAACAAAATTATCAATACATATGGATTACAAAATAGATAAAACTTTGTAGCTTCACGTCCAAATGCTTGATCTCCTTGGCGCTTCACCATTACTCGAAAACTTCGTCTTTTCTAAGTACTCCCATGATTCCAAAGATTGCAAGTTTAGCATCATAGTTGTTGAAGTTCTGTAGCCATAACAATGAGAAAACAAAACCTCTCGATCATTGTTATACAGTGTCATAGTATTATCACACAACATCAAAGTTCTCATATTACAACTTCGACAACAATACTATGGTGATATGTATCACTCCACCTTAGTCAATACTTCGTCTCAACATGAAAACCACCCCCCTTACATAATGATCCGAAAACCATATGTATTTGTAGTGTGAACTACATATTAATTCTCCCCCTTTTTGTCAATAAAATTGGCAAAGGTATGAAAATGGGATCCTAATGAAAATTTTCATGGAGACACTTCAAGACCAAAGAAAAGTACATATCAACTTTGTTTAGATGCAATCATAAAGCCGAAGCTAAATGCATTCATCACGAAGTTTATAAAGATACAAGATAACTCCTCAAATATTCCACAGCCATACTGCCCACAAAGATATGGCAATTAAGTGCAAGTTCAAAAGAACTCTCCCCCATTTGATGTCATTCCCGAAAGAACAACAAGAGCGACCTTACTTTTACGAGAAAATAAGGATTTATTTGGACACCAAAAACCACAAGATGATTTTGTATCCAAAATTCTCAATTAAACTAACCACAAGAGAACCCATGATTAATTTAATCGGAATACACAACCAAAATAACCACAAACGAATCTATGATTAGTCTAGTTGTAAATGCTCACACAAGAAGACTTATGGAACCGCACAGTATATTCATAAGATATGGATCAGGGAAGATCAATACTACGGAATATACAAGGATTCATTCTATTTTCCATCACTATTTGCACAATGGCATACAATAGACATAATCCTTGTAAACAAAAGATTTTAACCTATCTTCCATCAATAAATGACATAATAGGCTTAACTTTTGTTTGTCAAAAGTTCATCGATCTTGTATCAATACATGCATATCGACATATAAACGAGATAAGTTTTGACAATGTATGGGACAATAATAGTTCACGGATGCAAACACACATATCCCATAACACATTGCAATATATAAAACCATAAAGATTATACTGCAAAAATCACCTTCCAAACCAAACTTTAGACTTTAAACAAATAAATCTAAAAACATGAAGATGAAAAACATTGGACATAGCTATGTGTACTTACAATAATGGCTATTCCAGACCCTAGTTATCCTTCTTAAACAAAAACAAGAATAAAATTATTTTAAGAAGTTTCCTAGACAAATAAACTCAGTTTTCTTTGATTATTTCATACCTTTGAAAAGGTCCATCAAAATAGGAGTCACTGATATCCTTGATTTTCTTGACCGTAGAGACGCCATGTTCATGAGTTAGAACATTAGTTTTTCGGTCAATGATGCGAGCAAGATGCCTGGCTTTGACGCAATCAAGGATGACCTTCTTCTGGTTCCTGATCAAGATGTTTTGATTCTAAAGGATTTTTTCTTGTCCATCAATGAGTTGGTTTATCTGCAATTGAAGGTTAGCAAGATCGTTCTTAACCTCATTCTGAAGGAATATTAAATCCTTGACAGATTCTCCTATCTAAGATTTATAATCTTTTCTTTCAAGCATCTTTTTCAGAATCAGATCTTGAGCTGAATCACATCCTTTAAAGTCTTCTTCCATCTCAATGTTTACTTCTTTTTGAGGTTCAACAGAGGTTCCCATAGACATATTTTTCTGGGAACATGATAAACACATACAAGGAATATATATGTTGTCAACCAAGGTAAAACCCCTAGATTTCCTTAGACTTGGACGTTCGTGGACCTGGAGAATATATCAGAAACAAGAAGGACTCAAAAGGAAATACAAACTATTTCTCAAAATGTCTCTTTTAAACAAGGATCAATATCTGAAAAGATATAGCAAAAGAGATACATTAGATACAGAGAGAGTAGCACAATAACTCAACTTGTAAAACAGACATCAACAGAATGGATGATAATCGTCCTTAAGACTTGAGCATCTCATAAACAGACATCCTTGTGACTCTCAAGTTAGGCACATGGATGTGAGTACCTATAGTTAGGTAACAGGATGAAATATGATCTCACTCACCATGAGTGTTTAGAGATATAGGGATATCATCGATCGGGCTGCTTTTTTGTATTCCTTTTCTCTCTTTGACTGTTTTTAACTCCATAGAAGTTTCTTACAGTCCTTCGAGAGAATACATTAAGTGGAACCTTTTGATGACTAAATCAGGGACCTCTAGAAATTGGTTCTAGAGGATTAACTGAGATAGGTATCCACCTTCTAGACTTAGATCTACCAGTTTTATTCTCATAGACACTGGGAAGCTGTGTTTTTGTGGTGTGGTTTGCACCATGAGAAAAAACACGATTCTGGTAAAGATTTTAAAAAGAGTGATCTTTAAAAAAAAATTTATGAGAATTCTGGTTTTTTGTGGGAGTGAGATCCATTGTTGATGCCGCCAGATGACTAACTCGGTTGATGGTAAATAGAAAAGATTTTGAAGATCGGAGATCTGTTTCTTCCTAGCAAAACAATGTTTAACACTGTGATTTCTTTTCCCACAGAAGGAACAATTTCGTGGAAGAAAATTGTTGAAGGATATCTGATTCAAACCCATGTCCCGTTTGGAAGTTTGCCATTTATATTTTGCAGGGGCTTCCTTTGGTGAGTTTTTCTTCATGTCAGGTAACTTAGCACGTGACACAGAAGAATTTCTCATGACGGTGTTTTCCTTAGTTAAGGAGACAGACTGTTTTTGGGCTAGGTGAAGAGATGCAGCAATATTCTCTGTTTCAACACGAAGGTTGTTCAAATCATAGAAGTGTATCTCAATCAAACGTTTTTCTTTAATTTTTCCCTCTTTAAAAATATTCTCAAGGATGCTAATTTTTTCTTGTTGTAGCATATTCTCTCGAGTGAGTCTTTTAATATTGTTAGAGAAGGATTCAATGATTTTATAGAGTTCACGTTCTCGACTAAGAGACTTCTCAAATTCATCCAAGAGTTGAGAATGATTTTGAAAATCAATCGTCTCAGTTGGATTTTCTTTGGTTCTGGTGTTATTCCTTTCTACTTCTGACATCCCGTCAATTGTCTCGTTTCTTTCTCTGGATTCGGAAGAGAATTAGCTAAGGAATTATCCTTTGAGGAAAAACTAAGACACTTGACATAGTCAAAAGTATGGGAAGACATAGACTATACGTAGATATGAGATACTACTTTGTCCACAGAATCAGATTGCTACAAACACGGACTTATAAGGTCTTGAACGTGTTTGCCTGCTTTGATACCAATTGGGGTTACAACAACCTCACCCAATATTTCGATTAGCAATCTGTATGGACTAACTCCAATATACTTTCAAGAAAATCAAATAGACTCAATCTTAATAAAGTATATCAAAGAGTTCTAATATCTCCATCTCTCGATTTGATCTTTACTCAAGCAAATGGAAATATGCGAGTATTTATCAAATACTAGAGAGAAAAACTTGGATGGTACCAAAGACCAATATCCAAATGTCAATCAATGTAAATCAACAACCAAAGGTTGGATATTCTAACTTATTGATATCAACACACAACCTGTGATATTTCAATTATATAACAAAATATAATGCGGAATAGAAATAACACAGATACCGGAAATTTTGTTAACGAGGAAACCGCAAATGCAGAAAAACCCCGAGATCTAGTCCAGATTGAACACCATGCTGTATTAAGCCGCTACAGACACTAGCCTACTACAAACTAACTTCGGTCTGGACTTTAGTTGAACCCTAATCAATCTCACACTAATTCAAGGTACAGTTCCGCTCCGTACGTCTCTGATCCCAGCAGGATACTACGCACTTGATTCCCTTAGCTGATCTCACCCACAACTAAGAGTTACTACGACCCAAAGTCGAAGACTTCAATAAACAAATCTGTATCACACAAAAAAAGTCTATGATAATAGATAAATCTGTCTCCCACAGATAAATTAACCTATGAGTTTTGTTCCGCATTTTGATAAATCAAGGTGAACAGGAACTAATTGATAACCCAGACTTATATTCTCGAATAACAGCCTAGTATTATCAATCACCTCACAATAATCTAAATCGTATGGTAGCGAAACTAGATAATGTGGAATCACAAACGATGAGACGAAGATGTTTGTGATTTCTTTTTATCTTGCCCTATCGGAGATATAATCTTAAGTCAATTATTTAATTGAACTCGTACGATAGAAAATGGCAAGATCAGATCGCTCAACTACAAGAAGTAGTTTCTTTTGGCTTCACAATCCCAATGAAGTCTTTCAGTCGCTAACCTACAGGGTCTCGAGAAGAAACCTAAGGTCAAAGGAGAATCGACTCTAGCAAAACCAACTAGTATCACACAGAAGGTGTGGGGATTAGTTTTTCCAGTTGCTAGACGTCTCCTTATATATTTTTCAAATCAGGGTTTGTAATCTAAGTTACCTTGGTAACAAAGCATTCAAAAATCACCGTTAGATGAAAAACCTGATTCAACCAAGCTAATATCTTTCAACCGTTAGATCGAAACTTAGCTTGTCACACACAAATGAAATGTATTCATTTAGGTTTGAGTAACCATGCCTAAACGTGTACACTTAGTTAGTTCACAAATAGTTAACCAATGGTTAACCATATGAGCACTTTCATATTAACCGTATTCATCTTTCTCATAACTAATTCAAATGACTCATAAGAACTATTTCAAGAGTTGTTCAATTGTTTAGGTCTTTATTCATAGACACAATTGAAACAAAATCGGTTTGATTCACTTGAATCAATTCATAAACAATATAGCCACGGTTCGCAAAGATTGCATTCCTTATAATTTATTTTTTTAAGTTCATGAACAACCGATTTGAGAAATAACCAGCTTGGGTACGTGTACGGGTATGCGTACATTAGCTATAGGATTTGAGTTTACAAACTCAGCAGAAATTTTCGGTTCGAAAACTTCCGTGGGTATGCGTACATAAGGTGACTGGTTTACTAGTTTGCAAACTTACAAACTCAGTAGAAATTTTCGGTATGAAAACTTCCGCAGGTACGCGTACTCGACCTGTCTCCTTTACCAATACCGCATGCACACATATGCACGCACTTGGTTCCGGCACATGGATTTATACACTAATGTGCGAACACGTTATATATGCTTATATCCGTAGTTGGTAATCTCTACTCTACATTTCAATCATTGAAACATTCTTCTATAATGTTATAACAATCGCTATTCACGACTATTGTCATCAAAGCTATTTTCAAGATTGAAACGTCTTTATGACTTGCATCACAGGTAAAGATGAAAGTGGTTAAAGCAAAAGCTCACCAACACATATTTCGAGAAAAATATACGCGAGTAAACTCGGCTCGAAATAGCAAATGTGTATTTATGAAAACATACCGAGCAGATAAGTTCAAGTCTCCACATACCTTTTTGTCGGATGAAGTTCCAATTATTCCTCGAGTAGTTCTTCGTCTTTTTAAGATGATCGCCATGGAGTCTGGAGCTCAACTGCACTTAACTATTCTAGACCGATACTTAGTCATAAGTAAACTAGAAATCAAGACATATAGTTTTGATCACTAATATTGACAAACATGCTTGATATAGCAACGCATGCGAGTTCGACCGAGCAGTGCTCTAACACCCACTATCCGATCTTTCGGTATAAACCATGAGAATCGTTACATCATCACTTTCTACTTCAACATTTGCTGCGGTGCCTTGCTTTAGTATTCTTCTCAACATTCTTCCTTTTTGGACAATCCTTCTTGAAATGCCCTTGTTCATTAGTGCAAGGCCTATGGAGTGAGTGTCCTCATTCTATATGAATGAGTATCACTGGATTTGATCAAATTAGATGCTACTATGGAGTGAGAGTACACACTCATTCATCAATAATCACTCATGCACTCACTGGAACGAATGAGTGGGAAACAGGGGAGATTAAGCTGCTGATTTTTGGACGTTTGGGAAAAAAACACATTGAGCGGCTGAAAATCTGCCTCCCAAACCTATTTTTAGAGTTTTATTAATTTAAAACTCTTGTATGTAGGACCCACAATTAGGTTTTATTATTAAAAAGGAGAAAAAAGATACGAGGATGCATATGTTTAGCCGTTTGGAGAGAAAAATTCTCCCTAAGCGTATAAAGATTATCCGCTTAGTTTATAGACTCCCATGGTCATAAAACACTCTTTCACTCGGTCTCTTACTCAATTTGGCAATGAATGCGTGTTAAAAACACTCATTCCATAGCCCTTGCTCTTACAATGAAAGCAATAGAATTTACCGGATTATATTTAGACCTTGACTTTGATATACTCATATCAAATCCACCTTTTTGGTTTCCTCTTTCTCTTACAAACAACCCATCTCCCGAATTATCTTTACCATCAATACCCGTCTACTTTAACTCCTTCGATTTCAAAGCCGCTTTAACGTCTTCCATGGAAATTGTGGTTTTTCCATACATTACGGTATCAACAAACTTATCATAAGATGGTGGTAAAGAACAAAGCAAACGCAATCCTTGGTCTTCATCTTCAATTTTGAAATCAATATTTTCCAAATCCAAGAGAATTTTATTATAATCATCAATATGATCTATAATAGACATTCCTTCATGAATTCTAAAAGTATGTAATTTCTTCTTAAGATATAATCGATTAGTTACGGATTTAGTCATATACCTCTTTTCCAACTTGTTCCATGGCCCATCCGGTGTCGTTTCCATCGCAACTTCTCTCAAGACCTCATTGCTCAAACACAACAAAATTATTCCATGTGCTTTCTCCATGAGATCATCCTTTTCCTCATCCTTCAATGTTGTTCCTAGACCCGTTTTCCCCTTCAAGGTTTTCACCAAACCTTGTTGTACCAAAACAACCCTCATCTTTAGCCTCCATAAATTGAAATCATTCCTTCCATCAAATTTCTCAATTTCATACTTTGCCTTCATCCTAGATCGCTCCCACCCGGACCTCCGATACAAATTTCTTATAACAAATGGCACAAGCTAGCACAATCAACCAAGAATTGAAAATGGAAATGAAATCAAAGTAAAAATCAAGCTCACACAACAAAAGGATTATAGTGGTTCGATCAAGATGATCTACATTCACTTGCCAAGACAACGAAACGACACTATGATTAAACAAGATTACAAGGTGTTTTCCCCAAATCCCCTCTCAAGAACCCTAGCCCCCTTTTGGTGCCTCCCTTTGTCTCTCTATTACATGAGTTTCTCTTACCAACAAAAGGTAGGTTTTCCTTTTATTCTCGTACCCTAGTTTTGGAACCATTTTTTGGGGACCATGGTTTTTTTGTGGGGACTATGAGGAAAGATATTACAAGTAATCCTAAGTCACCCCTTATCTAAATATTTTTCTTAATACCAAATTTACCCTCCTTAATAAAATATTTTGTTTAATGATTAATTAGTTATTAGTTAATGATTAGTATGATTAGTAATAATTAGTTACTCTATTACAAAAAGTTAGTTAATGATTAGTATGATTAGTAATGATTAGTTGCCGATAAGAAGTTCGGTTACAAAAAATTGAAAATTTTCCCTGCGATCAAACCGAAATATATATAGTTCGGTTAAATTTTTTTTAAGACTTTCCAAATTTATTATCAAGGACCGAAACTTAATGATTAGTTACCAGTAAGAAGTTCGGTTATAAAAAATTGAAAATTTTTCTTGCGATCAAACCGAACTATATAGTTCGGTTACAAAAAAAAATTAAGACTTTTTACGACCAAACCGAACTTAAAGTTCGGTTTCCCAAATTTATTACCAAGAACCGAACTTAATGATTAGTATGATTAGTAATGATTAGTTACCAGTAAGAAGTTCGGTTATAAAAAATTGAAAATTTTCCTTCCGATCAAACCGAACTATATAGTTCGGTTACAAAATTTTTAAGAGTTGTTACGATCAAACCGAACTTAAAGTTCGGTTTCCCAAATTTATTACCAAGAACCGAACTTAATGATTAGTAATGATTAGTTACCAGTAAGATGTTCGGTTAAAAAAAATTGAAAATTTTACTTGCGATCAAACCGAACTATATAGTTCGGTTACAAAATTTTTTTTAAGACTTTTTACGACCAAACCGAACTTAAAGTTCGTTTCCCAAATTTATTACCAAGAACCGAACTTAATGATTAGTATGATTAGTTACCAGTAAGAACTTTCCCAAATTTATGACCAAGAACTGAACTTAATGATTAGTGATTCGTATGATTAGTTACCAAAAATTGAAATTTTTCTCTGGGTGGTAGTCGGAGGTGGTGGTGGTGGGCGGCGGTGGGAGGAGGTGGTGGTTATGTATATATATATATATATATAGAGAGAGAGAGAGAGGTGGTTATTAGGTTAGTTTTAAATTAAATTAGGTTAAGGATAAGTTAGTCATTTCCACACTTTAGGACACCCCTTATAACTATAGGGAAGGTGGCCTAATAAGACCATGTTCCCCCAAAAAAACCATGGTCCCCAAAAAATGGTTCTAGTTTTGGTGCAACAAAAGTTTATCACCTGGGCTCTAAAAGAATCAGGCCCATACAAAACTACCACTTGTATTCAAGGCACAAAATACAACACTTTGGGTGTTCGCAATCGCGAGTAACTTAATCCAGCATTGGCGGCTCAAGTAGGAAAGGTGATTCTTGTCTAACCCTGACACTCTTTAGGCCGGGTCAGTTGTTGTCCGCATAGCATTTTTACGTAACACAAATTTCTGGAGTGCACCAACATAGATAGAGGATAAGCTCATTTGGTCTTTTACCCGGCATCGTGTTTTCACTTCAGCCCTGCCAAAAAAAAATGATGCGAGCTAATGTTGGAAAACCATGTAGCATAAATGACACCTCATACCATAGAATTCTTTCTGGAAGAAAAAACCATTACCTCCTAAAATTCACAATTCTTACGGAGTTATTCGAAATGCGGTTGGAGTTTTGGCTAAATTGGCAGCCACATCCGGGGGAATGCCAACAGATTATCTTTATGTCTAAATACTATGGAAACTGATGACCATCTGTTTGTACAATGTCAGGTCGCTGAAGCAAAGTTTTTCGCCTCTCCGTTGGATTTCAGCACTGCGTTCCTGCTAGAAGATACGATGAAAGCTTGCTGCATCTTCTGTGTTGGAAATTGGGTTCAAATAGAGGATGAAATAAACACAAAGAAATTGTTGTACTCAAAAGCTTTCAAGGCTCATACGATTTCTTTTAGACAATTATTTCTACCCTCCCAATAAATTGGCGATTACAACAGGTATGTGAAATAATGCCTTCAGGATACAATGGAAGCCCTACAACGGAAATTGAATTCAAGGTTTGTACCCCTTGATTCAATCAAGAACACATGTGAACAAAGAACTTCTGATGATGCTTTAGAAAAGAGAGAAAACAGAGAAGGCTTTTTCGATGATGTAATTTAAACGAGTTTGGAGATGCCATTTATAGGGATTTTCGCATCTGTTGGGAATGCATCTTTTCACTCGAGTCTCTTCATCATCAGACATCAATGGCGTCTGTTGGATTTGAATATTCTCGATAGTTTGTAACGGTCGAAACAGCTTCCCCGAACCAAAAATTCTTCCGGGCGTTGCCCCTAGACCCCACCAGGCGGTCTCCTCTGGACCCCCACGACCCGACTGTCGTCAGGTCGACCACATGACTTGGGGGCTACGCCCCCAGACCCCCTTGGATAGCACAATTGAAAATATTCCAACATTCTCCCTTATTTTCAAAAACCATAAAACAAAGTTAAAAAACTTTTAAATCGAGTGACCGCATCACCGAAGTGATCGCCTACGTGCCGAGTGGGATCAAGCCATCGTAGTTCAAGCACAATTGAGACTAAGCATCATCGTTGAAATCAACACATAAATGATAGGTATCTTTTGGATTTGAACCTTCACTTAGTGTAAGAAACTCAAAGCCTTATCGAGATTCTATGGTGAAACCAAGTCTTGAACCAAGTATCCCTTATGATAAAACCTGAGTCTCCACACATATTGATTTCATAAATCATGTGTTCTCAGAGCTGCCAAGCACGTTAATGGCCATGTGCTTATATCCTTGATTCATGAGTCTTCTTTAGAGAACGGTCTTCTTCTCTTAGAAAACGGCACTGATTTCCATACTCATATAGGTAAGTCTCGAAGGTGTTTCTGCGATACACCTTTACTAATCACGAGACTCATTAAGAATTTACATCCATCCTATTTTCTTAAACCCAAAGACTAATTAGAAATGGGAAGTTTTATATTAGTGCTCCATAATCTACATCCATAACTTGTTGGTACCACATTGAACCTTGTTTATCTTTTTCAAAACATAGGTTGGGTTTTACGCTATGGGAGATCAAACTTCTTTCCACAGACCTTAGTCCCATTTCTTTACTTTTTATTGAAACCACCGAACTTGGTAGACTCTTCGTAAATGGGTCTGCCAAATTCCTCTTTGATTCAATAAAGTTAACCGTAACCACTCCCCTCTTGAGTAGTTGCCTAACCATTTGATGTCTAAGACTTGCATGTCTTGACTTTCCATTATAAGTCTTATTTGAGACATTATAGATAGTAGCTTGATTATCACAATTAATCAAGACCCCCAGGACCCCCTGGATAGCACAGTTGAAAATATTCCAACATTCTGGTTGGAAAAGCGAGATAACATCGCTAGCTTTTGCATCAGTGCTTGCCTTTGGTGGGCGTTATGGAAGGCACAAACCAGATTAGTGTGTCATTGAGGGTCTTTACTGGTTCAAGATCAGCATAGTGAACTGCCCGTGTTAATCGTGCTGCTACACCCCCTCGTTTTGGCAATCCCAACAAACCGTAAAGCAAGTTACATTCCTAGGAGATCGAATTGGTCATCTGATTAATGAAATTGACGCGACTCAGTTGAGTTCCTGTTTGTTCCGAAAATATAGCAGCCCTCATCAGAAGAGCCTTAAGGTAAAATAAGTGTTCCTTGAGATTTTAGAAAAAAAAAAAAAAAACGTCAACAGCCGGAAGGTAAAGAACCTGCGCGGGTAAATTAAAGTTGAATAAAGTCGAACGCTCGAACAGATTTCGAGTCTGTCTCCTTGACCACCCCGGTGGGAACTAGTTGAGGGTCGGACACGCGTATGTTTACGTGGGGAATTCGTATATGAAACTAAAAAGGAATTCGTTACCTTCTTGGAATAAAACTCCTAGGATTAGGCAACTTCCTTTCTGTAAAACATCTCTATATAAAACACAACCCCGGAAATAGACAACTTACTAGATAACAACATCCTTATATAAATATACACAGCTCTCGCTTCCATCCTGGTGCAGATATTCAAGAGTTATTTTCTTTCTAGGTCGAGACATGGCTGAAAACCAAGAAACATCAGCAACATTACCATTGGTGGAGAGAAGTGAACGTCGAAGACCACCATTATCAAAGGTAGCACCTTGGCTTGTGATCCCCTATGGAAAGGGTAACAAAAATCAAGCTTTCTATAACCTATGTGAGCCAGATAAAAGGACTTGTCGAAAACTTATACCAGAGTTGAGTAGCAAATCTTTTTTTCAGAAACCTAGTCATCAAGGATGGTTGATTATTATATGTGATGATAATAAAGAAAATTACACCCCAGATTGGATTTTTGGGGATAGTTTTCTGTGGAATCCTGCAACGTTAGAGACCATACTCTCTCCGGGTTATACATACGATGAATACATGTTCGTGGATTGCGTTTTGTCCTCGCCTCCTAGAACGGCTACTACTAATCTTGACGATGGTAACAATTCGATGGTTTACATTTTGTTCGTGCGGTGTGACAACGAATACGATTATGTCTTTTTGTTTTGTCACCCTGGAGACAAACAATGGAGAACACAAAAGTTTTCTAGAGATAGCAATATTGAAGACGCTACTGCTATTTTATCACTTCACTACTTTAAAGATGATTTATACACAATGAGTAGTTCCAGACTTTGTAATTACAAGATTGAATTAGAAAAAATAGATGGCGATTTTAACCTCAATACAAAGCTATTTGAGACAAGTGATCGCACACATTTCAAATGTGTAGGAGGAAGTTCCACCAACTATTATACAACAAGATATGTGCAAACCTTTGACGAATTCTATAGGCTTAAATTCGAGCACACCGATCATGATGGTGAAGTTAACGAAGTTATATCAGTTAGCATTGCAAGGTTAGATTTGTCTTTAATGGAGTGGAAGGAGGTAAATAGTTTAGGTGACAATGTTCTTTTTCATGGAGAAAGAACGACATCTTGTTGCTCGGCAACTGAATTGGGTCTTCCAAAAGGTTGTTTATATTACACACTACCCAAGGACCAGAGCTTGTACAAATATGAATTAGAAGGTACTGGCACTATAATTTTACCGTGTCTAAAGCTGCCAACACCATGGTATCCATCGGAATGGATTATGATGCCAACAACTATCAGGTACCAAACACTTCCTTTTGTACTACATTATGATTATATCTCTTCAAACCTAAATTCTCAACTCCTTGTCCATCTATAATATGCCATTAATATTTTGCGCATGCTTTATTCTGTAGGGTCGGGGACGGACAAGAAATAACCGAGTCCAAGTTATATAGACGTAAAGAGGAAAATTACTTAGTGGACCCAGGAGTAACATTTACAAGTTCAGGTAACAAAATTAAGGATGATTATACTAGAATAACATATAATAGTGGAGAAGTAAAACAACAAAGGCCTTGGAGTATTCTAGATGAGGACACTATACACTTGATAGCGAGTTATCTCCATCCATTTGATTACAGAGAGTTTAGAGCAGTTTGTAGAGCAAATCGATCCATTCTACCTATAGTAAAGCAGGCATCAACTTCTAATACGGTCTTAAACAGCACATATGTATCTCCATGTTTGGTTTATTCCATCACGAATGACTGCACTGCCTACAAGTTTGTTGACCCTATGAACAATAACGAGAACTACTTTATGAAGATACCATTGCTAAGAGGAGCTACAATTCGATTCCAAAAGGGTGGCTGGCTACTTATGTCCGAGGGGGGTCGCAGATTATTTTTTCACAACCCCTTCACAAAGGAAACCATTAAACTTCCAGACTTTCCCTATGAATTGTCCAACATATCATTCTCCTCATTGCCGACCAGTCCTGACTGTGTAGTTTGTGGTATCCGAGTAACCACATCGGGCAATATCGTTGTTTACTTGATTGCAAGGGGAAAAAAATCTTGGAAGTATCGCAAGTTTGTCAGTATTTATCCGGAAGAGCACTACATGCCATTACTAAACACGGCAGCTTTACACAAGGGGACGTTGTACTGCGTAGACTATAATGGACTTTTAGGAGCTTCTAATTTTGAGGATGATATTTTTAATTGGAGCTTCAACGTTCTTGAGAAGCCTCGTGCACTGTTTAACCGGGAATATCCTAGTTTTTTGGTGGAGTGTGGTGGAGATCTTATATTAGTAAAATTAGGACGTATTGGAACATTAGTTGGAATTTATAGATTGGATTTCTCCATGATGGAATGGGTGAGAATCAAAAATTTGGGAAAGCATATGTTGTTTGTCAGCTACACATCCTGCGTCTCAAGAATCGCTCCAAATAGTGGCATGGAGAACAAAATCTATTTTCCTGGACTGTCTTTGCATGGAGAAGGAATTTTATATTATTCGCTTGATACAGGCAGTTACCATTCTCTTGGGAGTCATCATTCTTCTCAAGATTTTTATGATTCAAAGGGATGGTCATCATGGTCTTGGATTGAACCTAATTGGTCAAGATCAACTGCTCAGGAGCTCGATTGGAGTATGACTCTTTTATAACTATGCACGAGTTTATTCTTTTGGCAACAATCTTGGTGTTTTTTTTTTTTTTTTAAAAGTCTTGGTGTTTTGTTTGCATCTTGCAGTGTACTTATTTGGTAATAATAAGCAAGTATTTAATATTTCTAGCTGTGTTCTTTTCAGCCGGAAATCATTCATTGGCCATTGATATTTTGTAATTCATTTTTTCTTTAATAAAATTTCACCTTTTATCTTGAAGAAAGAAGAAAAAGGTTTGGGAAACCAAAAGTTTGCCAAAGAAATCAATATTAGATGTTATTTATTTATCGGAGTGTACTTATTTATTTGTCAAAGGTTTGGGAAGCCAAAATTTATTGATACATGATATTCGACAATGAAATGAAGACCTATACTATTGATACACAACACAAAATTGGTTAAAAAGACCAAAATCAATGATTCCTGAGTGAAAAAGACATTTAGATTTTGATACCTTTTAAATGGACAAAAATATAAAAATAGTCAGGATGTAACCAGTTTCATCTTACCCATTTTCAAATTCTTTTTTTATTTTTAATTTACATCAGATGCATCCAGTTTCATCCTCGCTATTTTTTTAAGTTTAAGCCAGGATGAATCCAGTTTCATCCTTGCTATTTTTTTGTGTCCATTTCACCCATAATAATTTTTACTCGTCCATTTGAACCATGTTTTAAAAAAAATTTGGACAAATGACCCATTTTCCGGATACAGAAGGTATCATAATCAGTCTTGGAGATCCCATCGGTAGGGCAGCCTCCAACGGGTCCCTCTTATAAACATATGAGTTTTTTCATCCTTTTCTTTTTTGAGCGTGCACATATGTTGCAAGACCAGTTCAATATGAGTATGAACCATATTCATGCCTTTCCATTCTCGTATTCTAATACCTGGTCAGATGGATCTTGCGGCATTTGATTACGGGTACCTTTTGAAGGGATTTTTTCCTTCGATTTTTATCTACCCTAAACACAATACCGCTATGTCCTTTCTAAATAGCCCCGTAAATAGCAAAAGGCAACCAATGCCAGATTTCCTTGTTCTTTCCTTTAAGCTTTTTAGAGGCCATGCTAAGTTACTACAAAGACTATAAATACTTATTTGATTTGATTTTAAACGGCCTTAAAAAATAATTGCAAATTTGCTGAGAGAGCATCAATGAAAAAATAGATGCTCGACACTTTCCTCTTCTTTGTCACAGAACTTGCAATCTATCACTCAACATTTTGAGAGTGGGAAATGAATCATGACTTGTTAGAATACGCCGTATTCCAATCATGACTTGTTAGAATACGCCGTATTCCCAGAAAACTCAAAGATACCATTCAAATTCTTTGGCCCTTGGTTGGAGCATGAGGAATGTATGAAAACAATAGCCGAATGTTGGAGTAAATCTATCTCTGGATCCAGTGCTTTCACAATTGCCAGAAAACTCAAAGACATAAAGCTCCATATTAGAGTCTGGAACAAGGAAATTTATGGCAACATCAAAACCAACATTGAAGAATGCAAGCAATATCTAACCTGGCTTCACAACAACTACTTCAAGGAAGATAGGGGCCATGCACTAGCTGATGCAAGGAAACATCTCAAGAACTGGCAGGATATAGAAGAAAAGTTCTGGAAAAAAAAAAGCAGAGACCAACTGATAAAACTGGGAGATCAAAACACACATTACTTCCACATAGCCACCAAGAGCAGAACAAGAAGAAACAAGATTGATACAATACAAAATGAGGAAGGAGATTGGCTCTCTGAATGTTAAGGACTGTTTTACTACTCACTTCTCAAGAATGGCAACTGCTGAAACCATCACCATCTCACCAGAAATCATTAACTTAATTCCCACAACCATAACCTTAACTGACAACACCATGCTCAACAGAAACCCTGAACCCAATGAAATCAAATCAATTTTGTTTAGTATGGACAGTGATAAAGCACCAGGTCCTGATGGATTTCCACCAAACTTCATCAAAGCCAACTGGGACTTACTGGGAAATAACATAGTTAAAATGGTAACATTTCTTCACTTATGGCCATCTTCTCAAAGAAATGAACTCCACTTTCATATCCCTTATCCCCAAAATTGAAAACCCAACATCCCCAAGGCACTTTAGACCCATTAGCCTCTGCAATACTACTTATAAAATCATATCCAAACTCATATCTCAGAGGATGAAACCTTACCTTAACAAAATCATATCTCCTTACCAATCTTCTTTCATTCCTGGAAGACAAATCTCTGACAACATTGTTATTCCTCATGAGATCATACATAATATGAGATCCAACAGAGGGAAAAAAGGAAATTCAGGAACTATGGGTATGAAAATTGATATGGCAAAAGCTTTTGACAGAGTAGATTAGACATTCCTAATATCCATCATGAAGAAGATAGGTTTTAATGACAATTGGTGCAACAAAATCTTACAGTGCATTTCAACCACATCTGTTGTTCTTATTAATGGCTCTCCTGATTAGTTTTTCAAACCTTCCAGAGGTTTAAGAAAAGGGGATCCTCTTTCTCCGTACCTTTTTCTCTTCTGCATGGAATCCCTCTCAAGAAATCTCATACATGCTGAAAAGTTGGGCATCATAACTGGAATAAGGATATGCAAAGCATCACCATCTATCAACCATCTGATCCTTGCTGATGACTGCATGATCTTATGCAAAGCTAATTTGACAGAAGCTCAAATAATGAAGATTCTCCAAAGTTTTGGAAGCACATCAGGGCAGCTCATAAATTTCAACAAATCTGGAGTATTTTTCAGTAAGAACACAGACCCAAACCTCATTCCTCAAATCAGTAACTCAATGGGAGTCCAAATTCTTCAGTTAGATGACAAATATCTAGACTCACCTCTATTCACTCATAGAAGAAAAATTAACTCTTTCAAACCTAGAGTTGAAAAGCTGAAAACAAGGCTATCTAGCTGGAAAAATGTACCACTGAACCCTGCAGGAAGGGAAGTACTCATAAAATCAGTAACATCCTCTGCTTGCATCTACCAGATAAACTGCTTCAGCATTCCCAAGAAGACCTGCAAAGACATCAACAACCTTCAAAGGGACTTCTTCTGGGGGAAAAACATAGAAAATCCTACTGGCTACTATCCAAAACCTTGGATTTTAGTATGTAAACCAAAAGAGCTGGGGGGCTTAGGCTTCATGAATATGGAACTATTCAACAGTTCAATGATCACTAAAATAGGGTGGACACTGGAGAAAGATAAAGACTCCCTATGGTACAAACTCATGGATGCAAAATATCTCCTTGGCAGAAATGTTCTCAATATGGACATACATTCAAAGGATGGAGACTCCTGGGTATGGAAAGGAATTCTAAAAGGCATCAACAACATTCAACAACATTGTGTCTGGAGAATTGGAAATGGAAGAAAGATAAAAAAATTGGGATAACATCTGGATTTCAGGAACAACTACAAGACTCAATAAGCCCCAACATTTCCCTCAAAATATTGAGTATCTGGAATCTCTTCTTCTTCCAGAAGGTACTTGGAATGAAAATTTAGTGCAAGACTACTTCTGCAACAATACTGCTCAAGAGTTTCTTACTGTGCAAACTCACCCAGCTGAGGAAGATAGGATAATATGGAAGCTAAATGATACATGCAACTTCTCTGTCAAAGCCTTCTTATATAAGGCAAAGATTGATAATTTATATAGCGATGAAACTCAAAATTGAAATTGGGAGGCAATATGGAATACCATATGGAATATGGATGTGGCTCCAGTGATAAGAATATTTATATGGAAGTGTGCACATGGGATCCTCCCCACAAATGCTAAAACGGCCAACATTCTACACTACATTGATCTACTATGCACTCTATGCAACAGTGGGGAACAAGAAACTATGTCACACATGTTGCTAAACATGCCCTGCTGCAACATTAGTTTGGCAAGAAATTCTTGGCTATCATAATACTCAGTTTGAAAACACCATTATCTTCATAGATTGGTTGAACTCTTGGTTTCAGACTGGGGAAATCAATCAAAATTTTCAGATCTATGCCACTACTTGCTGGTATATATCTGGAAAGCCAGATGTGATTTGATCTTCAAACAAATCAAGCCAAAAGCGGCATTTACTTCAATGCGCATTAAGCAACACCTTTGTAACCATGATAGGATTCATAACATGCAAGAGCATATTATGAATGATTTCCCTCTATTACCTGAGGAAACTGATGCTAATATGCATCACAATGATACTCCTTATGATCAGGTACTGAATAAGACAACCATTTATGGAAAAACCATCAGGATTTGTACGCTTCAAGATCATGAGAACTTACTCTTCTACACTGCCCTGACTATGGTGGATTTTACAAGAAACATCATTGGAACCAGAGGATATCCAGGATACTATGGAGCTTGGGGAGCAACAGGAGTAGCAGACCTAGCTTTCCAATAGGCCAAATAAATGCAGAGCACAAACATAAAGATTTATCTGCTGAATCAATGGAAGTTATCAATCGTTTCAAGTTTTTGTACCATGCAACTGTCCTAGGAAGATTTCATCTCAGCTATCATAAAAAGAATACTTACCAAGATGAACTAGAAATCACTCCAGTTACCTTTGTCTTATTAAAACTTACTCTTATACATCGTCTTCAAAATATGGATACTTTTAATTAAGCTCTCTTTTGTAAGAACAACAATGACAGGGTGGTGAGTCCAACCACTGTCAATATTGTGTACCAGTCTTAGTGCCTGTCTTTAAGGCCTAAGTTTTTCTCTAAAACAAAAAAAAAAGGTTCATATATTAAATTTGCACGTGCACGGGCATAGATTTTTGGTAGGCTTGTATAATAGAAATATCATACAAACCATTTTAGTTTGTTTTTTCTTAGGATATACCTAGAGAGTTAGGACTTAGATAGGCTAATCTATCAGATTCTGTTAAGCGATTTTATGGGAATCACATTCCCACATGTATTAACAATTTAATCGGTTTTTTATTTTTTTTAATATATGCATGCTTTAAAAAAGATAAAAATAAATAAATAGGCTAATCTAGGCAAATTTTGAGATTTGGGTGGGTAATTGTTTTTTCTCTTTTTTTTTTCTTTTTTTTTTACGATATATACCTAGAGAGTTAGGATCTTTTTTTTTAATAAAATAAACAGGGGGTAACCCTACAAGTTACATGACAATAATATTGTTTCCTTCATGTCTCATTAGAGTCGGCAAAAATTTCTCAAGAGTTTGAGGATTCCAGTTACAAAAAACAGACAAGTTAAGACTCTTAGTTGCTAGATTGCAAGCTATATGGTTCTCAACTACCGGGATTAGGTTAATATTACAAATATTATTAATGCATAATATAAAGTTTTTAGTGTTGTCTCCATGAAACTTGATTCAATTGTTTCGGTGTTCTAAAACTTAAAGAGAGATTGCTTCCAAGACTTTCTCATTATCACTGTCAATTTGCACATTTGGGTGATTCAATTATCGTAACCATTAGATTGTTGTAGAATCTGCCAGCTCCTCTAAGTTCGGCCCATCATATGCAACTGGTGGGAAAGTCCTTCCTCCAAGGAAAGCCTCGTATTATCAGAAGTTATTAGGGCAATTTCCAGCTGAATTAAAATTCCTTCTGGTAGCAAACACGATATTAACCTTAATGGTAAAACTGTCAGGTTTAACTGAAACTCTAGATCTCTTAGCTTCTATTTCCTGACTATTATCTAGGTTGAATTTGGTATTTTTATTGATGATTATAGTTGTGACGATCGAATCTGTAGTTTTACTTATGTTTAGAGTTTTCTTGTCTTGTCGAAAACCCAATCACACATAGCTTTCCAAATTCCCTGCTTGGTCGTGCCTACTACTTCAACAATATTTCCTTTATAGATAATATCATGGCTAGGGCTATATAAGCATTTTAGAAAACACCCGTGAAAGTCCAAATCGGTAGCTCCGTTGGATCTCCCAGAAGCCTATCATACACAACAAGAGTAAAATCATAATAGATGAATAAGTGGATTAGGGTTTCTTCCTTCTTCCCATAGTTGGGGAATAGTTGGTTAATTGAGTGAATAATCTGACCAATCCTCTCATTGAGAGGTAAGATAGAGAGAACACATTTCTTGATAAAGGTTTTGATTCTTGTCATCACATTCATGTTCCATATTTCTTTCCACATTCTCTGAGCTTGAGCATCTACCCTTCTTCCAACTCTTATCAGCTTATTGAGAGGATAATCTAGGCAAATTTTGGGACTTGGGTGGTTAAATTATGGAAATATTAGGACTTGGGAGGATAAACTTTGCAAATGCATGCATATAATTTAGTGGACAGAACATATAATATACAAAAACTCAAGACTTTAAGATTTGGAGGTGAGGGCTAGAGATAGGTCTAGCCACTCTCGGTTCCGCTACTGACAATAGAGCTTTGTTGGTAGCACTCCAAGTCTCCAATCTTTAACATTTAGTTAACATTTAAACCTCCATTCTCCTTAGGTAAGCAAATTTTTTTTTGGGAAACCCAACACATTTTTCCAAATTTCCATGAAACCTAACACATCTTGCGAAAAGTAAAAAAAAAAAAAAAACCATGATTTTTATCTTTCTATCTTCAACGCGTGGAAAATTTAGGATCACCTTACAATAAAAAGGAATATAAGAAATTATGCCTTTAAAAAGAGTCGACTTGCCCGTCTTGTTAACAAAAATTTCCTTCCAATTAGCAAGCTCCTTTCCGTTCTTTCTAATACATCATTCTAATTAGACGCCTTCCTTAGAGTTGCACTAATGAGAACATTAAGATATTTGATTGGTAAATTGTCCACCCTAGAACTTTTCTCCCAATTGAATCATAAATCATTAAGATTTTCAAAAAGTTCCATATTAATAAGATGAGATATAATATTGGCATCCCAAACTATTACTATATCACAAGCAAACTGTAATTGAGAGATAACAGTGTCATCTTTTTTTATTAGGAACCCAAATTTTTTATTTATTTTTTTAGCTTTATTAATTAACTTCGTCTGAATCTCAAAGCCGTAAGCTTCCAAGATTTTCAACGGAGACAATCATCTAACTTCATAAAAAACTTTATCTATATCGATTTTACATACAACCCCCGATATCTTCATCTTGAGTCTAGAGATAATAAATTCAACAATATTAAGAGTTCCATCTAGAATTTACCTATTTTCAAGAGAAGCTCCCTGATAGTATGAAATCAATCTTGGTATCACTTTCTTCAAACGCGCAACTAACAACAAGGTGTCAGACAAACACTTGCAAAACCATTGAAGAACTTGAGGAACGGCAAATTCAAGAGATATTGAAGATTCAAGATATTAAGAAGCATTACAGAGATTGATCTTAATTTTTATTTTTTTTATTTAAGTTCATATGTAAGTTTTTCACTAAAATTGACAAAGGGGGATATTGTTAGAGCGTCGCTCTTTCAAACTCAATTTTTTTGGTATGTTAATCTTTTTGTCAATGTCAGTTGAAAAAAACTATATCTTGATTTATAGTTTATTAAAGTAGTTAGTCTTGGTCAAGGATTGGAGCATGGTAATTGAGTATTAGAATTCACTGAATAATCCTTGAAAATGGAAGAACAACGAAGACATTTGCGATAAATTCATCAACAAAGATACTGAAGACTGACTATCCTATTTACTATTTGTTTTTACCATTCTATATATTGAGATAATGTCGAATAGTTTTAGTATAATTGATGAATAACAAAGAAGAAGTTTCCATTTCAAGGTTATATTTAACTAATCTCGAAACATAAATTCAAGCACTGGATGTTCATATGACTTGTCGCTTTTGAGGTTGTGGATATTTATTGTTCGAAAAACTACGATTGCGAATGAAGATCCTAAAAATACCAAGTAATACCAATATCCACAAACTGTTATAAACTTGATGTTTTTCGACACCCTGAATTTGCTCATTGTTCACAAACTGATTTAGGTATTCACATAATACACAAAATCATGTTTAAAGTAGTTGACATGTAAACATGAACTGGATAATCACCGTCATGATTTGACTGTTCTTAACATTTTTTTAAATCCGACCAAATATAACTCAAACCAAAAGTATCACATCATTTTTCTAGTGGTATTAAATCTCTGATCAAATGTAAAGAAGCTGAAATCTTTACTTCTAATAATACAATTACCATTTTACATGTCATTCGGCGATGACCAATTAAATTAAAGCCTGATGCAAAATGAGTTGATGGTTCGTGTTGAACTTTTTTCCGTACCCGCACCTGAAGAACCTTGGCATTTTTGTCTTTACTCGGTTCTATAATTCTCCTGTAAATTTAAAGAGGAATATTTCCAACAACATTCTCCTCAAGGTAGATGTAAGTAAAATTATTCATAATTGAATTGTAAATCCATTTTTATTCACTCTTAAGTTCTATAATCATTATAATGAAGTTTTGAAACTCATTCAAATTTGTACTAAACGTTCAAATATATAAAGATGAGTCAATTTATTATCATATTGCATTTTCTTTTGTTCATAATCTTTATTTGATGTTTGTCATGAGATCGATGGTTTTTCTCTAAAAGAAATCTTCCAATTTCACAGATGGTTATTATATACCTAGGATTATGTTTTGTCCTCGCCCCCTTGAAATGTTATAACTAGTACTAATCATGGAGATATCAATTACTCCGTGGTTTAATTTCTTTGTGCTTAAGCCACATGATAATGAATACAATGATGTATTTTTGTTCTGCCACCGTGGAGAAACTATAGAGAACATATGTTCTAGAAATAAAAGTTTCAATGAAGATAACAATATTTCATCACTTCACTACATTATATTAAAGGAAATTTATATGTAATGAGTTGTTCCAGATTTTCCAATTATAAAATAGAAAAAATAGATGACGACAATATTAACCTCTGTGTAAGGCTATCTGAGACAAGTGATCACACTTATTTCCATGTATATGAGGAACACGCACCAACCGTTGTACAATAAGGTTTGTGCAAACCTATGATGAACTCTACAAGATTGAATTACACTCCCCTATCGAGGTGAGAATATTATCTCAGTAGATGTTGTGAGGTTGAATTTTCTTTAATGGGATGGAATGAGACATTGAAAAGGTGGTTAAATTTTATGATTGGCCAATTGTTATTCTTGGTTTGGATTTTCCATATAGGATTTCAAGAAGAAATTAAGATTTAAGGCTATTGGTTTTATTATTTATATGTATGCAATGGGTTGTCATGTATTTTATTCAATGCTTATTAACTCATTTTTTTAAAAAAACACATATCTTATCCCCCAAAATTTATAGGAAAAAATCACATCTTCCAACTCTTCAAGCTTTATTGTATCTTTTATATATTTTAATTTTAATTCGAGATAAGACACTTTTCTTGGGTGCCTTCATAATTAAGTTATTCATCCGTATATCATTTATTTCTCCGAAAATAGCACCCAAGTCATCTTCTCTATAATTTCTAATCTGTTGGTTCACTTTGTTTTGTAATCGCTTTCAAAATTATTCTTCGATTTATCTTGTTGGGTGTAAATATATATTTCCAAAAGATTCTTCAACCTCAAGTGCTTGGTTTTCTCTTCGTAAAATTACAACATTCAGCTCTACTTCATTTTATTTTGGAGTTTCAAATTTCAAATGACTACTCCATATATATTGAGTGGTATTTTCAATTATTTTTACATACTTTTGCGTGCATTTGCAAAGATTTTACTTTTTGTGTTTTTATAGTGTTCTTGAATAAGAAACAACACACAGAAAATTATTTTCGGTCCCTAAACATGTCTTTTGAAAAAATGGTATTTTAGAAAATTCTTAAGAGATGCAAAGTTTCATTTCCCTCAAAGATTGGTAAAGACGCGCAGGTTTAGGAGGAATGTGGCATTAGTGACACGTGATAAGTGGCTATTGGTGACACAAATTATCAAGTTTTTTTTGGGGGTCATTATAAAGAAAGATATGTATGCAATGGGCTATCATGTATTTTAATCAATGCTTATTAACTCATTTTTTTGGAAAAAAATCACACTTTTCTATTTATTGTATCTTTTATATATTTTAATTTTAACAGATAAGACACTTTTCATAATTAAGTTAATATCAATGCACATGCGTTCTTGAATGAAATACCACACACGAAAAATGAGAGGAAAGTTATTCAATTGCATAATTTTGCGATAAGATTTTCATGTGTTCTTGAATAAGAAACCACACACAAAAGATTTTAGGAAGTCATTGGTGTTTAGGGAGGAATGGCGAAAATATTGTGACAAGTTTCATATATAATGTAAAGCACTAGGCTATGTCGATGTCGAGAATGATAAATGATATAAAACAAATCTTGGTTGTAAAATGTGTAAAGAATTCATACATATTTGTAAATTATGCACAATATAATGAATTTGCAACATATGTAAATAATTCATACAATTTTCTGAATTATGTAAACTTAGAATGTTATAATGATTGAGAGAAAAATACAGTTTATCTTTTTCGCCCTTTGAATCTTGTCTTTGGACTGAGGGTTGGAACTACAAGTTAGAAAATGGTTTATTGTTTTATAACCTCAATTAAATGGGGTTTTGAATTCACATCGATTACTAACTTACCAAATTACTATTAAGATTTATAAAGCATAGTCAGATCTTTAATTATTACTATTGATTTATAAAGAACAGGAGAAAAAATAATAACGTGGGTTTTGTAATTCTTTGTTGGTGCAGGATTGCATCCCCTTCTTTAGCCTTTTTTTTTTGGTACCCGAATTGTCTTATTCTGTTGTCTCTCTAAATTTATTTTTACAGTCAAAAGATCTGATGTGTTATCAGTAATTTAGCTAAATAAGGGTTTCCGCTTTCATGGCTAAGCAAGGGTTTCTGTTTTTTAACTCTTCATTTTAGCTTTTGACCACATTGGGTTTGCCAATAGGCTATAGCTATGGAAGTCGATTCTTCTTAATTTCCGCTAATTATCTTCATATTTTTCTTAATAAAAATAACTTGAATTAATATCAAACACAAATTTAAATCAAGATCAAATATATAAATTGAGTCCTAATCAAACATAAAAATTAAATTAAGATCATCCACCCGTATTTGAATCGAAATCAAGATCAAATATCCAATTAAAGTAAGATAGCATACAAACAACAAACACTAAATAAGAAATAAAGAAAAATATTTCATTTTTCTTTTGAATTCGAGTTCATGAGCCTTTGAGAAAATGAAGTTAACTTAGTACATATGTCATATGTGTTAGAGCATTGATTGGTTGAAGCCACCAAGCGTTGGTATATCAACTTTGGTTGTAAACTAATTAGTTCCTCTATGAGCCTTGCTTCATCTTGGCATGCCTTGCTCACCTGAGTTAGTGATGAGGAACACTAAATCCACATTACGGACTCGTACTTATAAGGGTTAACATCCATAACCACCCGACATCTAACATCTTAGTAGATCTAGCTCTGATGCCAATTCAAAAATTACGAATAGTCTAATTGTCTTACATTGGGCCCAATCTACATCGTAACCGATAACTGAACTATCTGAATATTATCTGGAATCACCGGAAGGAAATATAGTTAATTGAGTATGTATAAAAAGACAGTTCAAAGCAAGCATACCTTTTTCTTTAGTCCCGCCTTGCTTGATGACGCTAAAGTGCTTGTTCGCTCATAAATGACTTTCCGTATGTTTTCTATTCACATGGAAATGTCTCATAATGCTTCGTTTCTTTTTTATGTTGTGATAGTTCTTCTGGTGTTTGAGATTGCTCCTTTAAATCGTTAAATCACATGAGAACATGCGATGTTGGATTATCTTTCTATTATTTTGTATCTCACATGGAAAATTATAGTGTTAATAGGATTTCCGCTTTCATCAAGGATTTTTGTTTTTTAACCCTTCATTTTACCTTTTTGACCACATTTGGTTTACCTTTTTGACCACATTTGATTTTCTAGTGACTTGGGCGCTTGTTTGTGACTTGGGCGCTAAACAAGCCCGACCCTATAGGTTATAGAAGTTGTTGACAATATTTATCTGAATTAGGTTACACAAGGTAGGTCTCAAATAGGTTGATATCGAAAATATTGGGGTGTACTTGGTACCCTCGTCATTTCAAGAACCTTTGTAACTCAACATATCTATGATTAACTTGATGTTATGGGAGATTAATAGAGAATTTACTTAAACATATTAGTCCTTTGCTGTTTCGGAATACGATCCAAAGGTGTTGAGTGATAGAAGCCTTCACAACAGGCGGATCTACTTAAGATAGTGGACTCTATCTTAGGATTCACGTGCATAGACCGGATTGGTAGTAGGTGCAGGGAGACATAAGGAACTTAGTAACTTGGAGTCAGTTACTTAGTCTTAAATATATGAAGTTGGTAGTGGTATTTGTATCACGGATTAATTTGAGAGTATTTAAAACCGGACCATGTCCAGGAATTTTTCTGCATTTGTGGTTCTCTTGTTAACAAATCTCGTTGTGTGCTTTTAATTTACTTTTCATATTATAATTATTATTTTAATTATAATAAATTAATTGTACTAGCACGTCATCAATCCAACACTTATGTTTGATCCTAATAGTTAGGTTCGGTCTCGACACCTATTTTATATACACAATTTTACCTTATTGAAAAGAAATCTCTTTGACAAAACTTGTCTGAATTAGATTACACAACACCTTACATAGGTGGACATCGAAAAGAATGTGGTGTATTTAGTGTCCTTATCATTTCACTTGTGAAATATTAAAGTATAAATATACAATCATCCCTACTTGAAACATCACAATTAATGTACACCCCTACGTGAAATATTACCATTTACCATACCTATGTGTATCTCCATATAGTTTATATAAGGTAGCAAACGTTTAATATGTTTATTCAGATTTGAGACACACTGACGATGATATATCATTGACTACTAAACCAATTTTGCAAATGATATCATTCTGAAAATTGGCTTTGATCTTTTAAACCTCGACATACACCAAAATGGGTGTAACTAGGTCGAAAGTTCACACAAACATATAAGATTTTGCTAAAAAAAAATTGTATAAACTTTTGATAGTGTATTTAGTCAAAAGTAATTAGGGTGCTGAAATCTGATCCCAAACAAAGTTTATAGTACTAAATTCATGACGAACCTGCCTTTGTCTGGAATAATTTCTCGCCATAGTATTTGACAGATAATTGACATGTATGACTAGTTATTTTCTTTCACGGGTACACTTGTGCCTGCTAAACATGTATTTTGGCATGTCGTTATGAAACACTCAAGTAAGGATTAAGGGTTTTAGTTCCAAATAATTCAGGGCGATATGAGTGAGTTGTTAAATATAATTTTGGGTATGTTTAAAATTCTAGTAATTCAATACTGAAGGATGACAATTAGCTAAATTTTTATTAAAGGGAGATCGAAATGTAATTTGTGCGAGAAAAAATCATAATTGACTCGCTAATCAGAATCAACTTTATTTATATCTAATTGACTGGGCCAAACAAGGTGCATTTTCACGTTTGGAGTCCAGTCTAATTGTTTGGGCTAAACCAGGTGCATTACTAAATTATAATTTCTAAATAAAATTTTTTTACAGTATCAACATGGATGTTAATCCCTCCGTCCCTAATTTAAAGGCGGAATATTGGATTTTTTCAGTCCCACTTAATAGGCTGAATTCTAATCCCGAGATATTTTTTGATATGCGTACCCCCACTTACTTTGTACGGAATATTTATTGAGAATAAAACAAAGGGTAAAAACATGAAAACCATACAATTTCTTAATTTAAGAGATTTCATCTTCTTCGCCTATATATTAAGGACGGAGGGAGTAGTTCCTTTTGCCAAATTTTTTTTACATCATTTCGAGGGTTCCAACCTACACAAGCATGATTCCTATCCCCCCATAAGTGTGAAGATTGCACTCCGCGTCACCTTTAACCGCACCAACATAATGTTGCTAGTGGTGAGTGCTCTCTTAGGGTTTGAAAGGCGGAGTCTAGAAGACATATTTCTTAAACATAAACAAGACTTAGGCACATTCTATTTAGGGGAAACCTCAATAGTTTCAGAAATATCATGGAGCCGATCGCCCAGGATATTTGTTGTATAAACACAGTTAACATTAATTAATATCAATTACTTAATAATTTCTCTAAAATAGTACTTCCTTCATTTCTGGAAAATAGCTACCATTGCTATTTCAATTCAGCCTATTTTAGGCTAAAATGAAAAAGTGATAGCATCACTTTTCTAAGAACGAAGGTAGTATAATTTTTTGATCCGAACTATACTTATAAAAGCTAAAATTTCACTCAGTAAATTAATAATCAAATTTAATCAAAAATTGCTTAATCAAAAAATCTAATGTCCTAAAGGTGTTAATTTTGGATCAGAGTTTTCTAGGAAGCTGGTTGAGTAGCTTCAGGCCAAGCACAATGGTCAAAGATTTCCCTTAGGCCTTAGCTATAGCTTATTTGAAGCTATGTGAAATGTTCTGAGCCCAACCTCACTATGGAGCCAAGGAATCCCTTAGCTTTATCACACGGAAACTGGGCTTCCGTATAAATAGTGATAAACGGAAACTCAACTCGGTTTAATTTTTTTCCCAAATTCTTTTTCCACAGATTTAGATAAATATTATTTATGCTTAAAATAGTTTTAAGAGACAAAAAGTGGAGATATAATAGGAAAAATAGAGTCTCAATAAACTATAAGAGTTAAAATAAGAGTAAAATTGAAAACTCTCAAAAGGAAATTAAGTATCCGCTTAAAATCACATGGAAACTGAGTTTTCGTAAAGTAATTTTTTCAACGGACTCAATTTTCGTATGATTTTGTTTAGCTACAACCCACATCAAATCTGGTCAACTTTAAAATGTAAGTAAGGGATATCGCTACATTTAGGCGACTCAGAAGACCGTATTAGTTAGATTTTGCTACAATTAAGCTATAGCGAAGCGAAATCGTTTAGAATTGTCTTTGGGCGTCTGAGTTGTCATGGATTCATTTTGGGCCGATCCCATGTATCAACATTTTGAGTCCACCCAAATAAACCGCCTCAAACTAAGATATCCATGGACCGCAAAAATCCTCCACTATCAAAACCCTCATTTCTGAAAACCCTTGCCCTAAAAGAAAACCCGATCCCCTTCTTCCCCAATCTCCTCCAATCTCCAAAATCAACCAGAAACCAGGGTTTCAATCTCGTCCCCAAATCAAATCATGGCGTCGAACACTCCGAATCTGGAGTGTAGAATGTACGAAGCACGGTATCCAGAAGTGGATATGGCAGTAATGATTCAAGTGAAGAACATAGCAGATATGGGTGCTTATGTTTCCCTTCTTGAATACAATAACATTGAAGGTATGATTCTGTTCAGTGAGCTTTCACGAAGACGTATTCGAAGTGTTAGTAGTTTGATTAAAGTTGGTAGACAAGAACCAGTTATGGTACTTAGGGTTGATAAAGATAAAGGTTATATTGATTTGAGTAAAAGAAGAGTTGCTGAAGAAGATATTGCTACTTGTGAAGAAAGGTATAATAAGAGTAAACTTGTTCATTCTATTATGAGGCATGTTGCTGAGACTATGCAGCTCGATTTGGAGGTATAATTACGAATTTTTATCTTTTTTTCTGATTTTCTTGGATTTTCATTTTGTTATTTGTGTTGAAATGCGATTGATGTTGTTTGTTAGTTGGAAATTTTTTGTTAGGATTTGGATAAGGAATTGTTACTTGCCTAGATAAATGCTAGGGTTGGAGAAATGGACTGATGTGTTTATAGGTTGGCTTCTTCGTAATTGTGGATGCTGGCACTGTTACTTATTCTGTAATCCATGTCTATGTTATGAGTAAGTGTGAAATGTGACACTTGAACATGCTTTACCCTTAATTCAGCTGCTCCGTGAAGTGCAGAAATGACTTATTTAAGTTCTGTTAGTGTTAATTCAAGATGGCATAGATTTTGAACTTAGATTTTCAAGTTGCTTGGTGTATAGTTGCACAAATTTTGTTAGGATTCGGTTAAGGAATTGTTACTTGCCTAGATACAGCTCGGGTTAGAGAAGGGGGCTGCTATGTTTATTGGTTGGCTTTACACTTTGTAGGTTGGATTTACACTTCGCAGTTGTTATATTAGTTGCATTATAGTCTGGCCTCTTCATAGTTGTTGATGCTGGCCCTGTTACTTATTCTGTATACCATGTTTATGTTACGGAGGAAGTGTGAAATGTGTGATTACTTGAACATGATTTACCCTTAATTCCTCTGCTCCATGAAGTGTGCAAAAATGACTACTCGAAGTACTGTTAGTGCTAATTTAGGATGGCATTCATTGATTTTTGAACTTAGAGTTTCAAGTAGTGTGGTGTACTAGTTGCACGAATTTTGTTAGGGTTTGGACAAGGAGTTGTTACTTGCATGGATAATGCTAGCCTGGGTTACGCGGATACTTCTAGGGAGTCCCCATATTGTATGCACACAGCCACATATGGGGACACACCAAAAATATGTCTATTACATTAAAGATTATTATTTAAATTGTAAAGTAGTCTAGGACCAATCATATACATAATACATGGCTAGTTCATGATCTTTTGTATGACATTTTGTAAGTACTATACACAAAAATCTAATTGAACTTCCATTATATGATAAAATTGACGGTATTTTTGTGTATACCGCTTTGTCCCCATATCAAGGTTTTCTAGAATTGCCGTATTGGACACACTTAGATGTCTCCATATTGGAAACCTGTGGTTGAATGTGTGCAACCCATTGCTAGGGGTTAGACAAGGGGACTGCTTTGTTTATTGTTTGGCTTTACACTTCCTTGTTGTGGATGCTGGCACTTTTACTTAGTCCATCCATGTCTATTGTATGAGGAAGTGTGAAATGTGTGATTACTTGAACATGATTTGCCCATATTTCCGCTGCTTCATGAAGTGCAGAAAAGACTACTTGTTGTGCCGTCAGTGTTAATTCAGGATGGCATTGATTTTTGAGCTTAAAGTATCAAGTTGTGTTACGGTTCGGATAAGGAATTGTTACTTGCATAGACATAGCTAGGGTTAGAGAAGGGTACTGGTTTGTTAATCGGGTAAGGAATTGTTACTTTCCTAGATAATGGTTGGGTATTCAAGAAGGGGACTGCTGTGTTTATTGGTTGGCTTTACACTTCGTGGTTATGGATGCTGGCCCATTTACTTATTCTGTAATCTATGTCCATGTTACGTGGAAGTGGGAAATGTATGATTATTTGAAGAACTGTAGTGTTAATTCAGGATGGGGTTGATACTGGAACTTGAGTTTTAAGTTATGTGGTGTAGTGTCTGTGGGTGCTGGTCCTTCTTCTATTTTGACCTCGCAGTTCATGTGTACCGAATCATGCTAGGGTTTAGATAAGGAATTTTACTTGCATGGATAAGGCTTGAGTTGGAGAGCTCGACTGTTTTACCCTTCGTAGTTGATACAATGTGGATGTTGGCACTTTAACTTATTATGTAATTTGTGTCTATGTTATGAGGAAGTGCGAAATGTGTGATTATTTGAACATTCTGTACCCTTAATTTTATTGCTCCGTTAAGTGTAGAAAAGACTACTTGAAGTTCTGTAGTGTTTATTCAGAATGGCATTGGTTTTTGAACTTGAGTTTCAAGTTCTGCTGTGTAGTGTTTGTGGGCACTGGCCCTTCTATTTATTTTGTTAATTCATGTCTATGTTAAGAGTTATTATCGCGACAATGGATGATGCTCACTTTTGTGATTACATGCTTTATTGGTTAAATAAACATTTGGATTCAGTCTCAGTTACTGGCATGGTAAGTTTTATCTTGTAATAGATGTATGGATGCTTATGATGCTAGAAAGTTAACCAATACATCATTGATCGGCCAGATGCTTTTGCTTGTGTTTAAATTACATTTCCCTCTAACCTTGTTAATTGCAAGGTACCAAGATACTATAGTTGACGAGAGAACATTAATATGATACGGTGCTGGTTTTGCCCCTATGAAATGAAACAATTTTTGGTCTTGAATCTTGATAATGTGGTAAAGTAACAATGGTGGATGAATAGGGTGATTTTGTGACCGTAATCTGTTCCATATACAGTCTCGTTGCATGGTCATAGGGTTCTGTCAAATATATGTACTTTTACCTAAAAAAAAATCAATGTGAGGTGGTCCAATATACGTTTTACTTTATTTGGCTATCTGGCCATTATGGTAATTATTTTAGTAATGGATTTGCTGACATAATGCTAATTTCTGATGATAATTTCCATTGACAGGATCTGTATATCCATGTTGGCTGGCCTCTATATCGAAAGTATGGGCATGCATTTGAGGTAATGCGCTGCGAAGAAACTCTCATGTTAGGTCTTTACTCTTTATCTACTGCTCTAGTTTCGTCTGAAATTTTATTGTTTACTAGGCATTCAAGTTGATTGTGGCTGATCCTGATACTATTCTCGATGCCCTCACACGTGAAGTCAAAGAAGTTGGCCCTGATGGACAAGAGGTAAAGCTGGTTTTCCTGCCTGTAATTTGCTTAATTTCCTTATGGTTGGATTTAAAACTGATAGGGACATTTCAATATGTTTATAACAGGTTACTAAAGTGGTACCTGCTCTGACAGAGGAGGTTAAAGATGCTTTGATCAAGAACATCAAAAGACGTATGACTCCACAGCCGATGAAAATTCGTGCAGATATTGAAATGAAATGCTTTCAGTTTGACGGGGTTCTCCACATCAAGGTAATGTTGACATCTGTTCAACTTAGTTATCATTTCCCTGTGATGTTGTCAGTGACGCGGTGCTTAGTGCTCATAGTTCATGAACTTGGTATATTATAAGACTTTCCAAGATATAAATTGTCTGCTATTATTTATTTCCAGGAAGCTATGAGGAAAGCTGAAGCTACTGGTAATGATGACTGTCCAGTTAAAATTAAACTGGTGGCACCTCCTCTCTATGTTCTGACGACTCAGACCCTTGATAAGGTTAATTTAGATCAATTCAACTATTACTTTCTACATAACTAGGATTTCTGGTTTGTGATAATTAGGTAAAAAGTAGGTATATGGGAAGTTGATTCTCAATTGAAATATATACATGTGGTTTAGGAAAATTTTGCAATATTAAAACGTTAGTACACCTGTATGTTAAATAGGCAACTGCCCAGCATGAATAGTGTGTATTGAGATGGTTGGCTTATTCTTTTTAGTTAGCATCTCTATATATATTGTAACAAGAGGAGGTATCATGGAGTTAGTAATGTAGCTCGTTTGCAGTATCTGCTGTTACTTGGAATTAAGCTTCCAAGGGATTTGATTTGCTTTGGTTGGGATGTTTGTCTTTTTCATCCTTGCTGTATCTTTTATCAAGCTCTAGATAAGTTATGCTGAGTTTGTTCCGGTTGACACAGGAGCAAGGGATAAAGGTACTTACTAATGCAATCCAAGCCTGCACTGAAGCAATAGATAGCCACAAGGGTAAACTGGTAGTAAAGGAGGCACCTAGAGCGGTAAGTATTAACTTTCCTGCAATCTATTTTATAATGTTGTGCAACATATCCATTCTTAGTAAACAATTATGGAATATGAATTATGAAACTGATTCTGAATGCAGGTGAGCGAGCGAGACGACAACTTACTTGCTCAGCATATGGCACAGCTTCGTCAATCGAACGAAGATGTAGATGGTGATGATGATAGTGAAGAGGAAGATACAGGGATGGGAGAAATCGATGTTGACGGACCAGTTGGTGTCCACGAGTAAAACCGGATTCCAACAAAACCACCCATTCAAACTCCCTCGTTATTGTTTTGAGAGACAAATAGATAACAAGTGCAGCTACACGAAAACAGCTAGCAACATCATTTTAACTGCTGTCTACTTTATTATTTGTTTTTCCATTCTCTGAAAATATTTTTGAATCAACAGTTTTGAAATTTGAATTGATGGGTTTGTTTAGTGCCCCAGATAAAGTTTTGAATTCCTCAACCATACCCAAACAAAATTTTTTCAACTACACCACACAACTTGGAACTTTGAAGTGTAAAAATCAATGCCAGCTCTCCACCTCATGGAGCAGCGGAATTAAGGGGAAATTTGTGAATCGTAAGAATGAATATATAAGTTTTAAATTCCTAGTCCATGCTTAAACAAAATTTGTCATTAAATAAGATTTATTTTTTAATGACACGTAGGATTTTAGATCTTTAAGCGAAAATTAGCGTAGGATTTTAGATCTTTATTTAAAATAAATCCATTTCCTACAATAGGTCCTACAAAATAGGAGGGATGATATATTAATTTTGAAGGTTTTAAAGGAGGTCTTATTTAGACCTTCACAATGACCTCCATGTCATGCTTTTGATTTTTAATAATTAATTAAAATACGATTAAACGGTTAAGATTTCAGCACATAAGATTTCTTAAGGGTTAAACCTCTATACTATTGGTGATAGTTTATTAGTTACGGGGTCCTATATTTTCTCTATGTGTAAATCCTCCCAAATAAGGGTCTTAATAGAAATTCCACGTAGGATTTTTAACACCCACTATTGGAGATGCTCTAAGAGCTTCCGCAATAGAATGTATGCGAAGTCCACATAGAATATATATTCATTTTCCCTAAAATTCTTCTCCAACCTGAAATTCTTAAATCAATGTGAAGATGACATGGCTTAATTATTATGGAAAGTATAGATTCACCGGGTGTGTTTCACCGTGAATCACACCGAGTGACATAATTGGAATGGGTTCCCACAAAGAATACAAACACCACCCTTATAATTCTCCTGTGGGTCCCAGGGGCTTTCTCTCACGAAGTGTGTTTTTCGGTGAAACACACCCGGTGTGTGTAGCAAAGCCGTAATTTTTATTAGACATTGTCGAGGTGAATGTCATGTTTTAGACAATGTGAAGATGACAATGCCTCCGTGGGAGAGGCTCTGAGTTCAAAAATAAATACCAACTCTTCACTTCATGGAGCAGCGGAATTAAGGGCATATTTGTGAAGCATAAGAATGAGTATACTTCTTCGGTGTCGGTGTTCTTTGTTTGTACCGTGTATAAAATACACGGGAGGCCTGCAAATCAATACAACGAGGCATGCAGGGCAGATTAATGCCAGGAGACATGCAGAGCAAGTCAATAGGCATGCATGAAGTTTCATGCAGAGTTAATTCAAGGAGGCATGCAGGCAATTTCATGCAGAGTTAATTCAAGGAGGCATGCAGGCAGTTTCATGCACATTTAATTCCAGGAAGCATGCTGGGAGATTAATGCCATTTAAGTTTATCTTGAAATTAATTACTCAGCTATATAAATAGGGACACCCTGATAGAAGGAAGGGGAGGCTAGCTAATATAGAAAAAGGATATTGTAATTCTATTATCAATAAAACACCACTCCCCAAGGGGATTCGTCCGTGGATGTAGGAAAACCATGCCGAACCACGTAAAATCTGTGTCTCTTTTCTTTACGCTCGTTTCATGTTTTAAACCCTGTTTTCCTCATCACCACCAAAATCATCGTGTTTAGTAACTGGAAATATTTCCGAGTGCAAACATTGGCGCCGACTAAGCGGATTTGTGTAAAACTATCGTGTTTTAACATTGAGATAGGTGCGTCAAAAGCTTAAAAATCATGCCACGAATTTCCATGCAAAAATCAGCATCGTTCGGGTGCCACACCAGTCATGCCGTTCCAGTCAACAATGACACATCAGCGCTTCTGCACTGTCATCACGCCACGCCAGCAAACACACCGCTTCATCCAAATCTTATTTCGTCAATAACTTCTTCTTTTGAAGTTCGAATTGAGTGATTTTTGGCTCGTTAGAACCGTTTTTCAATTCCCTACAGCATGGAAGCAAAAATTTATGTGTTCGAGAAACTTTTATATGCACTTGGGGCAGCAACATGATCGAGTTCGAGGTTCGTGGATAACGACATGATCGAGTTCTTGGTTCGTGGGTAGCGCCATGATCGAGTTCGAGATGAGGATTGCATAGACCCTTCAATATTTAGCCTTGACTCACTTTGCAAGCACCTAAAGCCTCACCTTGCACGTGAGCACATAAGTCTTGCTTTTATCGCAAGCATAAAATCTCGTCTTGCACGCGAGTATGAAAGACTTGCATCTTGGCAAGCATAGAGTCTCGTCTGAACCACGAGCCTAATGCCCGATATTAGTCCAAAGACTCGTACTCAACACAAGCAACAGCCAGCCTGCCCGAGCAGCAAACTCTAGCCTTGTTACGTTGCGAGCAAAAAGCCTTTCCCTAGCCGCAAGCACACACTACATTATACTCAAGACTCGACTAGCCATCGAGCATCACAAGTCCACCACGTGGAAAAAAGTCTCGCCTAGCACGTGAGCAAATTTTATTGCAGGTTCTCACAGTTGGTGGCGTCTTTGTAATGTCTCTACTCACGCTTGGGGGCGACTGGCGAGTTACTTCATCGACGATCGACGCGAAGGAAAAACAAAATTCTTAACCCCCAACAAGTTGGAGGTTAAGAGGGGGCGATGTTTGTACCTTGCATAAAATACACAGGAGGCCTGCAAATCAATACAAGGAGGCATGCAGGGCAGATTAATGCCAGGAGACATGCAGAGCAAGTCAATAGGCATGCAGGAAGTTTCATGCAGAGTTAATTCAAGGAGGCATGCAGGAAGTTTCATGCAGAGTTAATTCAAGGAGGCATGCAGGCAGTTTCATGCACATTTAATTCCAGGAGGCATGCTGGGAGATTAATGCCATTTAAGTTTATCTTGAAATTAATTACTCAGCTGTATAAATAGGGACACCCTGGTAGAAGGAAGGGGAGGCAACCTAATATAGAAAAAGGCTATTGTAATTCTATTATCAATAAAACACCACTCCCCAAGGGGATTCGTCCGTGGATGTAGGCAAACCATGCCGAACCACGTAAAATCTGTGTCTCTTTTCTTTACGCTCGTTTCATGTTTTAAACCATGTTTTCCTCATCACCACCAAAATCATCGTGTTTAGTACTTGGAAATATTTGTGAGTGCAAACAGTTGCATTTGATGGTTAATGGTAATTAGGCTATTACTAACGTTGTTCGTGTGTTAATACATGAAAAATTAAGGAACCCATTTTGGCATACCAAAATCTTTCCAGGCATACTCAATAAAGACAAAAAGGGTTGTGAAATAACAAAATCAGATATCCCCTTAACCCATTTTTTTTTAAATGGCAAATCTACCCTTTACGTATTAGGGTTAGTAATCTGGATTAGTGATTAAATATTTTGTTTAGTGATTAAGATAATTTTCAGAATTATAAAGGTTGTTTAGATGAAAAAATTTGGGGGAAAAAATAATCAAAGTTTTGGTTAAGAAGGAGAGAATGAGAAGGAGAAAGTGAGCAAATTTTAATTCTGGATTCAATGGAGGATGAGGAGGGTCATTCTTTATCTAAAAAACCTAGGAAAATACATATCAACTACAACAATAATCCAAAAATGGCTGATTTCTTAAATAATGAGAATGATTTTACACAAACTCAAGATGATAATTTTTATGAGCCAAATCCAGATGATGAATACATAGATGAGGAACCAATGCTTCTAACACACATGTACACTTGTATTTTATGTTTAATCTCACTTTTGTAGTTTGAAATCATCAAAAAATTGTATTTTTCATCATGGTTCGGCGAACCAGGACTATGTTCTATTAAAAATATAAGCCGAACCCACTAAATTGATGAACAGTTCGGCTAGCTGAATTTGTTAATGTTATACGCCGAACCTTCATTTTCCAACTTCCAACCTATTTGCAAGATCCTAGTTCGGCTTATATTAAAGTCTAAGAACAAGCCGAACCTATTTCTGAGAGTTAGGTTCGGTTTTCACTCTAAATATCGTATCAGCCGAACTATATATTTTTCTAAGTTCGGCTCATATCCAAAACATCACATCAGCCGAACATGATAATGATTTTCCATGAAACAATTAAATTCATACACATTTAGGGGTTAAGCTTTTTATTACATATGTTTTCTATTGTGCAGCCTTTTCATAGGATGAACCAAACAAAAAAAGTGGAAATTACTAAAAGTGTTAAGAAAGTGAAGTATAATGATGGAGAACACCAAGGTCCATATTAAACTCATTAAAATCAATGAGATCTTATCTTCAACTTCAATAGAATGAAAAGACAAACACAACACAAAAAGAATGAGGTCATTCCGACATCGGACGAAAAAGTTATGGCCAAAACAAGATCGAAAAACTTGAGTGTGCAAAGAGAAGGTTCACCGATAACTCAACAACACGAGCTAGCCGAACCTAGAGCCTTCAAATCAATATTTTCGAAGTGTTTACAGAGAGAGGTTCGTCTTGAAAGTGATCTAATCGATTCAGCCGAACCTGACAACCACCTGGGGTAAATTTCACTTTTTAGGTTCGGCTGGGCTGGTTTGCAAGGTATTAGCTGAACCTGACACTGTTCTGGGACGTATGTAATACGCATTTTGGGGTTCGGCTAAAAATTGACATTTACGGTTTAGCCGAACTGTTCATAGACACTTTCAGGTTGAAATTTCAAGAACAGTTCGGCTCAAAACTCAACTCAATTATCAGCCAACCCGCCATCAGAATCAAAAAACTCTAAGGTTTTAGCAATTTAACCTATTCAATCCATGAAAAACAACAATTAAAAGATTGGGTTTGTAGGGAATACCTTCTTATCCTCATTTTAATATTTGGAGCTTCTAATGGTTGAATTTCCGATTCAGTTTCTGGTTCAATTGTAGTTTTTACACCTTAATCTTCAATTGGTTCTTCTTCTTTAATTCATGGATTGGAAGAGGATTTAGAACACATGACGTTTGCTTTTTTTCTTTATACGATCCATTATATAGTTCAATTCAACCGATGATCGAATTTTCACGAATCGATAATTAATTACGGTGATGAAAAAAAAATCTCAGAGAAAAGGAAGGTGGTTTGGATGGAGGAAGAAGAAGAGATGTTTAGGATAGTTTATTTTTTGATTTTAGGTTCAAGGGTATATAGGTAATTGAACTACCCAATAGACACCCCTTATAAGGTCACCTAGGATGGGAAAACTATTTTGTATGCCTTGAAAGTTTTTGGTATGCCCAAAATCAAGGTTCAAATTAAGGGGCCTTAGCAGGGCTAGGGAACCTTAAAGGGCAGGTAAAACCCAAGATGAAACATTGTGGACTTTGGGACTAGAGCCCAAACCCACTAATAAATGCCCATGAGCTAGAAAGGATAAGAAGGGAATTATTAGGATAATTAATAGGGGAAAGCCATTTTTACTAAAGGAAAAGCTAACCGTGGTCTAATCTTATTAACTTCGGGTCAATATGGGTTGAATTTAGTAATAAGCTTTCCCCCTATCAAAAATTATTGGTTTGATAACCTAACCATTGAAATCATCTGTAATAAATTCTTAAATCCACGAACAAAAAGGAGTTACCCTAATTCGATATTGCTTGATGAGTCCAACTTTGTGCACCTCGGCTTAACCGGGGTGCACGTTCCTCCCTTGTTTATTGGGAGCCTTAATTAACGGAACATATATTTATCTTCACAGTTTTTATTTATTCCTTCTTCTCACTCATCTTTATGTGGCCTTCATCGTCCCTCTCCTCTCCTCACCTGCTCTCCGAGTTAATTCGAACACAAAATCTTACAAAAATTTTCAGGAAAAACTGTTTGATGCATTAATAATTATTACAAAATTTCTCATTAATTAAAGGTAATTTACGGTATCATCCACCGAATCAATCGGATATCCACCAACAAATCTAGCACTGATTAATTTTTGGTCAATACGGTTCTCTTTTCACTCTTCTTCATCATTAAATCTAACCCTCTTTATTCTATTCTTCTAGCTTTTCCCTGTTTTTTTTTTCTTTTTCTTTTTTGCTTCTGCAGAGGGTTGCTAGGATCATTAGTTTTTGTTAATATAAGCTATTTCCATCTTGGGTTAGTCTCTTTTCCATTGAATGTTGAAGATTTATGGGTTTCTAGAGACATGAGTTACATTGAGTGATGATAGGGACAAGGTTTTTGAATGCTCAAATGGGTGTATCGTTAATCATCTTCAAATTTTCAGCATTTCGCCTTTTTGTAATGGTGATTACTGATTACATTTTAGTACATGAACTTGCTTTCTTTATTTGACAAAAAGTGATATAAGAAATGATGATCAGGGAAGAAAGATCATGGAGATAGGGAAACAAACAAAAACACAGAAGAAGAAGTAAAAGAGAAGAGAAAGAAAGAGAAAATATAGTTTTGAAAGTTTCAAAACTTGTGTTTTGTAATTCTTGTAATTGAAATTATGAAAATAAAAAAAATTCTAAACCGTAGAAATTTCCGTTTAATTTCAACTAATGAGGATGGGAGGAATGTGCACCCGCGGGTGCACAAAGTCGCACTCTTGCTTGATAGACTGTATTGCATGTCTAATTCCATACAGCGATCACGGACTGCCTCTTTGGACTCGATGACCTAGTTACATATAAAATACTTAGAAAAATTATATAACTAATCTCAATGACTATGATAGAGTTGAACTTGTAGTATTACCCTAGCATACTTAATTTATTAGTTGTAAGAGCAAGTCTCATGGTGGAATCCAACCTATTTATGGAATGTCAAGTCTAGTGGCTTCCAAGTTGGGGTCTTCCACAGAAAATCCAAGCAGGGTTCCACGATTTCGTGGAAGAGTCCGTGGAATCCATGTGAACGCCAATAAGAATAGCGCAGTAGAAGCCAAGAAACGTTATTAAGAATGGCACAAAAAAACAAAAACGCTATTAAGAATGACACAAAAAATCCGTGGAATCCGTAGATTTAAAATGAGTTGTTGAAATCTAACGGCTGAGAAAAAAACTCTATTCTTGATAGCACTGAGTGCTATTCTTAATAGCGTTTTCACTATTCCACCATTACACTTGCGCTTCCATACACATTTCCAAGTGCTGGGGTGGCGTGGAAGATGGAAGATGGATGGATTCCACCATAAAACTTGCTCTAAAAAGAATCAGTGAGGTCCAAAGTAGATCCAGTGCACTCATCGCATATAACAGGGGTTAGTCAATTGAGATTTGTGGAGATGTTGAAAGAATTTCAGAGACTTTTAAAATCTCTTGTTAGTCAATAGAGAGTTCTTCAAAATCTCAAACAATCTCTGTTATTGGATCGTAACTTCCTAAAAGTCTTCATAATTCTCTGTTATTGGATTTGGAATTTGAAATCAATGATTTATGGTTTTGAGAGACTTGTAGAGACTTTTATAACAAAACATACCATAAATGGCTAAAAAAAAGTCTCTCCTAAGTAGGTGATATTTTGAGAGACTTTGTTCTTTCTTTTTTCTTTAAGGATTAAATATCAAAATATTAAAAACAATAACCAAATAAGTTACAATTAAATTCATAAAAAATGAAGATTTTTTTTTTTTTTTTGTTATCTTCCAAAACCCAATAAATTTACTAGAGATTCAAATCCCTTCTGTTCGTCTCGATTGGATTTTATTAGAAAAATGGTTACAATTTATGTTAGCCATGCATGGACTAATACATTTTCATTGAAATATTCATATATTCATTTTGTAAAATAAATAAATATATTGTTTGTCTCATGTGTGTAAGCTGAAATTCATATATGTTTTATTGTCTCAATGAATTACCATAATTCCTTGAAAATCATTCAGAGAGTCTCTCAAAATCTCTAAACTCACAAAGAGTCACCCAAAATCTCTTACACAAAAAGTCTCTGAATGTCTCTACTAATCCCAATTGACTAACCCCCTGTAAATTTGCAACTGGGACCTTTCTTCATCACCGAGAACCTTAACATCTTACAACATAAAGATGTAAGTTCTATATGCAAACAAAAAATCAAAGCAGCAAGCTAATCGATGCCATTACTAAGGGAAGGAGAAATGAACCAACGTATATAAAAGTAAAACAATGAGATCATTCCGGCTGTTACCATGGCAAATTGAAATATATATGTACTGCATTAACAAGTTTATTATATTTTCTCACCTCAAATTATTTGATCGTTTTTGCTTGCCGAGGATTTATTATAACTGCGATCATTATCTTCCATGTCGCGTCAATATCTCGGGATTAAGAACGATAGAATATATTTTGATATCGTTAGGGTTTTACAGTTTGTAGGGTTTGGGTTAAAGGTTATAGATGAAATCAAAATCTAAAAGCAATTATTGAGGTGGAAGGTTAATTTTAAATCCACCCAAAGTCAAATGAGAAATCGTCGTAGAAATCCAAACTTTTGGGTTTTGCTTGACATAAGTCCTACTTTCCATTCAACCTAAGTTGACGGACAAAATCCGTTGTCCGTCAATATATCTTAAGTTTTGTTTTTTATTTTCCATCTTTACCCCCAATCACAGTTAACGGAAACCAATCATAGTTACTTCTGAAATCGGTTTTGGAATATGGATAGTACCCAAATGTATATGGACTAGATCGTAAGTAAAACCAAAAATATCTCTCCCACGAGAGCCTGTTTATCCTAGGTTTCTCCATCTCCTCATGAGTCAATTTTTTGTTGAGGCAATCGTCAGCGGTTGATGGAGAAACCCTAATTCTTTTGTTACTACTATCTTATACAGAAGAAGGAATGAGAAAAATTGATTCCCTGTGGTTGTTACAGTATGCAGAATTCAAATTGATAGTTGCATGATGCAGGTTACCGATTTTAGTAAAGTTTATTTATGGTGAGTTAATGTATCCATTGAAGGAAACATTTCTAGTATGGAGGAAATGAATTCTTGTTTCATTTCAAACCCTTAATCACATGGGCATGTGATGGTCAGTTGCTCTCCTTTTCTTCTTGAATTTCTCGTACAACCTGTCACTTATAATTGTAATAAATTTGAACTTGAATTGAATGTCTACCTTTTTTTTCAATTAGTACTTCATTTTTCTCAAAATCTGTAATTTTGTTAAGTGGTTTTAGTATCACTTGGGTAAGAATTTGGGGCAAAATGGGGCTTATATTAGATACAGTTTTGAAAATGTTTTGCAGGTATGAGCTGTTATCTAGAATTATTGTTTAATTGTAAATGAGGAGTTTTTGATCTGTTGAGAAATGTCACATGTGTTATATGGAAAGGCGATAGTTTGATTGATGAAGTACCTGAAACTTTGGATATGCTTCGTGCAAAGGTTTATAACTTCGTATTAATAAATACGTAATTGTACAAATTCTTAAACAAATGCAAATACAAATGCAAGTACAGACACATACATACTGAGATGTAAAGAAAGTTAATGCTTCATAATTTTTGATTGTACTCAGGGAAAGAGATTAGTTACTGCAACAAACAACACGACAAAGTCTCGGAAACATTACGGGAAGAAGTTGAAAACACTTGTGTCAGTGTCGAAAAAGGTGAACTTGGAGATACTTACTCTTTATTTAGCAGCTGATCTAGTTCAGAAATAAACTGCATTATGTATTGTTCATGAAGACCATGGTGTACGAAAATGCTTTCACCCATTTGAAATGTTTTTAGCCGAAGTTTTTTCCCTCTGACTCCACCATCACAACATGTGGATTTCACAATTTCCTCTTTAGTAAAAGAACCATCTCTGTTTATAACGATACTCAACTTCATGACCAACTCATTTTTCTACTAGACACTTTGTTAATATATCCCATGCTAATCCAGATGTTCGTTATGTATTAACTGACAAATTATCATCAATCATCTGCGTAACATAATTTGTAAAAATATAATGTCCATTCAGCAAGTGACGCCAAGAAAATAAACTTATTATTCTCACCATGGTCGTACAAAATAAATTGGGTGTCTTCCTAAGATGATCATATATAATAAATTGGGTAGGCAATCATAAATTGTATGCTGGTCGGTCAAAAAAATAAACATATTATTCTCACCAAGCTCCAGATAAACTTATCTGGACTTTGACAACCCATGGTGAGTATACTTCAAGTTGATTTCAGAAACTGATTTCTTCTAATTCGGGTGAGTCATCATTCCCTGGTCTAAGTTTTGGAAAAAGAAGAAATTAGCTCTAAAGATTCACACTTCCTCTGGAGACTTTTACATGATGGCATTGGGGTCTTCTCTACCGGCAGCGGCGCCAAAAACTTGGTAGGCCTGGAAAGATGTTTATTTTTATGCCTACTTGTTATACCGCAAGTGCACGGCGTCTATCGGAGACGTGGCAAGTACGGGTCGAACCACAGAGACTTGTGGTGCTGTGTGTGATCAAAGGCTTGCTAGACCGAGTTCAGAGAATTGTGACACAAATGTAGGTTTGTTTGTCGAAACTACTGAGGTTGTGTTGAAGTGACTCTAAACTAAGGTGCAAAAGAATGTAAAGCACTAGGGTGATTATTTCCACCACCTGATTTTATACTAAAGCAACTCAACCAAGTTGTATTCTTGTGACTACCCAAGGAAGATTCTAAGGTATGATGTATCAAACAATCTTCTAATTCCCCCTAGTATAGAGTGTCTTCTTACAAGACACTCTATCACAGGTTCCTTGGTTAATTAGTTAAACAACATACCTAATCTGTTAAGCACCTATCTTCTTCCATGGAAGTTTCTAATGGGTAATTGCTTCACTTTTCTCTCTAGTTCTCCCCTAGCATTGGCTGTCTTCTTACAGTACAGCCAATCACAGAGAAATTGATCAATTAGCAAACAATATTTTTATCTCAATCAAGCACAGCAATAACACAACATAAAGATGAATCACTTAGCATGTTATCAGGGGTTTCAACAACACCCTAATTAAGAAACTTAAAACATAATTCAAATAACAAATTAAACTACTATGGTGCTCTGGCTAGCCCAGGCATACCTCTCACAACCACAATTCACTTCTATTTATACAAGCAAAGAAAACCCTAACCCTAATCTTCATCAAATTCGAAATTACAAGAAATACACTCTCACCATACTCTCTGAACAACAATTAAGGACATACCCATACTTTCTCTTCTGCCAATTCGGCTACGGCACTCCATGCATCGACTGTGGAGGAAAACCCTAGCTCCATCTATCTCCAACTGAGCTTCTAGGGAAGAGAGAAGCTGAGAGAGATAGAGAGGTCGAACTAGGGTGGTTCTGCAGTGGTTGTTGGTGTGTCAGGAGGGTTGTTGGTGATGGAGGAAGGTGATGAAGGTGGCGACCGGGAGTTTGGTCGGAGATGGGGGAATGGGTTTTGCAGAGGTATGGGGGAGAAGAAAGAGAACATGGAATAGAGAATAGGGTTTGGTCGAAGGGTATAGGGTAGGTGATTTTCGTTGTGAAGCGAGTGCGGCAAGATTGATGCGCCGGTTGAAGCGAGCGTTGGATGTGGGGGATGGAGATCTCAACGGCTCGGGGTGATGTGCGGTTTTGGTGTTGAGCGCAGAGCAATGAGAAATGATGTGAGCGAAGGAGTGACTGTAGGATGTATCTAGGTGAGATCTCAACGGCTCGGGTTGGATGGGCTCGGATCCGGGTCGGGTCTTGGATATCTTGGGCCCAAGTCTTGTAGATGGGTTGCTCCTTGTTGGGTTGCAACTGTTGCGCGCGTGGGCTTCGGCTTTCTGCTCCATAGACGCTTGTTTCCGATTCTTTGCTCTTTTGGCTCCTCAATTTCTCCGAGCTTTATTTATTACCTAAAAACACAAAATTAATTAATACAAATATTTATTCTTGAAAACAAAGAAAACACAGAATTTGGGGTAATATCTGATTTCTGAGCACAAAAGATGAGTTAAATGCCAATAAAAAGGTGTATAAATATGCAATATTTGGCACTCATCAAATACCCCCAAACCTGAATTTTACTTGTCCTCAAGTGAAACAGAAATTAGGAAATCCTAACTATACCCTTTCGCAGTCTCTCGAATGCATTTAGCGTATGCACTAAGCCTTTAAACCCCTAGGTGTCCCTAGTGGACGAGTTGTAGTCTCGTGAGGGTTTACCAGAGGTGTACCCACAAAACCTTCTCCAACTTCAGAGTGTAAAAGAGTCTCAAGCATCCAAGGAGCTATGAGGACATAGAGTTTCTGCATGCTAGTAACAAGAAGTTAGAACTACCAAAGAACGCATTCTCATCCTTAAGTGCTTTGAGCGAGAGTAACCATACCATATGAAAGAATTCGGATTCGATTGTGATCATAAGCCTCGACTTCTGCCTCACCATTAGGGTTTTATGATAATTGCACTCAAAAAGATCGCTTTTTTAGTCTCTCATGTGTGCAGACAGGAATAAAGAGAGAAATCCTGCACACGTTGAAGGTAAGAAGGATAACCTTCCGAAATAATTTCTGAGACTCCACAGAGTTGTGGACAAAAAGAATCTTTTCTGATGATCTCTAAGAAAGGAAATCAACCATTAGCAAGGATGGGAGTACTCACTCACTTCTCACCCGATCGGCAATTAACATCAATCTCTCATAGGAACCATAGAAACGTCTTCAATCTTCGGTCTTCGGTCTTCAATAGCTGATGATGAACTTCTGAACTTTACAAACACTTGAAATTTTTTTTTTTTTTTTTTTTTTTTTAAGTACATGAAATGAAAATAATAATACAACACACATTTTTTTTTTTTTAACTTACATTAAAACAATAAAACTCAATTTTTCACAAACTTCATTAATTCTCATCCTATTTTCTTTTGTTGTATGTAACCTTGGACTATATCAACTTTTCTTCCAATATTCTGATGATGCTCCGTTTGGTTGGACGACGATGTGTTTCTATGGGTCTGTTGATTGAGAGAGAGAGTGATGCTAACTGCAAATCGATATTTAGAAGGAGTTTTCATCTTTAGACGTCACCCTCATGATTGACAAAAACTAGCACTCAAGAGATCAAAAGTAGTGCTTTGAAAGTGGTGCGAAGTTGGGTAGCTCACCATTCCTACCCGAATTGACGTACGGTGACACACACTCTAACAGCTTTTCTAGAAAGTTGCAAAAAATTGAAGGTTGGTGCCTCACTTGATGTAAAATGGGTAGTCTCCACTATGGGTGATCACAATTCTACTACCGAATATCTAAACAACACCTAATTCGCCCTCCGGTATGGTTAAGTCCAACTTTAACGCTCTAATCAACTAAGAAACCCGATTGCGTTCTCCAAGACTTCCAAATTCTGTTATTTCGGTCGGACTCTCTATGTAAACATAGCTAGAAGTATGCTATGTGACTCTAAAATCTCTAAAAGTTGGAGGTTTTTATTTGCAAAAAGTTTTGAATGTTTTTTTTTTTTTTTTTTTTTTTTAAGTACATGAAATGAAAATAATAATACAACACACATTTTTTTTTTTTTTTAACTTACATTAAAACAATAAAACTCAATTTTTCACAAACTTCATTAATTCTCATCCTATTTTCTTTTGTTGTATGTAACCTTGGACTATATCAACTTTTCTTCCAATATTCTGATGATGCTCCGTTTGCTGACGACGATGTGTTTCTATGGGTCTGTTGATTGAGAGAGAGAGTGATGCTAACTGCAAATCGATATTTAGAAGGAGTTTTCATCTTTAGACGTCACCCTCATGATTGACAAAAACTAGCACTCAAGAGATCAAAAGTAGTCTTGAAAGTGGTGCGAAGTTGGGTAGCTCACCATTCCTACCCGGAATTGACGTGCGGTGACACACACTCTAACAAACTTTTCTAGAAAGTTGCAAAAAATTGAAGGTTGGTGCCTCACTTGATGTAAAATGGGTAGTCTCCACTATGGGTGATCACAATTCTACTACCGAATATCTAAACAAAGACCTAATTCGCCCTCCCATGGTTAAATCCAACTTTAACGCTCTAATCAACTAAGAAACCCGATTGCGTTCTCCAAGACTTCCAAATTCCGTTATTTCGGTCGGACTCTCTATGTAAACATAGCTAGAAGTATGTCGGTGACTCTAAAATCTCTAAAAGTTGGAGGTTTTTATTTGCAAAAAGTTTTGAATGTTTTTTTTTTTTTTTTTTTTTTTTTTTTTTTGAAAATAAAAGATTAAAAAGACTAAAAACTCTCTATGCAAATGCACCCCAAACCTAAATCAAACATTGTCCTCAATGTGTCAACGTATAGGAAAAATTTAAACAGTCACATACCATGAGAACTATGCTGAAAAGAGAAAAGGGAAGAGATTACCGGATGTCGGCGGGAGCAAGGTTATAGCTTCATTAGTCAAAGCTAGAATCCAACATTCTTAGCGGAGATCATATCGGATTAGCACAATATATGTACAAGAAAACTCAACCGATTCAAGAAAAAAAAATTTTAACAAGTCCTACTGGATTATATACAAAAATTCACCATATACCAATAGTCTAAAGAGTTGAGGGTCAACCCAATAGAAAATATGTACAAACATCAACAGTCTTACACAAATATAAAATGAGAGTGCAAGTAAGACTGCATATGAGAATGAGTTTCCCCCAAACCTAAACTTGTGAACAGGTGTGTTTGAAAGCACAAAATCTTGCAATTTTAAAGGTACATCATGCAAAAAGGTCTAACTCAAAATGAGCTTTGCTAATAACAACAGTTCATACACATTCCAACTTTGGTTCCTTAAAAGTGTTATACTTTGATGCAAAATAGTCCAAGAGGACTTGGGAAGCACAAAGCTCTAGGCCTAAGTTAGGCATTTTCGAGAAAAGTTGGTTTTGCAATTTTGTTACAAACTACACCTAGGTTTGGTGGAGGAGTTTCAATTTGTGACTTAGGAGAGAGATTAGGTACATCTAAGTTGTTTTCATGTATAAGAGTATTTGCACCATCACACACTTTCCTAAGGTCGGGAAGAAGGTAAATCATGTTCACCCGCATAAAACAAATATCAATCTCCATGTCATAATCATCATTGCTCAAAAGTTCATTCTCATGTATGACATAATCGGAAGAAACAGGTGATATAGCATGCTCGCTTTCACGGACAATTGCACCTGCCCCAAATCGGCATCACGGGTATGAATATTAGAAGAAGCATCATTCATAGGGTTCACGGAAGAGACGCCTAACGTCTCGAACCAAAAGATTCCATCATATTTTCTGCATGCACATGCTCTTCTAACATATCATATTCCTCATCATCATCATCATCATCATAACAAAAATGTATTTCCCTATTCAAAATTGTAGCATTTCTAGTGTACTCATTTTCCTCTAGATTAGGTTCATATTCAGTGTTAGTTGCATGAGTAGGACTAGAAACACTATTTTCAAGATTATCAGGAAGAACAAACATCCTATCATAATATTCCTTCCAATCTTCATTTTGTAACTCAATCAGGTTCATTTGAAGAGTCATAGTGAGTTGTTCTATTGAATGAGAGTCTTCACTAGTGGGTATGCATTCCTCATATGGATATTCACTGTATGGTTGTGCATGAGGTTCACTAGAGAAGGGAAATTCAGACATGTTGCTATATGGATGATTATGCATTGTATGAAAGTCAAGCCTAGAATTTTGTTCCATGAGCATTTCCATTAGTGATTGTAAACAAGGAGTCGGGGGAGTATAAAATTGTTCAACTCCCCACTGTGGTGACTGATACATGTGCTCATGATGGTTAGGGTATGAATATTCAAGGTCGGGGCCCTGAGATGGTTCATAGTACTCCCTAAAATCACTATGGTATGTGGGGGGTTCATATTGTGAAGCATGCCCATAAGCAAGCTCTCTAATGGATTTGTTTGTATCCCCAGTTGCAGACCAAAATCCTGACATGGTCTAGCAACTCAATTTGGGCTCAAAAGAAGCACTAAAGCCTAGCACACATCAAGTATACTAAGTCCAGATGCAAGCCCAAGTTATGCAAATGCACAGCCCAAAGGTTATGCAAAGCCCAGTTGTTGTGGGCTCAGTTTTGGTTTCTGGGATTAGTTGTTTGATTTTGTGGGCTTCTTTGGTTTGAGTAGCCCAGCAGTGTGAAACTGCACAGCCCAGTTGCACAGCCCAGTATTTGGGATTCAGTTTTGGTTTTTGGGGTTAGTTGTTGCAGAGCCTAGTGAGTGTGGGCTGAAAGTTTTGTGCACAGCCCAGCAGTGTGGATGAGCAGAGCCCAGTTTAAGGTACAGCCCAGTGGTTGGGCTTTAGTGGTTTAGGCGCAGCCCAGTTTGCAGAGGATCAGAGCCCTGTGAGTTACAACTCACAAAACTAACATCCAATTTCTCAAATTTAAGCACAAAGAAGCGCTTGCTGATGGAGAGTTCACAGGATATTGAGCATGGATTACTCAAGAGACGGCAGTCTCAGGTTATGCTCAGGTGAGTTATGCTCGAGGTATGCTCAGGGTTCACACAAATTCTCAGGCAGGGTCAATCAGGTATAAGGGTACAGAGTGACTCAGCTCAACATCTCACACAAGGTCAAGCATGAAAACTTGGAAACCTCAGTTGTAGCTCAAACTCACAGCTTCAGGGGGCTGGAGTTGAGCACAGGATAATGCAAAATAGGGCTTAACAGCACAGATAGGCATAGAATAGCAATACACGGGGTCTCACACAAGGCACAGGGCAGAGCTCAGGGTACTTGTGCAATAAAAATAACTCAGGGTTTGCACACAAAGACAGGGCAGACAAGCAAGTGCACATGAAAATCACAAAAATTGTATGAGGTGCTCAAGTTATCATGCAGTCAAGGTGGTGCTTTAGGTAAGCTACAATCGACTTCAGAGGTGATTGCACACAACACAAGTTCAACAGGGTCAGTTGACCTTTTTTTGGTTTTCAATGGTTATGATCAGGGTATGCACACTTGTTTGCAGGCTAAACAGCACAGGGGAATGAGCATGCAATGGTTTTGGTCAACACTGGCTATCCTGGTTCAACCTCAAAGCTACAGGGGCTTGAGGTCAATATCTCTCGTAAAACCGCAGCTAGCGCAGCCACAAGACACGATTCGGCTCTCTCCAATGGAATTCCAAGCAACTATGCACAGATTAAAGATTGGCAAACATGACTTTTGGCTACCCTCAAATCGAGTATGCACACAGGTACAGGGCAGAGTAAGCAACTTCATGCAATAAAAGTGACTCAGTTGTTTCACAGGATATGCTCACAAACTCAGGTTGGTCACATAACATGTTATGCATACACTCAGGAAGTTGATGGCTTACAAACAAAGATGCTCATCATGCTAAAGCTCCGTTCAATAACATAGCACTAGTTCGGCGGTATGCATGCAATTGTTATTGGTTCAAAAACATCATAGGGTAATACAAGGCTAACCTCAAATCACAAAGACCGTGGTCTGCTCCTTATTGCTTTCCTTGCTTCAAAGCAGAAGGTGTAGCATGCACCTCAAATCTGCAAAAGATCGTGGTCTGCTCCTTATTGCTTTCCTTGCTTCAGCAGCGGCAGTAGCATGCACTGTTGGCTCAACTGAGCTGGGTCAAGACTCGAGAGGTATGCAATTCCCAAACAAACAATGAAGACAGGGCTAAGATACTCACTAAGTTACAAACTGAGATAAAAATGCGTATGATAAAAGTTATACTAACAAATTTGGTGAGCCGACTAACAAACTGAAAATGCAAAACAATGAAGATGCAACAAAAGAGAGCAGCTAAGTTATACTAGCAGAGGAGTAATGAGACTAAGATGCAGATGAAACTAAGTTACACTAATGCAGGGCTAAGTTGTACTAAAAACAGGACTAAAAAAATTTAAAGTGAATATGTACAAGGTGAATAAATCTCAGTAAAGACAGGCCAATGAATCAACAGGGCACACGCCAAGTCCCCGGCAGCGGCGCCAAAAACTTGGTAGGCCTGGAAAGATGTTTATTTTTATGCCTACTTGTTATACCGCAAGTGCACCGGCGTCTATCGGAGACGTGGCAAGTACGGGTCGAACCACAGAGACTTGTGGTGCTGTGTGTGATCAAAGGCTTGCTAGACTGAGTTCAGAGAATTGTGACACAAATGTAGGTTTGTTTGTCGAAACGACTGAGGTTGTGTTGAAGTGACTCTAAACTAAGGTGCAAAAGAATGTAAAGCACTAGGGTGATTATTTCCACCACCTGATTTTATACTAAAGCAACTCAACTGAAGTTGTATTCTTGTGACTACCCAAGGAAGATTCTAAGGTATGATGTATCAGCTAATCTTCTAATTCCCCCCTAGTATAGAGTGTTGATGAGTGCCAAATAGTGCATATTTATACACCTTTTTATTGGCATTTTACTCATCTTTTGCGCTTAGAAATCGATATTATCCCAGTTAACGTGTTTTCTTTGTTTTCAAGAATAAATATTTGTATTAATTAATTTTGTGTTTTTAGGTAGTAAATAAAGCTCGGAGAATCGAGGAGCCAAGGAGCGAAGAATTGGAGTCAAACATCTATGGAGCAGATAGCCAAAGCCCGCGCACAAATCGATTGCAACCCAACAAGGAAGACTTGGGCTAGAGCTACCCACGACCCCGATCCGAACCCGCTCATCCCGATCCGTTGAGATCTCGCCCGATGCATCATACGGTCGCTCCATCGCCGCATCCTCTCTCGATGTCCCCGCTCCACACCAAATCGCCCGAGTCATCCTCGGCCGTTCGTATCTTCCTCACCGAGATCCTACGCTCGCCGAGGCCTTCTCCATCCATCCTTGCTACACCCGCTACACAACAAATCTCCCTAACCCTATACTACCCACTCGACCAAACCCCATTCTTCACTCCACCTTCTCTTTCTTCTTCTCTCTTCACCTCTGCAAACCCATCTCCCGACACAGAGCGAGCTCGCAAAACCTCACCACCACCATCTCCTCTTCCGTCACCATCACCCGTGACCCAGCCTCAGCCACCAACAACTCATGCATAGCCCGCTCCTAGTATTGATTATCTATTACATGCTTCTCAACCCTAGAAGCTAAATGATAGATAATTGAAACTAGGGTTAGCCAACAACCAAAGCATGGAGCCAGGAGACGACGACAGAGGCGAGATTCAGAGAGTATGGGTTTGATTTTATCTTTCATTTATTTCGATTTTTGAATTAAAGAATTAGGGTTTGGTAACTTTATGGTTGCATGTATAAATTGAAGACAGGGGTGTGTGTAATAGTTACGCCTGGGCTAGCCAGTGCTTCATTTAGGTTTAATTTGTGTTCTTTGTTATTTTTATTATGTTCTAATTTAATTGCTAGGTTTCACCAAACCCTAATTCCCAATTGTGTTTAAACTGTGTTAAATGTTCTTGAGAGCTCAATGTATTAGATAGCTTTAATTTTTAACACCTCAACCCTTTTCTCTCACAAAGGCATGCCAATGCCATGGATGCACCGTAGTTAGGTTAATACTTGAGTTGAGAGTGTTCAGCTCTTGCTTCTATTTTAATACTAATTCCCCACTAGTTGTGCTTAATTAGACAACTAGTACTTAGGGTTAGTGCTTTAGCCGCTATTTAAGTTATCACTAGGAGAAACTCCTAAATAGGTAGTAAAAATTGACACTTTATACTTACCTCGGCATAGGAACAAGACACTCAACTAGTTGAGCACATAGTAGGAATTGTGAGGTGGATTTGAAGACCTAGCAAGCCCTTTTGCCATTGTCTATACCTTAGTTTAGGTTCACTTCAGTTAAAAATTAGCCGTATCGGCAACCAAAACATCTTTGTTACCTTGTCACTACACCATGTCACTCTTGAAGTCAGGTTTAGCATAGCCTTGATCAATCAAGCACCACAAGTCCTTGTGGGATCGACCCGTACTTGCCGCGTCTCCGATAGACGCCGTGCACTTGCGGTATTACAAGTAGGCACATAAATTTATACATCTTAGAGGCCTACCAAGTTTTTGGCGCCGTTGCCGGGGACTTGGCGTGTGCCTTGTTGACTGTTGGCTTGCTTTACTGAGTTTCATTCTATCCCCTGTACATACTCACCGTGCATTGTCATCTTTAACCCTGTATTAGTGTAATATAGTTGTTCTCTATTGTTTACATCTTCACTGTTTTTGCATCTTTATCTGTAGCTATAACTTAGTGTAGCTTGTATTGCATATTGTCACTACCCTATTCTCTTATATTTGCTCATCTTCATCCACTTCTGCATCTTAGCTTTGTAGTCTAATTAGTTCATTTGTGTTACCTGTAGTCTAGTTAGTTCATTTGCTCTTGCATCTTAGTGTTACCTGTAACTACTATTCCCTGACAGTCCAAGATACTCTCAATGTGCCAGTGTTAATATTCAAATCCTTCGCTTCACCTGTACATTTCTGTGAACCAAACTCTATCTTGAGTAACAAAGTGCTTGCTTGTGCTTGTGGTGCTGCTGAGCAAACCAAGAAAGGAGAGAAAAAGGGAGCAGCAAAGCCATTGGTGAATCTTCCTAAACCCAGTGTTATACTGGCGGTTTGTATCTCAAACCTTGCACGAATGAATGATGGCATGCTAGGCATTGAATCTGTGAATGAGCTATACTCTACCATGTATCCCTGAACACAATCTCAGGCAAACTATAACCTCAACTCACCCTCGTTGACACTTTGTTTCATGATAAGAGTGTTGTAAGAGAGCTGAAAATTACTTGTCCAATAATTTATGGTCAATTTGTTGCATCTCGTAAAGTTGTAAAGCTACATTGAGCTAATTTGTTAACGTACATGATGTTGCGAATGAGAAACCATGTTAATGTATGAAGACCTATGCTCTCTCTGTGTCATTTCGAGTAGCTTGCTGATCTGTGCATCATATCATCTGTGCATCTGCCCTGCATCTTCACACATGGTTTGTGAAATTTGAGTCGCATGCTGACCCATTAAATCTAGTTGCTCTGCCTTGGTTGATTACCATTAATGCTTAACTCTGAACTAGGTGCCAGGGTATCTTTGAGCATTGCTTGTGTAAAGAGGAGTCAACTGAACTAGTTGCCTCCCCACTTTAAACCCCAGCCCTGAGCCAAGCTCCAGCCCCTGAAGCTGCTGAGCTTGTGCTGTAACTTGGATAGCCTTAGCTCCCATCGCCACATGCACGCCTCCACCCCCCCAAGTCGTTGAGCTTGTCTTTGGTTAGCCTAGGTTAGTGTAGATGCATAACCTTTGTCAACCCTGAAGCTAGCCGCATAACCATTGTAACCCAGTTGACATGACCTTGTGAACCTTAAAGTTATTGGCATGATTGCATGATACAACCCTGCTGACAAACCTGCTGTCAACTAGCTTGTTGAGCCTGTTAAGCCAAACTGTGACAGCCCCTGATGTTGTGAGACTGAGCTGCAACTTGGTTAACCAAGTTTGCTGTCATCCTCACTTATGCAAGCCCAGTTGACAAATCCACATCTGAGCATAACCTTGAACCATACCTGCTAAATTCTGCAAACCCCTGTGCATGAGCTGCTTGGTTATACTGATTGTTGCTTTGCCATGAGCGCCTGACTCTGTGTACACAAATTCTAGGGCTAGCCTTTCAAAATCCCCTGAGAATCGTCAAGCTGTATTGCATGAGACCAAATCATCACTAGTTCCTTGAGTGTGCAGTTTGTGCCTTGGCTGGCCAGCACTGCATCCCTGCATTCATGTGAAAAGTCACAGTCATGTGACCTTTGAGTAGACATTGGTTGATTGAATTTGGTATTTGCTGTGCCGCATGTGAATGACCATGAACCCCTGTATCTGTTTGTTTAACCTCTGAAGCATCATCTTTGCATATAACCTGTGCTTGGCCTGTGCTGTGAAGGCTAGCAACTACCAGCAAAGAGCACACCTTTGTGTTAAGCTCTGTGAAATGGTGTGGCAATTTCTGTGAATATACCCTCAGCTGAGCTGCTCTCAGGCCTGTGTGTGCACACTTGCTAAAGCAAGTGCTGTGTGCCAGAAATTTTGTAATTTCTGTTGCTTTCCTGGGTTGTGCAATTGCCAACCACTTCCCTTTAGGCTTCCCACACAAACTTGTTCTCTGCGCAACCACCGAAGCCCAACCTCTAAGCTTTGTAAAACCAAACATAAACCCACAACCCCTGGGCTGATCATAAGCTGAAGCCCACACTACCTGGGCCTAAACCAATCTGAGCCCATAGTCTGCTGGGCTATTTAAAAACCAAACGGGTCTGCACAAAACAGCTAAGCCCATTTCAGCTGAGCTGTTGGGCTGTCTGCACAAAACTGAGCCCACATCATTTGGGCTGAAATACACTTATTCAGTTGGGCTTAGCAAATTCAAAAAGCAACCTTTTGGGCTTACACTTAGAGGAAGGTGTCATTTCTTTTTGTGGGTTGTATCTATCTGGGTTTTGCTCACATAGCTGGGCTTCTTACAAGCTTTGGGCCGTGTCTGTGAAATTGTCTGCAAATTTCACATAGTCAAGTTGCACATAACCCAACTAATCCCAATAAACCAAAGGAGCCCACAGAAACCAAAATGCCCATTTAAACCAAAACCCACATAAACCAAATTGAAATCCCAAACAAACCAAAGCCCAATAAACCAAATTCCCACATAAACCAAAGCCCATTTTCATGTTCTATGTTTCTGTACATTATCTTTTGGGTTGACCCTCAACTCTTTCGATTGTTAGTAAAAATTTTGTACATAATTCAGTAGGACTTGTTAAATTTTTCTTTTCTTGATTCGGTTGAGTCTTCTTGCGCATATATGATGCTAATCCGATATGATATGTTGGATTCTAGCCTTAACGAATGAAGCTCTAACCGTGCTCCGTCGACATCCCAGGTAATCTCTTCCCTTTTCTCTTATCAAAGCATAGTTCTCTCGGTATGTATTTGTTTAAAATTTTTCTATCTGTCGACACATTGAGGACAATGTTTGATTTAGGTTTGGGGTACATTTGCATTTGCATATAGAGTTTTTAGTCTTTTTAATCTTTTATTTTCATATTAAAAAAAAAAAAAAAAAAAAAAAAATTCAAAAATTCAAAAACTTTTTGCAAATAAAAACCTCCAACTTTTAGAGATTTTAGAGTCACTAGCATGCTTCTAGCTATGTTTACATAGAGAGTTTTGACCGAAATAACAAAAGTTAGAAGTACCAGAAAACACAATCGGGTTTCTTAGCTGATTAGAGCGTTAAAGTTGGATTTAACCATACCGGAGGGCGAATTAGGTGCTGTTTAGATATTCGGTAGTAGAATTGTGATCACCCATAGTGGAGACTACCCAATTTACATCAAGTGAGGCACCAACCTTCAATTTTTGCAACTTTCTAGAAAAGTCATTAGAGTGTGTGTCACCGTACGTAAATTCCGGGTAGGAATGGTGAGCTACCCAACTTCGCACCAATTTCAGCACTACTTTTGATCTCTTGAGTGCTAGTTTTTGTCAATCATGAGGGTGACGTCTAAAGATGAAAACTCCTTCTAAATACCTATTTGCCGTTAGCATCACTCTCTCTCTCAATCAGCAAGACCCATAGAAACATATCATCGTCAGCAAGCGGAGCATCATCAGAATATGGAAAGAAAAATTGATATAGTCCAAGGTTTTTGTGCAACAAAGAAAGAAAATAGGATGAGAATTAATAAAATTTATAAAATCAAGACAATACAAGTTGTGGAAAAATTGAGTCCTTTGTCCATGGAGTTAGTTGTTTCATTATTTGTATTTTATTTTCACTTTTGTATGCTCAAAAAAAATAAAAAAATAAAATAAAATAAAATAAAATCAAAAAAAATCAAAAATCAAAAATATATTGTAGTTTATTTTTGCTACCACCATGGTAAAGAAGAATTTAAAAGAAAAATCCAAACAACAAGGAATTTGAGTAGAAAAGTTAAAAATTGTCAAGTTTGTGAAGTTTAGAAGTTCGTCATCAACATTTGAAGACCGAAGATTGAAGAGACGTTTCTATGGTTCTTATGAGAGTGATATTAATTGCCGATCGGGTGAGAAGTGAGTGAGTACTCCCACCCCTTGCTAATGGTTGATTTCCTTTCTTAGAGATCATCGAAAAAGATTCTTTTTGTCCACACTTCGTGGAGTCTCCAGATTTTATTTCGGAAGGTTATCCTTCTTACCTACAACGTGTGCAGGATTTCTCTCTTTATTCCTGCCTGCACACATGAGAGACTAAAAAAGCGATCTTTTTTTGAGTGCAATTATCATAAAACCCTAATGGTGAGGCAGAAGTTGAGACTTATGATCACAATCGAATCCGAATTCTTTCATATGGTATGGTTACTTCTCGCTCAGCACTTAAGGATGAGAAGGCGTTCTTTGGTAGTTCTAACTTCCCGTTACTAGCATGCGAAACTCTATGTCCTCATAGCTTCTTGGAGGCTTGAGACTCTTTTACACTCGAAGTTGGAGAAGGTTTTGTGGGTACACCTCTGGTAAACCCTCACGAGACTACAACTCGTCCACTAGGGACACCTAGGGGTTTAAAGGCTTAGTGCATACGCTAAATGCATTCGAGAGACCTACGACAGTGGTATAGTTAGGATTTCTTCATTTCTGTTTCACTTGAGGACAAGTAAAATTCAGGTTTGGGGGTATTTGATGAGTGCCAAATAGTGCATATTTATACACCTTTTTATTGGCATTTTACTCATCTTTTTGCGCTTAGAAATCGAGATATTATCCCAGTTCCGTGTTTTCTTTGTTTTCAAGAATAAATATTTGTGTTAATTAATTTTGTGTTTTTAGGTAGTAAATAAAGCTCGGAGAATCTGAGGAGCCAAGGAGCGAAGAATTGGAGTCAAACATCTATGGAGCAGATAGCCAAAGCCCGCGCGCAAATCAGTTGCAACCCAACAAGGAAGACTTGGGCTAGAGCTACCCACGACCCGGATCCGAACCCGCTCATCCCGAGCCGTTGAGATCTCGCCCAGATGCATCATACGGTCGCTCCATCGCTCGCATCCTCTCTCGATGTCCCTGCTCCACACCAAATCGCCCCGAGTCATCCTCAGCCGTTCAGATCTTCCTCACCGAGATCCTACGCTCGCTGAGGCCTTCTCCATCAATCCTTGCTACACCCGCTACACAGCAAATCTACCTAACCCTATACCCCCACTCGACCAAACCCCATTCTTCACTCCACCTTCTCTTTCTTCTTCTCTCTTCACCTCTGCAAACCCATCTCCCCGACACGCAGCGAGCTCAGGAAACCCTCACCACCACCATCTCTGTTCCATCACCATCACCCGTACCGGTCTCGTACCAACAACTCATGCATAGCCCGCTCCTAGTATTGATTATCTATTACATAGCTTCTCAACCCTAGAAGCTAAATGATAGATAATTGAAACTAGGGTTAGCCAACAACCAAAGCATGGAGCGCAGGAGATGAATTGACAGAGGCGAGATTCGAGAGAGTATGGGTTTGATTTTATCTTTCATTTATTTCGATTTTTGAATTAAAGAATTAGGGTTTGGTAGCTTTATGGTTGCATGTATAAATTGAAGACAGGGGTGTGTGTAATAGTTATGCCTGGGCTAGCCAGTGCTTCATTTAGGTTTAATTTGTGTTCTTTGTTATTTTTATTATGTTCTAATTTAATTGCTAGGGTTTCACTGAAACCCTAATTCCCAATTGTGTTTAAACTGTGTTGAATGTTCTTGAGAGCTCAATGTATTAGATAGCTTTAATTTTTAACACCTCAACCCTTTTCTCTCACAGTGCATGCCAATGCCATGGATGCACTGTAGTTAGGTTAATACTGAGTTGAGAGTGTTCAGCTCTTGCTTCTATTTTAATACTAATTCCCCTGACTAGTTGTGCTTAATTAGACAACTAGTACTTAGGGTTAGTGCTTTAGCTGCTATTTAAGTTATCACTAGGAGAAACTCCCTAAATAGGTAGTAAAAATTGACACTTTATACTTACCTGGCATAGGAACAAGACACTCAACTAGTTGAGCACATAGTAGGAATTCAGAGGTGGATTTGAAGACCTAGCAAGCCCTTTTTGCCATTGTCTATACCTTAGTTTAGGTTCACTTCAGTTAAAAATTAGCCGTATCGGCAACCAAAACATCTTTGTTACCTTGTCACTACACCATGTCACTCTTGAAGTCAGTTTAGCATAGCCCTTGATCAATCAAGCACCACAAGTCCTTGTGGGATCGACCCGTACTTGCCGCGTCTCCGATAGACGCCATGCACTTGCGGTATTACAAGTAGGCACATAAATTTATACATCTTAGATGCCTACCAAGTGTCTTCTTACAGTACACTCTATCACAGGTTCCTTGGTTAATTAGTTAAACAACATACCTAATCTGTTAAGCACCTATCTTCTTCCATGGAAGTTTCCAATGGGTAATTGCTTCACTTTTCTCTCTAGTTCTCCCCTAGCATTGGATGTCTTCTTACAAAGTACAATAATCACGGAGAAACTTAAATTAGGGGTTTCAACAACACCCTAATTAAGAAACTTAAAACATAATTCAAATAACAAATTAAACTACTATGGTGCTCTGGCTAGCCCAGGCATACCTCTCACAACCACAATTCACTTCTATTTATACAAGCAAAGAAAACCCTAACCCTAATCTTCATCAAATTCGAAATTACAAGAAATACACTCTCACCATACTCTCTGAACAACAATTAAGGACATACCCATACTTTCTTTCCGCAGTAATTCTGCTACGGCACTCCATGCATCGATCAAGGAGGAAAACCCTAGCTCCATCTATCTCCAACTGAGCTTCTAGGGAAGAGAGAAGCTGAGAGAGAGAGAGAGGTCGAACTAGGGTGGTTCTGCAGTGGTTGTTGGTGTGTCAGGAGGGTTGTTGGTGATGGAGGAAGGTGATGAAGGTGGCGACTGTGGAGTTTGGTCGGGAGATGGGGGAATGGGTTTTGCAGAGGTATGGGGGAGAAGAAAGAGAACATGGAATAGAGAATAGGGTTTGGTCGAAGGGTATAGGGTAGGTGATTTTCGTTGTGAAGCAGGTGCAGCGAAGATTGATGCGCCAGTTGAAGCGAGCGTTGGATGTGGGGGATGGAGATCTCAACGGCTCAGGGTGATGTGCGGTTTTGGTGTTGAGCAGGAGCAGCGAGAAATTATGTGAGCGAAGGAGCGACCGTAGGATGTATCTAGGTGAGATCTCAATGGCTCGGGTTGGATGGGCTCGGATCCGGGTCGGGTCTTGGATAGCTTGGGCCCAAGTCTTGTAGATGGGTTGCTCCTTGTTGGGTTGCAACTGTTGCGCGCGTGGGATTCGACTTTCTGCTCCATAGACGCTTGTCTCCGATTCTTTGCTCTTTTGGCTCCTCAATTTCTCGAGCTTTATTTATTACCTAAAAACACAAAATTAATTAATACAAATATTTATTCTTGAAAACAAAGAAAACACGAATTTGGGATAATATCTCGATTTCGAGCACAAAAGATGAGTTAAATGCCAATAAAAAGGTGTATAAATATGCAATATTTGGCACTCATCATCTACCTGCACTGGATACTCGTGCTTTCTCAAGGCAAAGACTGCGGTATCTTGCTTTGCGATCAATGTTTTACTTGTTTTTCTTTTCAAGACAGTCTCAATATCTTGTTGCGATCCACGAGTGCTTCAAATTCTGCAACGATTTGGTATCGCAATATATGTAGCTAAATTCTTCTCGCGCTCTGGTTGTGTGAGATGTTCAAAAATGGCTTGTGTTTTGAGACTGAAAAGGCGAGATGGACTAAAAGTGCAGGTTCAAGAATTTCCTTTTGTTTCTCAATGTTGTATTGTATTTTAGGAATTGCAGGTGTGGTTTTTGCAGGGTTGTTAACTGTATCAGTCTTTGTTTTAGTCTTTTATCTTTACACTTTGTTTGAAAAGCTAATAATGTGTGTCAGTCTGTAACAATTTTGCTCTTTGCGTTTGCTTGAGCTTTTTCCTCTTAATATTAACCTTATAAAAAAATATGCATATTGCTCCAAACATGGTCCTATAAAATAAATTGGGTTTGGCCGTGAATAGTTGTATAAAATAGCTGGGTCATCCGGTTCTTGGGCTTACAAATAAAAATGGGCAAGTGATACACACGGTCGTATATATTAAAATAGGCACCTTCGTCAGGTATTAGATTTAATCATTCTGAATTCCATTTACAATATATATCGAACTTTGGAATCTGAAAAACAACTTGATCACCCAAGGGTTACTAGATCCATCCCTCCTCTATACCATAATCCACACCAAGACATCCAACTCCAGTAGCTCATCCACACCATTATCAAATGTGATAGCCAACACAAAGAGGGATACCATTAGGGCCAACAAGCAATCATCTCAATTTAAGGGATAAGTGGACACGCAGCTTTTGTGGAAAACAAGCAATCATCTTTAAGTTGGCTGCAATATTGAATAACACATATTAGATTGAGCATAACACCTTAATGAAAGAACACAAGGAAATAAAGAGAAGAAAGAGCATTACCCATAAAAAGAAGCATCTAACGAAATAAGATGAGGACAACGAATGGATTCTACGGATAAAACACCACATACCTTCAATTCCAATAATCCCATCTGAGGTCAAAATCACAAATGACCGTGAAAATTGCATAAAGAGATGTAAACACTTTGTTGAAAAAAGACAAATCATGAATCCAAATTCACTTACGGGGGCAAAATGATGCTTGTTCATACAATCACAACCATCTAGGATAGCTTGTTCAACGTAACGGAATTTGAGCTGAAAAGATGTCATGGCTCTGTAACCAACAAGAGAAAGATAAACTAGAGAAAAACTGCTAAGATTTACCGCCGTTGGCAGCGACGGAACCATGAATTTTTGTTTAGGGGGGCTAATTTTTTTTCTTCCTGGTAGATATATCATTACTACGCCGTAACCAGATTTCGATGGGCCAAAACTTTCATTGCAGTGTTGGTCCATCAAACAGCCAGTCATAGATATAGTGTCGAAAAGGTTAAATGGCAGGACATCCTATCGTTTGGATATTACCCTACGAATGCTAACTCCATAGCTGATACTAGAGAGAAAGTACAGAAACATATCATTCTATTCATTTGTGCAAAAAATTCAGCATGGATTGCCTAATGTTCAGTGTATATATTATATAAAAAAGCATGTGATTGATTAAATTGGTATAACCAAGAGTATATACTCTTGGTTATGATGGAGGAGAAAAATGAAGATTACAAGGTCCTAAGCTATATGAGAAGCGGTGGCAATTTGATTGCATTATGGTACTCAAAAACAAAGATTAATATCCTTTAAGATCGTTGTTAAAGGAGGCACACTTTTATCTCAATACACATCAACAAAAACAAAAATAAGCACAATGGATATTACGAGTCTTTGCTTATTATTTGAGACAATTCATCAAACAGTTAACCTATTGACTACCGAGCTAAAGAAAGTACGGAAATAGAGATACAAATTCATCAAGCAGCTAACCTATGGACTACCGAGCTAAACAAAGTACAGAAATAGGGATACAAATTAATCAAACACTTACCTTAAGAATAATGAAATTTGAGAAAAACAACTCTGGGTTCAGTAGCACAATTCATCAAACACTAAAACATATTGAAATTAGTGAGAGTTCATAATAAAAAGAATAGTATACTTATAGAGATTGAGCAGTGCATCCAATACTTGATCTTTCAAATGCTGATACAATAAGGATTAGGGAATACATGTACTGGATACTAATCCGACTAATCCAAATCCTTACCTCGGATATTTTATTTTTTTTCTTAACAATTACAATGGCTTAACTGCCACCGACCCTTGCCGTTGGGGTCTGTAAGAAGCTACCAAAAAAAAACCCGGTAAGCGTGTTAGGATCAGTATCCAGGAAGCTGATGTTTATTGCTAATCACACGCATTCATAAAATAAACCAACATAAAAATACCAATAATCTCATAATAAGAAATGGGTTCCCATCAAAACCTCAAAATATACAATTTACCTGCACATCTATGTGAACGAATTCAAGCACTGGTATTAAAAATGGAAACAAACACTGACTAAGACAATAAATATTTTAAATAGACAAACAAAAATGTTTATGAGATGGAGTACCTCAGTGCCAATCAATTTTCCATCTTCGAGAGCAACAAGACCATTTGCTGAAAACACGTAATCATAATTCTTAATCGGCAACGATGAGAACTCTTCTAGTGAATAAGCACATCTCTAATAGTCTTATAAATAACAACCATGGGTAAATATCCAAACCAATACTAACATTGAAAACAAATACGGAAACTTTTAAAAAAAAAATCTCACAATCGATTACCTTTCTAAGTTTCTCATGAACTTTAACATCTTTGGAATCACTTCATATAGTATATAAGACAAAAAACAAATTAGTAAAAAAGAAAAGATTATGCTCCTAGAAATTCCAAATCCATATAAACATATAGACCTTTGTTGAAGTTGTAAGTGTACCCACAACATCAAACAAACAGAGCAATCAAACCCTTCTTCCTTGAAGCCATTGTAAAACAAAAGTTTTTGCAATCCAAAATTGAGCTCTATTCTTTCGATTAACAAAATTAAACATAAAACCCAAATTTTAAGATATCAATTAACACTTAGAACAATGATTAACAAGAAACAGAGAAAGGTGTATAATCACATGATTAAATTTAGCTCACCTGCATTCGAGAGAAGGAAAGAAAATAAGAGATATCGAAGAAGAAGCGAGAAGGCGTAAAATACTAGATTAGGAAATTGGGATAGAGAAGTTGGGTATGGGTTTAGATATAAGATATCTTACCCATGCCAGGTTTGGTTAAGTTAACCACCTGAGGGATTGTAAAGTCTTTTGACGCCGATTTTGTTTCAAACAGGGAAACCGATTTGAATCTGTCCGTCAGCTGTGGTTGACTGAAACGTTGTCCTTCTGTGAGGCTTGACATAATTCTTTTGATTTCTATGATGATTGGCCAAGTCAAATAAATTTGACAAAAATCAGCTTTCCCTATAGTAAATGTGGCTTCCCCCTAACAATTATCATTATTAGGAATGAGAAGATTGTATTAGAGAAGGAGTGACATTAGTAGTAATTAAGGAGGTTTATTTGGCATGATGTCAAGGGGTTTTGGGAAAGTCTATAAGGGTCCATTTGGCATGCAATTTTTTCAATGTAGTGTAATAACAACTACCAGTAGTGGGAAGTCGAGCATTCGAACTACCAGGAGTACAAATCGGTGTGTTTCGCTTGTTAGAATAAGTCCAGTAAAACCGATCAAAAAAATAAAGGAACAAAAAGTTCAGTAATGCCTATTCTCTATACTAATAATTGAAGAAAAAAAAAATATCAACTTGGGAGTTGATATCATCAAGATCTTTATCGCTGGGTTAAGCTTTCTGATTGATGATCTATATTAGTTTCATGAAATTGATTCACAACGAATTCACTTCACATGACATAAGCCAAAATATCTTAAAATCATAATGCTAGATCGTCTAACAACAAAAATATCAATCGTTTTTCTTTAATCAATATTCACATAATCATAAACAAAAGACATATCTCCAAGGGTTTTGTTCAATGATGATTTTCATCTGTGAAAGTAAATCTAGATCTACAAAGAGGGAAGAAGACTAAGATATCAGTTCTACTTATAAGTATTTCTTTTTATAGTGTTGATTGTGATGTAAGAAAGAATTGCAGAGATAAGAAGAAAGGGTTCATGAAAACCATAAAATCAGTCGGAAAAGATGAAATCGAACAAAGATTAACATTTATCTTCAAAATGTTAGGAGTGAGAATTGGTCAAAAGGCGTAGTTTAAATGTGCAGTAGAGTGCGACATTCAAAGTCGTCTAATGGGACCCTCAAGCTCGTCAACGCTATTAGACCAGTCAAGACACAATTTAGTCGTTAATGAATCGATTAGATTAACACGAGCGTTAATTAATAGAAATTAATCTAACAACGATATAGATTCGAAATTAGTACCATCGAATAGATCTCGAAAATTTATGCGTAATGGACTACTCAAGTGCATAAATCGGATACTGGACGAAGAAGATACGAGTCTCAGAAGGTGAAGTAAAAATTAGCCAACCAGAGTTGACCGTGGCCATTGACCGGCGGCACACCGTTGACCACGAATTCAAAGTTAGTTGACTGGACCTTTGTCTAGCATAAGGTTACCCCTTATTCAATTTATTAGGTTTGTGATAATAGGAACCAAATTAGGCTTAGGTTACGGTTAGTATGTAATTAGTGTGAATAGTTTAATTATTAGAATAGTTATCTTTTCAAATCTAGTTCTCCTGTATATCACCTAGTTAGGAAGATAAGAAGAGAATGAAATATTGCTAGAGAGCTAGTATTAGAGAGAGAGCTTGAAAGTGATAGATATTAATAGAGAGAAAGAAAAAAGAGTTGAGAAACTTAGAATAAAAAGAAAGATAGATTACACTTGTGGTATAAGAGAGTTGAGATGGAGATATTATGATGAGTTTTATGAAAGAAAAGATATGTAAATATAGAGAATAGGGAGAGTACATGGAGGGAATGATCTTAATGAAGGAAGGTGTTACAATCAAACTAATATATATGGTAATGGATTTTGATAGCGGTTGGAAAATGGGAATGGAAAGTGGTGAATAAGGATAAATATGATGAAAATATGAAAGATAAAGGGTTTACTGACGAACCCTAACGTCCAAGGCCTATAGAGGAGCCCTAACCTCCAAGCTTCAGTCTTGCGACCTAAACCTAATAACAACACATAGTGCCATTTGTTTTAACATAATTTCAATTCAATATTCTTCTCATTAATTGTTCCAATATTTATACAGAGACTTACGAAATGTAACTACCTAAAAACAAGGAACATAAACCAACGACTCCACTCACACATACGCACAAAAGTAAATCAGTTCCTAAAACTAACTCAACATGACTCGTACACAAATCTAAAACATTAACTCCCAAAGACTAGGACTATAGCAACACACGTTTCCACATTGAATTACTGGCCCAAATAAGCAATATGAAATTCAAACTCTAACTAAACTGCAATCCTAACTAAACTTGACCGTAACAACTCCTTCCTCCTTAACTTAAGACTTTTCCTCAAGTCTTGCATCTTGATCCCAGTTCTCAAAATTGCAACTCCATATCTTGTTGGAAAGATAATTCATCGGTAATAAAGTTCCTAACCGTCCACGAAATCGCCCTGCATAGTTATTACTCCAATTCTCGTTCGAACAATGTAGTTCATAAAAATGATAACGACCAAATATTGTTAGAGAAAATAGAGTTTCATAGTTTGTAGATTTTTGGACCGATGCAATAATAAAACCTGAAACTTCGTCATTGGCCGGTACGTCAAATATGTTTAAAAAATCAGAAATATTGAAGGTTGGCAAACCTCTAATTCTTGTTTTTGTAGTTTCCAAATTTTCTTCAAATACATCAAAGAATTCACACAAGTAGAAACTTCTTCTTTTTAGAGATTTGCTAAGGTTGTTTTGAGAATTTTGAGAACTTGTTGAAAATCTCTGCAAGCTTTAATAATTTCCTCGCACCCTTTCAAAATTTCTTGAACTTGAACCGGATCAAACATCATCATTTTTTATTTTTTTTTGTGATCGTTGCTGCTAGATAATAGATAAAAATTGTATTTTGCGGAAGCGAAAACCGTGCTCTGGTAATACCACTTGTTACGATCACACCAGAATATATAATAATGCAGATGGATAGTAGTTTGAAGATGTGATATGACGGTGAAGATGAATGATAATTGAAGATAAAAATTGTGTTTTGCGGAACCGAAAACCTTGCTCTGATACCACTTGTTACGATCACACTAATATATATGGTAATGGAGTTTGATAGTGGTTGGAAGATGGGAATGGACAGTGGTGAACAAGGATAAATATGATGAAAATATGAAAGATAAAGGGTTTACTGACAAACCCTAACGTCCAAGGCCTATAGAGGAGCCCTAACCTCCAAGCTTCTGTCTTGCGACCTAAACCTAATAACAACACAGAGTGTCATTTGTTTTAACATAATTTCAATTTGATATTCTTCTCATTAATTGTTCCAATATTTATACAGAGACTTACGAAATGTAACTACCTAAAAACAAGGAACATAAAACCACGACTCCACTCACACATACGCACAAAAGTAAATCAGTTCCTAAAACTAACTCAACATGACTCGTACACAAATCTAAAACATTAACTCCCAAAGACTAGGACTATAGAAAAACACGTTTCCACATTGAATTACTAGCCCAAATAAGCAATGAAATTCAAACTCTAACTAAACTGCAATCCTAACTAAACTTGATCGTAATAGAAGGTGAATAAGAAGTGTGTCATGGAGGTTAATTGAAGTTTGTTTGATAATATATAGTTGATGATTAATTGGTTATGAGAATTATGATGGAGTTTGTTCATATGTATGAATAAAACCAAGGATATGTTTCTTAATGATTCTAGTATGTTTTTAATGAGTTGGGTGATGATTGGTTAACTGAAAATAGTTTTGAAGCAATTAAATTCTTAATTGTTGGTGGTCATGTTTTGTGGTATTAGTGTCACTGGCTGTAATCTAGAGACGCGTTTAGGTATCTTAGAAGAAGAACTAGATTTATCTCTATAAATAAGAATTGTAGTACGATGGGTAGGCTATCTATTGATATAAAGTTTGTCTAATTTGGATGAGTAACGAGTGAGATGTTGTCGATCTAAATCCAGTCGACGCAGCTGAAACCATGTGGAAACAGTCGCGAGTAGCGATAAGTAAGAGACTTTCTAGATAGGTTAGAGCAAGAATTGGAAAATATTCAGTAAGAGATTATTGTAGAGAATGATCCTTATTTTGTTTTAGTGTTCCAACACTTGGAGAAATTAGTTGAGTTTTGGGGAAGAAGATGAGTGAGTCAGCCGAGTTAGTTTCTGACTCAGCTTTGAGTCGGTGCGAGTCAGACCAGTCCGGGTCTTGGAGGGGGTAAACGGGTCGTGAGTTGACCCGATGTGCCAGGAAAGGTGTTAGTGTGCCGGATTTGTGAGTCGGGCCGGGTTAGGCCGATGGGCTTGGAGTTAGGGCCAAGCATCTTATTTTGAGTTTTTGGACCACTTATGGTCCGAATTAGCTTTCGGTTCCTTCTGCAATGTTGTCGGGGTTTTCGAGGGCTTTCTGATGATACAAAATTGACCCTATTTGGATAAGTAGATATTGTTTTATTCCAAACTTACTTCTTACCGGGTTATAGAACTAGTAATAGAATTAGAGTCATTAGTTATTTCACTTAGCCTATAACTAGAGACTTGGATGAAATTATGTTATGAGCTTTGTGTGAGCCTTTTGGCTAATTCTTAGAGTGCTTGTGTGCTTAACAGTTAGTCTTTATTAACAACGATACATTCTGTAGGATCATAATATCGCAACGTACAGGGCTCGCGGGGTTAATAAACAACGATGTCGCGAGGTAGTCGCAGACAGCCAAAATAAACGACGCGATGAATAACGACACACAAAACAGCAGAAAGACATGGAACCGGCGAGGGTTAAGAAGTGTTGCGAGAATAAATGTTTGTACATCTCGCGACACTTCGCGGAACATTTCCGAAATAAAAGGATAGATTAGTCTGTCATCCACTGTATTACCCTATATAAAGGGCTAAGTGAGTCTCATTGTAAGGGATCTTTTTTTGGAATTGTTGGGCAAGTCATTAGGAGAGAGAAAGTTTAAGAGTGTTTTACTTGTTAAGTGTAATCCTACTTTTCCTATGTAAACAACTCATGAGATTAATCAATAAACATTCTCAATTATACAACTTTCAATGAACTAATTAACCAAAATATAGTGAGGGGTGTAGTGTGGGAAAACCCGCTACTACATATGCGCTAGAAACAGGACGAGCGGATTGACGAAGAAATTGGAAAGAATTTAGATTAACAGAGAAGAGATTTGGAAAAGATACTCAAGAATTCATTGAAAAAGAAAGATGGCTAGAAGAAGAAATGTACAAGGGCAACCAACGATTGTAAGAAGAAGTGGGAGACTTGCTGGATAAAGGAGGAATGAAACAGGAGAATCATCAAGGATGAATATGAGAAATGATGGAGAAGGTCAAAACCGACCACCAATCTCCCCGGAGCAAACGCTACCGTGGATTATGATAGAGTAAGTGTGCATACTTGGAGATCCGATTCGAAGACGAGAGAGAAGAGGAGCAAGAACAGGTGAACAATGGACAAGGAGAGCAAGGGATGAATGGAGAAATGAATCCAGGAAACGAAGAAATGGCAAAAGTTAGAAAGATTGAGACAAACAATACACGAAGAGAGACGATTAGAAGCAGAGGAGCGAGCAAACTTGACAAGACAAAATCATGAACTGAGGATGGAAAATATGAGGTTGCAAAGAAGGAGATCTAGAAGTAGCGTGAGATCAAGTTCTAGATCGAACAGAGAAGAAAGAAGGAGAGTTTTACCAACAGAAAGTGTCTGGGAAGAAACACAAAATCCGAATACGAGCATGGCGAGAGAACGGGGAAATAGAAGATCGTCATATTCCTCACCCGAAAATCTTCAAAATGAGCGAAATAGGGAAAATCAAGAAAACATGCAACTCCAAGGGCCGAATGATCCAAATTGGCCAAGGAAGAATAATTCTACACGGGAGAGAAGAATTGAGAAGAAACCGAGAGATTGAGGATGACATTGAGAGACACTACATTGAACAAGCGCGACTAGCTCGCGAAAGAGAAAGAATAAGAGCAGAAATGGAAAATCAAGAGATGGAAGAAGCAATCCTGAGAATAACCATGACAACCGCGAGAGAAGGAGGGAACAAAACCGTACCAATAGAAATATTAACGAACAAAGATGATAGGGTGCAGATGATGAGAGCCGAGAGGCAACCAAGAAGAGAGAACAACCGATATAATGGCGTGCGAATTAACGAAAGAGACGAAGAAGAGCGTCGCGAGGAGAGAAGAGGAGAAAATAATGAGCGGGAAGGTCAAAATAGGCACGAGCGAAGAAGGAGAGAAGCGAGCTAAAAAGACCAAGTAGAAACAAATTCGAGGCAAATGAACAAATCTTAAGAGAACTAGCCGAAATGAGAGGATTACCGAATAATAGAAGGAATGAGGAAGGAGACAACTGGACGAAGCCATCGCAGAAGCCGCGAAGAATCCCTTCACGCTAGAAGTACGATGGGAGGAATACCTCCTAAATGCAATCTACCCGCATTAACCAACATCTTTGATGGAACAACTTGTGCGATACAACATATTAAGGCTTACATGAGATGTATGTTACAATGGGAGAATCATGATGCCATATTGTGCAAATATTTCGCGTCAAGCTTAATAGGAGAAGCACTAAAATGGTTTGAAGGTCTGCCAAGGAACACAATCACATCATTCAATCATTTACAAGCCACATTCCCGGGAGCATACATAAGTAACAACTCTTCGCGACTGTATTGAAGATGTATTCGGGTTGAAACAAAGGATTGGCGAGAGCTTAAGACAGTTGACAAGAAGATGGAGGACCATGTGCAAACGAAATGGCGGTGGATCGGGTCGAGGAGAGATATCTCATACTCTCATTTGTGAATGCTCTCTTCGCGACTAACTTGTTATACATTCAAATTTTTAGAATCAAAAATACAATCACGATGGCAGTTAACTGCGAGAATTACAGAAGAATATATTGCCTTAGAAGAAAGACAAAATGAAATGAATTCTTATCCAAATCGCGAACACGAGCTCCAACGCCGCGAACGCAAGTTTGTTACCTCAATTCATAAATACAAAGTGGCGAGCACTTCGCAAGGACAAGCAGCAAGGAGAGTCGATGAGGGACAACAGAAGATAGTAGCCATGGGAAGCCACGATCAAGAAGAGTTTGAACGTGAAAGGAACTACTACAACCGTAACAAATAATAAGATTCAGAGGCTAGATCATGTGCAAGAAACTTATGGTGGACGAAGACAAAATAACCGTGGAGGGCAGAGAAGTCATAGAACAAAGATGGGAGCAGATTAAGATGCCTCCACCGAATGCTAGCGTTGAAAAGATCTCGGGAAGCTATACTTGTGATGGAAAATATACCAAAGACCTTGGAATGTTGGAATGGAACCACCGCCAGGCGATAGAAGTCATGAGTTTTGTTCTTACCATCGCTTCCATGGGCATCAAACAAACGATTGTAGAAACATAAAGAGAATTATTCTCGGATGATTGATCGGGGAAGTCAATCACTTTCTAAAGGGAGAAGAAACAGGTCGACATTACCACCACCACCAGATGCACGGAACAGTGTCGGCGAAAGGAAAGGAAACATTTGTGATAGAAGTAGGAACAAAAGCCAAGAATTTGAACTCGCAACTCTATTGTCCACTCCTATCGCACCATCGAAGATTTCCATGACAACGTACTCGGTAGAGTCTTTGCGAGAGACGCTAATGATAAAGAAATAATGAGTCCGGCGAGAACGACGCAGATTAGAAAAGTGGCAGTTGAAGACTATTTCTTTCTCTCGCAGATGAAGTACCAAAAGGAAGAGAAACACACGATAGCCCGTTGGTTGTGAAACTAGAGATTAACCCGAAACCAATCGATGGAGAAGATGATGAGGCGTGCTTGTTGGGCGATCAACCGAATTCTAATCGACACCTAAGTTCGGTGAATATTCTCTTCTACCATACTTACAAGACGATGGGCGGAAAAGATGAGGATTTGATTCCCTCGACTTACAAGATATATGGCTTTAATGGCACTGCAAACAAACCAAAGGGAGAAGTTCACATGAGCATACCTCTACAAGGATTATCAACTGATGTCTTATTCGTGTGGTTGATGTGGAATCCCCGTATAATGCACTAATTGGGAGACCATGGCTTCATGAAATCTTGGGGGTCGCCTCAACATACCATCAATGCATAAAATTTCCACACCCAAGTGGCATTGGTATCATACAGGGAGATTGGAAGGAGTCGCAACAGTGCCATGAGGTCGATATAGAAAACTGCGAAGAAAGAAGTGCCAAAAGAAAGGGTTGGAAGCAACATGTGAGAAATGAACAGAGAAAGGAAAAACTGATGGTAGATGCTATAGAAGTGAGGGCTGAACATACCCCGCGAGGTGAATGCTTAGAGACAGACCAATATTATAACAATGAAGAAGCAAAAGATATGAGGAACAAAAGGCATAAGAAGTGAATAATCAATAACAGCAGGATGCAAAGTAACAGCTGAAGTAATGATGTGCGAGAATCTCGCAGCCAAGAGTAAAAATGAGAATACGACTAAGAAAGAAAAGTGAAATACAACAAGTGAAACAGAACGTAAGAATACTTCGCAAACAAATATCAAGAAATAATGAAACATGAATGATTGAATGATTTAACAAATATAAATGCGCAAATGAATGGGACGAACCTTTATGGCGTACACCTAGTTCGCGAATAACATTTCGTAAGAGGCAAATGTAAGACCTAAAGTGCGTCATATAAGGGGGTATCTCTCGCCGTGGTTCAGGGGGAAGGTTACACCGCTCCTGAAGCCTGAACCATGAAAATTTGGGGCCCATGAAAGCCTATCCGGAAGAGGTACCTTGGATTCCCAACTATATATGTAGGTTATACCCTGGTTGGGCGACCGAGGGTCTCTTCCTAGGAGTCGATGTATGCTCAAGGCGCCGAGGTACACGGTTGAGCCGAGTGCCCGGATGGATGAACCTACCCTGGCCATTCTTGGCAAGTCTTGGCATGCGTTGCACTCGCCCGAAGAAAACTCCACTTAGGGTGCAGTTTCGTAACCATAAACCCTATAGGTATAAGGGATAAGAGATCAAAACAACTGGTTGTTGTTAAGACCGGATGGGAGGAGCTAGTCTTGTATGGCCGATGTTTCGCCTCCTTGAAGGGGCAACCGGGAGATGATAAGGGCGGTGCTCTCCATTAGGGGAGTGCCAAAACAGACGCAAAATGTCATGAGGCTTTGTTTTCGCAAGGAGACTTAGGCTTGTCATATTTGTGCAATGATCCCGCAGAGGCAATAATACTAACGCGAGGGTAAGGCGAGATCAATGGGTCTTTGCACGAAAGTGTACGGACGTCTGCGATTTCGTCGCAAGACTGCAATGTCATAGGGCTTTATATTCGCAAGGATATCTAGGCCTGTCATATTGTTGCAACCAAAACATCCTGCGAGAGGCAAAAATACTTGAAAAATGATAAGGCAAGATCAATGGGTCTTTACATACAAGTGTAAAGACGTCCTGCGATTTTGTCGCAATGAACGGTGGCGAGGGGAGGACCTCTAATTAGGGAGGTCTGACTTGGAAGACCACACAAAATGATAAGGCAAGGTCAATGGGCCTTTGCATGAAAGTGTAGAGGCGGCTCTGCGACCTTGTCGCAGCAAAAGAGATAGAATTCTCAATTCATAAAGATATCTCTGCGACCTCGTCGCGGCTATACATTTCAATAACACTAAAATTATTATTCAACAAAATACATGAGGATAACTAACTTCTTCCATCAGAAGATAAATACCAGAGGCAAGTATGGGAATGGAAAAGATGGAATATTGTTATTCATCTTCCGATGAAAGAGTTATACATCAATAAAGATAGCCAATTATATTACAAGGAAGAACTAACAAAAAAGGGGAGTGAAGATTGAATTCATGAAAAAGAGTTCACTATAACAAAGATACAAAGAATGTACGAGATATTACACGCAAAGAAAAGAAAACAAAAAGAATTACATCTTGGGTGATTCTTCTTCTTCATCCGATTCATCGGTTTTATTATTCTCATCGCGTAATTTTCTTCTTCGCCGGCTTCACTATCGAAACTTCGGAGACAGCAGTAGATTCTCAGAACCTTTTCAAGAAGCCGAGGATATGTATGCGGAGGGATGTTCTAGTGTTTACAAACATACTCCATGGCTCCATTGCGAAAACGAACGGCATCATTATTAAAGTTTTTCACCGTCGTTTCAAATTGTTCCTTCAACTTGGAATACTTGTTATTACGAAGGAGAGACTCTTCGCGAGTCAGCCGTTGTTTTTCGATTCAAGTTCTTCATTCTTCTTTGGAAAATTCCCTACGTGAGTTGTTCTTTCTCGTATTCAAGCTCTCTAATTCTAACCTCGAAGCCTCTTCTCGCATTCTCGCAAATAAGTAACAACAAGTTAATAATTTACAAGCAATACTACGAAGTAAGAAGTAGTAAGGTGTAATAAATAACCTTCTCTATCGAGATATCATATCTTTAATCAAGGAAGTATGCTCTGGCGTGAAGACTAACATCAACACCTAGATTATTCCCGGCATTATCTAAAACTTTCGCAGCCCAAAGCGAATTCATCGTCACTATTTATAACAAGGAGGGAACGAATTTGATCTTCTCGCTCACTAAGCAAGGAATTCCCGCGAAGCAATTCATCCTGTTCAATTTGTAGTTCAAGGAGAGATTTTTGAAATGTTGCTAATGCCCGTGCACCATTATTAGCAATGCGATCTTTATCATCTATAAGGTCACTAATTTTCTTCCTCAAAATTTTGATTTCTTTATTGGACTCGAGAAACATTCGTTTAAATTGGTTGGCAGACTTAAACCGATCTATGTTCAATTTCTAAAAGACGATATTTGGTCCAAGTTCATTTAATGAAAGGAGTTAATTTTGTTTGATGAACTACTTAAAGAGTTGTTGAGGTGAGCGAGAAGAAGGTTATTATCCATAGGATCGGGAAATGTATGGAGAAGAATAGCCTCATCGGAGAGATTATATACATCTCATCGAAAGTAATAAGTTAGGTAGCAATAGGCGACCGATTAAATAAAAAATAGTAAAAGGAGGTAAAATTTTATACCATAAAGTTGTTGATTAGCGTTTTGAAGAGTGGACACCTTATCCCTTTGGGAGTCAAGTTCGGTATTTAACTTTTTGAATCGTCTCGTCTTTATCGCGAGATGACGCAGCCTTCAGTCTCCAGTTCTCGAATCTTCTTGCTCAATTGCGAATTCTTCTTCTCAAGATTGTTGCGTCTTCTCTCAAGATCTGAGGCAACTACAAAAGAAGATCTTCCAACCTATGAAAGAAGATAGAAAAGCTGTTAATACATATACAACAATATAAAGTCAATGGGGAGATATGATTGTATGCATACCAAGGATCCAAGCGCATTCAAGAAGTCAGGAGACATAGTTCTAGAGACTCCATTGAAAGAATTATTGCCCTCCAGTAGAGTGGCATTGCACACGTTTGCGAGAGTCCCACAGAGAGAGGCTAGGGGAGCATCTCCCATTCCTTGGGAAGAGTCAGAGAAGATACTAGACAACTGACCCATAGAAGAACTAGTTAACGGGGTCCCTGTAGCGAGAGAGCGATTTGAATCATGGTCATCCTCATCAGAAGACTCAGAGTTTGAGTTAAGGCGAGAAGAAGATTGAATCTTTCGCTTTTTAGTTAGTGGAGCAGAAGATTTATTTTTGCGAGCGACGTTTTGCCCTTACTTTTACCCTTCACACTCTGACTTCTTCAACTCCAACCTTCGCATACGGTTAAAGATAAGAAACAGAGGCAACAATATTGTTTTAAATAAGAAGAAAGGAAGTGATTCTTACTTCACTCGTAAGCGATCGGAGCATTGTCAGAGTATCCTCCGACGGATCCTTTTTGTAGCTTCTTCTCAACCTGGCTATCTGAGAGATTTCACAAACTCAGAGAATTATAGAAAGAAAGTTACGAAAGCCAAATTTGAAGTCGGAAACATACCTCTTTCTTCTTCTCAGGCCATTTGAATTCCCAAGGATGATACCCTGCGAGATTCGCAGGAAGAACGTGTGGGCCCGCGATATAAGGACCATTTAAAATCAAGGGTACAACCCACCATTTCTCATCTTTGGAGTGGCGAGGAGTAGTATTATTACCCGGGTGCCAATCAATATCCTGCATGACCAATTTATCCTCGAAACATTATCCTTTTTCTTCAAAGTGACGCCTTGGCGAGATTTCGCATTCACCATAGTTATCACCGAGTAATTTTCAAAAAGTTTTCCACAAGTGTATCTCTCAACAAATTATTTCCAAGTCTCATGCGAATTTGGGATTTCCGACGAGTTAGAGTATAAAGATCCTTTGCTGCACCGCGGTTCGCGAACTCAAGCATCAGGCGAATACAATCGCCACTTAATTGATAAACAGCCCGAGAGAATTTTTCATGGGCCAAAATTTCATAAAATAAAGGCAGCTCAGGGTTGTACAAGGGAATAGGAAGTCCCGCGAGAAGCTGACCGAGCGAGACTATAATCTTTTGATCATCACATTGATGATCAGAGAAAAGCTTTGCAGAAAGAATAGATGAAGGTTCTTGATCAGGAATGGTCGATAGAGTGAAACCTTTCTCGAGCAACTTCTGTTGAACTTCATCGAAAGAAACTTTGTATGCACGATTAATGGCAGCCATTATCAGTATGGGAATGGATGGGAGGTTAAAGATTAAGATCGATGCTAGAAAAGACGAAGAGAAGATTTGCAGTAGCAGGAGCGCAAATTGCGGAAGGAGAAAATCAAAGAAGTTGCAGAGAGAAACTAAAGAATGAAAAGGAGGGGAAAAGAAAACTATATATAGGAAAAAAGATCCTCGAGAGAAACGAGGTCATTTAATGCGAGAAGAGACATGAACGGTCAAGAATAAACGGTTGGAAGAGACGTGTCGAAAAAGGGCTTTAATGGTTAAAAACTGTGTACGGAGCTGAAACAGATAAAGATAAGCAATCGCAGCGAATAAAAAGCATCGCTCTCATGATATTCCTTCCTTCGCAAGAAAAGTATGAGGAGAGACAGAGACGCAAAACTTCGAACATCGCAAAAGAATAGAGGCAAGTACGTACTTTTCAAGTACAAGTATTCTTCCTTTCGTTCCTTCATCAAAAAAGACCAAAGATTATTACAACAACAGATTTTTCCTTAAAAATCGCTCTTCAAGCAATATTCAAGGAAAAAGAGGCAAGATGTAGGATCATAATATCGCAACGTACAGGGCTCGCGGGGTTAATAAACAACGATGTCGCGAGGTAGTCGCAGACAGCCAAAATAAACGACGCGATGAATAACGACACACAAAACAGCAGAAAGACATGGAACCGGGCGAGGTTAAGAAGTGTTGCGAGAATAAATGTTTGTACATCTGCGACACTTCGCGGAACATTTCCGAAATAAAAGGATAGATTAGCTGTCATCCACTGTGTATTACCCTATATAAAGGGCTAAGTGAGTCTGTTGTAAGGGATCTTTTTTTGGAATTGTTGGGCAAGTCATTAGGAGAGAGAAAGTTTAAGAGTGTTTTACTTGTTAAGTGTAATCCTACTTTTCCTATGTAAACAACTCATGAGATTAATCAATAAACATTCTCAATTATACAACTTTCAATGAACTAATTAACCAAAATATAGTGAGGGGTGTAGTGTGGGAAAACCTGCTACTACACATTCAAAGGATGAACCAGTGGATCGTGGATCTCGAGGTAGGCATGGCTTGTCATAAAAACAGGTGGGAACTCTGTAACCTTCTTGTAATCATTAAGTTTACTTTATCTGCGAGCATGATGAGGCTTTAATTTTCTGTAAGCATATTGTTTGTAATTCAATGGGTACGTTGTGTAATATGCGTTGGGTGGTTTCCCCGCTGTTTATGGGTAAAAATCGTTTCTGACGATTTCGGTAAATTCAGTAGGTGAGTGAGAAACTGGTTCAAACCCTAAACAAATGTGCTCGCACGTGAGCACTTTATAGATTCGAGAGATCAATCTGTACAAGTCCTACCTAAACCAAGAAATGGCCGTTCCATACTTGCTTCGGTCACAAAGTGGAGGAGAAGGGTTGATTTGGGGAGGGAAGCAAAGAAAGGTGTTGAGGAGAGTAGTATCTCGACTTGTATCGTAAAGTGAAGGCTTAGGAAGCTTGCAAGAGATGAAAACTTTTGGGAGAGATTGCAAAGTTGCCTTTCGAGAGTGTAGTATTTTTCTCCCGACCGAGACTTGTTGTCCGGTGGAAATAGGTAAGACCTATTTATACAAGTCGAGATCGAAACGCACCACTGGCCTCATGAAGGAAGAGAGTAAAGGGTGAAATAATGGGAGGAGGTGGTAACCGCATGGTTTAATGGGCGTTTTTCACCATTATTTCCTCTTTTATTTGACCGCTTTATTCCTTTTCACGCTTTCTTAATGTGAGCGTAGTGTACGCCGCATGCTTTGTGACCGCCAAACCAAAACCCTAAAGAAGCATCCCCGGTTTGTGTCGATGTCTCGAGTGTTGGTTGCATCTTGAGTGCAAGTGGCGCCTGCTAGTGGCGCGTGTGGCATGTGCGGAATGCCTTGGTGGTAGGTTGCACGGTTTGCAAGTTAGGTTACCAGCGTGTGTGTTTGGCATGTGCCAATGGCATGTGCGGAATGCCTTGGTGGTAGGTTGCACGGTTTGCAAGTTAGGCTACCAGCGTGTGTGTTTGGCATGTGCCAATGGCTCGTGCGGCCATGTTGACCTAGTTGCAAGTCTTGCAAGACTAGGGCGCTATGTTTGGCGTGGGCCAAAGGCATAGCGGCTTGGAAGTATGGCTTACGACACGTGTTGGCATGTGCCAATGGCACGTGCGGCCATGTTGACCTAGTTGCAAGTCTTGCAAGCCTAGGGCGCTATATTTGGCGTGGGACAAAGGCATAACGGCTTGGAAATATGGCTTGCGGCACGTGTTGGCATGTGCCAATGGCACGTGCGGCCATGTTGACCTAGTTGCAAGTCTTGCAAACCTAGGGCGCTATGTTGGGCGTGGGCCAAAGGCATAGCGGCTTGGAAATATGGCTTGCGGCACGTGTTGGCATGTGCCAATGGCACGCGCGCCATGTTGACCTAGTTGCAAGTCTTGCAAACCTATGGCGCTATGTTGGGCGTGGGCCAAAGGCATAGCGGCTTAGAAATATGGCTTTCGACACGTGTTGGCATGTGCCAATGGCACGTGCGGCCATGTTGACCTAGTTGCAAGTCTTGCAAACCTAGGGCGCTATGTTGGGCGTGGGCCAAAGGCATAGCGGCTTAGAAATATGGCTTGCGGCACATGTTGGCATGTGCCAATGGCACGTGCGGCCATGTTGACCTAGTTGCAAGTCTTGCAAACCTAGGGCGCTATGTTGGGCGTGGGCCAAAGGCATAGCGGCTTAGAAATATGGCTTGCGGCACGTGTTGGCATGTGCCAATGGCACGTGCAGCCATGTTGACCTAGTTGCAAGTCTTGCAAACCTAGGGCGCTATGTTGGGCGTGGGCCAAAGGCATAGCGGCTTAGAAATATGGCTTGCGGCACGTGTTGGCATGTGCCAATGGCACGTGCGGCCATGTTGACCTACTTGCAAGTCTTGCAAACCTAGAGCGCTATGTTGGGCGTGGGCCAAAGGCATAGCGGCTTACAAATATGGCTTCTTTGCCATGGTGCGCGAGGTGCGGCTTGGTTTGGCATTATTCTTGCGGTGCGTGATATGCGGCTTGGTTTGGCATTGTTGCCATGGTGCGCGATATGCGGCCTTGTTTGGCATTGTTGCCATGGTGCGCAAAGATGCGGCTTGGTTTGGCATTGTTGCCATGGTGCGCGAGATGCGGCTTGGTTTGGCATTGTTTTGCCATGGTGCATGATATGCGGCTTTGTTTGGCATTCTTTGCCATGGTGCGCAATATGCGGCTTTGTTTGGCATTGCTTTGCCATGGTGCGCGATATGCGGCTTGGTTTGGCATTGCTTTGCCATGGTGCGCCGATATGCGGCTTGGTTTGGCATTCTTCGCCATGGTGCGCGAAGATGCGGCTTGGTTTGGCATTCTTTGCCATGGTGCGCAAAGATGCGGCTTGGTTTGGCATTCTTTGCCATGGTGCGCAGTATGCGGCTTGGTTTGGCATTGTTGCCATGGTGCGCAGTATGCGGCTTTGTTTTGGAATTAGAGTTACGTGTCGAAAACCTAATCTGGTATTTTGAAAAATACCCCTATTAATTATTTACACCTGAGTTAAATGCTCTTAGTTAATGTGTTGCGGGTAACACTAGGTCATGGGTTTTACGATTTTACCCCTTGTTTAAAAACCACCATCAACACCCGCGAAGAGTGTATGTGTTTCCCCATAGCTATTGGCTAAGTTTAGTAGGGCAATGCTACGTTGTTTTAATATTACATAGTAGTCCGGCTTTACCCCGGTTGATTATTACCTAGTAGCCCAGATTTACCCCCGGTTGATTATTATATATACTATTTTATTTGGGGAAGTCACTCATGTGCATATTAAACTTGATTGTGCAGTCTTAGTAGTATGACTGGGTTACTATGATCTTGACTTAGGAAGAAATTCTAGGTTCATGACTGGATATGGTTATTATTAGGTGACTTCGGTCTACGAATAATGATTGGGCCTTTTGTGAACCTGTTGTGCGGGGTCAGATCATAGTAATCAAAATCTTATTATATTTTAGACTTAGATAATGGAATTAGGTTTTATGAGGTGTACACATTCCACGATAATATCTTACGGTACCCGGATTCATGCTATCATTTGAGACTGGATTTATTCCTAGCATCTCCTCCTCCATTGAGTGAGACGAGGTTGGGATAACATATGTTTAGGTTGTTTAATTATTTTCTCGTAGATCCATCCGGAGATGGATCTTTCACGGATATTACCACTATGGACGTAATATCCGGGGATATAAATTGAAGCAATCTTCTGCTATTTGTTGCGTGTAAAAGATGTTTATCGGTTTTTTTTTCTTTAGTAGAATTGTGATGCATGTTAATGATTACTTGAATGTTATTTGTTTCCATTGGGCACCCCTTTGAGATGATGTGCTCATTCGTTCCCACTTTAGTTTCAGTAATCAAAAGCAATGGAGCGCACAGAAATATCCGTCTCGTAGCTTAGAGCTTTATCAAATCTAGTGTCGTAGTGTAACTTTTTTATATGTATTTTATCCTTTTATTTATATGATATCAGAGAGTTTGGGTTTTGTTATTAGCACTTTACGTAATAATGATTCTTACAATCGGTAATCTAGTTTTGATGCTTCAATTAGGTTGTAATCTCATTAGCTAAGCAGGTTTAAGAGTTGGGGAATCACAACCAGGTAGTTACTATTCCGTGCAGTTGAACCATGCCAAACACCAAAACACTGAATGCAGCCCTTGACCACGTCGTTGACTGCACTACCTCCTTCTATTATGCCCATGCCAAACGGACCCTAAAAGGAGGTATATAGTACAATGGAAAGCAAGTTCTCTCTCTTATCATTCCTAGAAAGGTATTGTCATTAGGCGTGGCTAGGACGGGTAGGACCAAAATCAGATTCACCCCTCAATATTTTTCGACCACACCCGGAGGCTCGTGCCTAGCTCACCATGACACCAAGGAAGTACTAGCGCAGGCGCGTTACAGAATCAGTCAACCATTCGACCTACTAATCTCAACGAAGTAATAATAGAAGAGGGAATGAGGATAACAAGGAAGAGATACTAGTACAAGATGTGGTCGCGCAACCGATACACGAACCCCAGGATTGAGAGGCGAGAAAAACACAAGGAAAGAACACACAACGAATAACCTATACTCCGCATCTCTAACTCTACAATACATACAAAAAGAATTAAAGGCGCGCACACAAAGGAAACAAGAGCTGAAAAAATGGATAGAGCAAGCTACGACGGAAGAGCAAGGTATCACCTAAGGAACAAAAATGAGTGGAAGATACAAGGATAACAAGGCGAGGACAATGTCACAAGAAGCCGTTGAAGATTACTTAGAAACAAACTACCGCATGGTAAATCAAGACAACTTCGGCTCCATGAGCAGTCCTTACCCAGAGAGTATCAGCGAATACCAATACCAGAGGATTACACATCGCCAAAATTCAAAGTATACGATGGACATGGGAATGCGCGGGAGCATCTTAGCCGATTCTTGTCGGCAATGAATGACAGGGCGTCTGATGGAAAACTATGCCTAAGAGAATTTCCGAAGTCACTTACAGGCACGATGTTCACTTGGTACGACAACTTAAAGGCGAAAAGCGTAGACTCGTGGTAGACCATGTCCACTCTTCCTCCGAAAATTTTATTCAGCCAAGATAAAGATCACATCAATAGATCTGAGCAGGTGCAGCCAGCGGACAGGATAAGAAATAGGGAAATACATCTTTCGATTCTGGTACCTCGCGTTGGACTGCCACGAAGACATCAGGGAAGGGGCGCTAGCCGAAATTTGTATGCGCGGAATGACACCCGTCTTTAAAAGGAACCTGATCAACTTCAATTCCAAACTTTTGTCGAGCTGGAAGAAGCGGTGGAAAGCATTGTTGAATGCGTTGATAAGACACATACAGATCACCCCTGGCACTACATAATCAACGTCGTATCTGAAACGCCGCGCAACGTAAGGCCCAACGTAAGTAAAGGAAGGAAATACATGTTCTAGACTACTGAGGGGAACCCAGGAGGAACAAATGGGAGAAACGAGACTCCAACCCTCCGCCGCCTCTGCCATGCCGCCGGAAGCAGATAATCGAACTTTCTGGAACAGTGGATAGCAAACAAGAAAATTAATTAAGCTACCTTCGACAGTATTGGACATCAATAAGATGGAAAAAAACGCTGCCAGATATTGTCATTATCATCAAAGATTAGGCCATCCAACAGTGGAATGTTCTGCCATTAGGAGCATTTTGTACCGCAAGCGTGCAACTGGAGAAATCGAAATAGCAGGGCAAGCAATCGAACACGACCCCGTCCCCCATTGAACCATAATGGGGCGGGGCATACATAAAGTAAGAAAACCAGCAAGCGACAGGACCACGCCTTCCTTCCGCAAACCTAGCAACAGGCAACAATTTCCCATAATAAGAGGCAAGTTGTATCTCCCTTATGTCTCCTATAAATGATAATAAATTATGATAACAGAGAGAAGCACTGCAAAGGAAAACGTGTTGGCTTTACGATTTATAAAAGGCTATGGGATGCCTAATGCACCCGGTCGGATGACGAATTTACAAAGTCTACGGAATGCCAAAGGAACCCATTCGGCTAACGAATTTACAAAAGGCTACGGGGTGCAAAGATACCCGGTGGGATGACGAATCTACAAAAGGATACGGGATGCTAAAGGCTCCCAGTCGGCTGACGAATTTCCAAAGGCTACGGGATGCAAAAGGCACCCGGTCGGCTAACGAATTTATAAAAGGCTACGGGATGCAAAGACAACCAATCGGCTGACGAATCTACAAAAGGCTATGGGATGCCAAAGGCACCCAGTTAGCCGATGAGGTACAAAAGGCTACGGGATGCAAAGACACCCGGTCGGCTGACGAGTTTACAAAAGGTTACGGGATGCCGAAAGCACCCGGTCGGCTGACGAATTTACAAAAGGCTACGTGTAATATTCGTCCCAATTCCAAGGACATTTTCATCTATTACCAAAAGGATAATTTTGTAATTTTACTTTAAAAGGTATTTTGGTACTTTTATTGTTTTTATGTGATGGTTTATGTTTATGAAGAACGCGTAATTGGGGGATATATAATCTAATTGGGGGATATGAATTACTTCCCCCAACCAAAGGTGGCTGTTAAGGGGTGTTTTTTGGGGGCGAAAATACTAAAACACCCTTAGATTAATTAAAAACATTATGAAAAGACTGTTATACCCTTTCAACTAAAACATAAAATCAAATAACCAAAATCATATATCCCCCAATTCAAATCCGAACCGGCATAGGTCTGTTTTTGAAAAAAAAAAAATTCTTCATCTTCTTCCTCATCGTTCATTCTTCATCGACGATTAATCGTTGAATCAAAAATTTCTTCGTCGATTAACATAACATAACCATGCCTCCAAGAACCAAATCGAAAGCAAAACCGAGAACCAAATCGGCTGCTCAACAAACACATGAACAAATAATCGAGAACATTGCTCAACAACTAGAAGTGGACGCAACGATAACTCGGATGATCAAACACTCATGGCTTCTCTGAGTAGGTAAGTGATTTTTGAACTCATTTATGATTGTTTTAATCGATTTGTAGCCATGGGTTTAGGTTATAATCGCCAACAATAGCTTTGAAACTGTCGAGTTCTGAGAAAACCTAAGCATTGGATCTTGGTTTGAATACCAAGCCGGTTTAGTTACCGGCATAGAATTTGGGTCGAATACCATACCGGTTTGTATTCCTGAAATCGAATTTTTTAAACCGGCAAGAATTTGGGTCGAATACCATACCGGTTTGCAACTAAAAACATACAGGAACTTAATTTTGTGTACCGGTATTATATATATGTTTCGTGAATGCCGGTATTTTAAAACCGGCATCTTTTAGTTCAATTCGTAAATGCCGGTATTACACTTAAAACATACAGGAACATCACTGAAATGGTGCTCAATACCGGCACATAATTTAGTTTCTATACAATGCCGGTATAACGATACCGGCATGCTCGATATTTATGGTCTTATGCCGGTCCATGTTACTCGTATTGGTTTGTTTAGGAATTGGTATGCTTAGGTTCCTAAACCGCCATGCGTTTTCTAATGTTTGTTTTGTTTGCTTATGTTATAGGTCAAGAGCCAAAGAAGCGAAGAAAGATAAAGGTCCTATCCTCACTAAGAGAAAGAGGAAGGACGGTCTTGATACTCCTCGAGTCCCCTCCTCCACGGGGGAAAGACGTGGGTCGCAAGAAATGTTTGGGGTTTCAAACAAGAGGATCAATTTGGGAGAGTGGTGGTGAACGTAGTGCACTTGCAATCCGTGAAGGTACTGGAACACATGAGGACGATGAGCATGATGGAGTGGAAAGTGAGGAGGAAGATGATGAGGTTCCCCCCAAGTCAATTAGCAAGCCAAAGCGAGGTTGGTGGGACTAATCAACAACCAACACAAGGCAAGGACAAGGGCAGCCGAAAAATGAAAAGTTAAAGGTTGTCACCTTCCTCACCTTGATGACATGTTACCCGACCGCGATGATGGTAAAATTTGGGGTCAAGCTCCGGACCAGAAAGTACTCTTTGGATACAAGCACTCTTGGGCTCGTACTATCTTTCAAACTTATGTAAGCATTTTTTATTTTGTGCATGTGCGTTGTTTTATCTTTTACATCATCTCTTAATCGTATTATCTCATATTTGTAGGATCATACTAAGGCTGTGCGTGTTTGCGAAACCAAGCCGCGGCTCATTGGAATTTGTCGTCGAGCATGAAGATGTCCAAACATTAGTAAAGAACTTCGGTCTGTATTCTTTGGTTGAAAATTACGTGAATCCGGATCTCGTGACCGTCAATTGCTTCGTCGAAAGGTACCATGGTGAAACCGATACAATGCACTTCCCGTTTGGTGAGACGACCTTGATTCCACGAAGATGCTCATAACATTCTAGGCTTGAATGTTATCGGCAAATCAATTTCGAAGGAGTTGAGTCTCGGGACCTAGAATGGTCGAAGTTGCACGATTTGACCAAAAAGTCGTTTGGTTGGGACTTCAAAACTTCTTCGGATAGCTTTTATGTAGCATCGAACGGAGTAAGACGAAGACATTCAAGCTGACGATGCTTAAGAAGATGTTTGAAAATACAAAGGCTAGAAGCTCGAAGGATGGATGGGACCCCGCACAGATTCGGTATACGACCGCACTGCTATACATCTTGGGCACTAGGGCATTCCCCGACACTAACGGCAACAGGTAAGTGCAAACTTTCTCCGATACCTTGACCCGTTGTAAGGTGTCCATGGCTATTATTGGGGCACCGAGGTCATGGCACATTTGATGGCGGAGATGAGAAGGGCTTCATTGGCTAAAACAAACCAATTTGTCGGGAATTTCACTCTACTCCAGGTACAAATTTCTTTAATCTATTGTGGAGATGTATTTTTTTCACTTATGTTCACATGTATATTGTTCAAATTGGATTAGGTGTGGTGTTATGAACACTTCCCAACCTTATTCAAGGACTGCCAATTCTTGAAGATCAAAGACCTTACTCGAACCCGATACCCCTAGAGCTCATAGGTTTGAGTTTAACAAAGAATCCGGCCGGTAACAAAGGTCGAGTCATCGATATGAGATTGGCTCTGGATGCTATGAGGAAGGAAGACGTTGTGTTCGACGGTTATAAGGAGATTAGAGGATACCGTCCAATTCCAAGAGATGTTGCATTTTACCATGGGCCGTTGTACCACCCAAAAGGATACATCATGGCCGATCCATGCCGTGTGATGCGCCAACATGGATTTAAGCAATTATCCCGTCTTTGGTCGACCTCGATGATAATTATCTTCTTTACTTTTCTCGGTGCAATTCAACTCCCAACAAGTTACATGTAGTGTATGATCCAACCGGAACCAACACATTGGAGGGATAGAGAGCCACGTCGTTTGGTTGATATTAGTAAGTGGGAGATTGCGGAAAATGGTTATGAAGTTGATGACAGCTACATGAGGGATTACCCGGAATGGTCACATCCTTATGTCGTTCGTCCTCCCTCCGTCAAGCTCCACACCAAGAAAACCCTCCCCGTTGAAATTACTCCACCTCCACAACCTACGATGGCCAACCTTCTTAAGACTTTAGGAATGGTGGTAAGTTTTCTTAATTGCTTATATTCATTCAATGTAAACATAATCATATATTAACATATATACTGAATATGTGTTTGATGTATTAATCTAGCGACGTCGGCTTGGCAAGGTTACGAAGATGTTAGGTTGCAAGCATAATGACGGGGTGGTGCTATCTCTTCAAGAAATCAAGGAACTAGAGGAAAAGCTTCATAGAATTGAAGAAACCCACCCTACAAATCAAAGCTATGTATGGGGAAACAAGGAAGGCGCCGACCCAAAAGAAACAAAAGACTAATTTAGTTTGAGAGAATTGATGACAATTAGTGATGGTTAACTCTTTAAGACTTTGGTTACGTCAAAAATAATTTCAAACTTGTTTTGGTTTGTACTTTTGGTTTAACTGTTTAGTTCTTTGGTTTATGTTGAACATGTTAAGATTTGTAGTTTGCAAGTTAAAATGTTCCGGCTTAGTAGAGTCGAGTTTAGAAATACATGTACACATACCGGCATATCTGAGAATGCTCAAAACAACCTCAAGGCGGAACCTAGTCCCTAAGATAGCAATTTTATGCTTAGGAACAATCGGGTTAAATTATTTGGTTCCCGTATAGAATCGACATGTTACCCCAAAGTATTGTTACGTTTGCTAAGGAGAATGCCGGTATTGCAAATGTCCAAATACTCTTGAAAATGTGATAGAAAACCGGCATTGTAAGATTCATTTTGACAATGCCGGTATCTAAAATTTCCAAATAATCTTACAGAGTTGGCATAAAACCGGCATCATTGTTCTGATTTCCACAATGTCGGCACCTTGATTAATTCATTTCAAATTCTCTTTTATTTCGGTCTGAAGTAATCGACTACATTGGATTAGAAACTTTAAATTAAAAAAAACAGTGAATGGATTGCACTGAGTAAAAGATAATCTATTTCCATCCCTTTTCAACAATTGCGGAGCCTTTGAGCAATTCCCTAATCTGTTCAAAGACATCGTCCGGAATGGGGGTGTCAAGGATCATCCTCATTGGCTCTTCTTCCTTTTCAACGTATTCCTTTCCCTTCATATAACACCCATCACACCCATCGATAGGCTTACAATGGACCTTGTGGTTTTCTCTTGACTCTGCTAGTTCAACCGCTTTGTCAAACCATTGAAACTCATCGCACTTTGGCCGATTCAAACACCTCAGAAACATTCTTCCATTTTCAAAGATCATCGGTTTTGCAATCCAAAACCGGCGTGTCCCATCACAAATTTTCTACACTTTGAATAAATAAATGGACAGTCCATGGCTAGGTGAGAAGGTGACTTGCAAATTTGACACTTGCAATGATGATTTTGTAATAAAAAATTGTATTAGTTTTCCGTCATAGTATTGAAGAGCATGTTGTTAGGAAATATACTTACTTTGCAAATAGAGGTAGATGATGAATCCCCCATTCTTTGAGCCGTGCTTGCTTACTTGAGAGAATGATTTTTTTTATTTTGTGCTTGATTTGTGTAGTTTTTGCCAAAGGAATGGGTGATGTTATATAGAAATGATGCTCCAACGGTCATATTTTTCAAAAAACTAGCCGTTTTTTTTTTCAAATTTTACCCATTCCGGCATAGATGTTACTAAACAAAGAATGCCGGTATTATATGCATATTTTGGTAGTTTCCTGTAAAGATTTTACGCATTACCGGCATCCTCGTGTTATACCATGTAGTGCCGGAACATAATACCGTCTTAGGTTTAGTTCCTCCTATGTATGCCGGTTTTGGAAATTGAATGCCTAACGGCTAGTTTTTTAAACCATGCACTTGAAAACATTAGTTCCGGTGTGGGATCTAAGTTACTTAGAGTGCCGTCACTAAAGTGGAAAAGATCCGTTATGTCCACATCTTTTTAAAGGAATGGATACACCCATTGCAGTTGATACCGCACAGATATATCTCCAATGGATTATCAATCACCAGGACAAGTTCATCAATTCCTCGAGAAAGAAAAACACATGAGGAAAATATTGTCAACTCCAACAGAAATCAATCATCAACCACGACCAACTCCGTTGCCACAATACTAGAAAAACTAAGAAGGAAAGAAGAAACCACCAAGTCAATTGCCGCAATGGAAGAAGAGATAATTAAGAGAAAAAGATAACAAGAAGAGGAAGCAAAGGTTGAACGTTATTGTCAAAAATTAGATAAGATAAAAGCGGAAGCCGAGGAAGAGGTTAAACGTCAAAAAGAAGCTAAGATAGAAGCAAATGTTGAGGAGGAAACAGAGTGGATTAGAAATTACTACATAGTATCGGATTTGCCGGAGGATCAACGCCCTTCGTTGTTTTTGGGGCCTTGTAATGACTGGTTCTTACAAGCATAACAAGTTTGACTGGTAAGAAACGCATAATTGAATACGCTCATCAAATAGTACGCATTCGAACAACTGCACTCATCAAATCATGTCTCAAATACAACGAATTTCTTGCAAGATATAATGGTGATAGGTATGAAGCTCAGGATGCATATACGAAGTGGAGAAAAGAGCCTTTTGGGCATTTCGAAGCAGCTTTGCTTGTTCAAGCTTGTTCCAATAAATCATGAACTTGTAATACCGGCATCATTGGTATGTAATTACCTATGCCGGATTTGGTGGTATTATATAGAAATGAAGCACCAACGGTCATATTTTTCAAAAAACTAGCCGTTTTATTTGAAATTGTCACAAGTACCAGCATTGATTTGGGGATTCATTCCATGCCGGTTTTGAGTACCGGCATTCGTTTCTCATATTTCGAGCATGCAGGTAATGGACTTAAAACATACATATCAATACCAACGGTAACTTTGACTAGTAGGAGTAGTTATTGCAGAAGTAACCGTTATTTTTAAAAAAAAAAACTAGCCGTTGGGTACTTAAAAAATAGAGATAGGTCTCTATTTTGCTATAAATAGAGACCTATCTCTACCAAACTTATTCACCCATCACTTTCAATCTTCCTAAATCAGTCACCCATCACTTTGGAACACTAAAAATGGCTCCAACTCCGTTCAATAATCTAGAAGATGTTGCTATTGTCAGAGCACACACCACTCTCACAAAGCACTCCGTTGAAGAAGCGCAATGGGTGGCCGATGCGAAGACCCAACCGGAGGGCCTTACCTTGGGCATGATAATGCTTGGTGGAAACGTGTGTTTAAGATTTTCAAAGCACTAAACGGAAATCGTTCAAGGAGGACACTCACGCAGATAAGGGAAAGGTACGCTTATTTATACAATGAATGCGTCACTGGAGAAACGAATTGAAAGCGCGTAAGGACGCTATGCCAAACGAAGACCGCATGAGTAGAATAAGTTTGTGAATCAGTAGGCCGTTCATCAAAAATTATTTATTTGGTTATGATTATTCAACAACGCTGACTTATTTAAATAATTGTTTTTCCAGTGTTCTTTGGGTCGGACTCAATACGAATTAAGGTACGGTCATGAGTTTCACGCACGAGGACTGCTACACTCTCTTGGAGGAAGTTGAATGGCAATTCGCCCAATATAATTAAACTCGTAGAGAATCCCTAGCGCGATGTATTGAACAATTTTATGTGAACAATTTCTATTTTATTTCAACTACATGTATGTTTTTTCGATTCAATCCCTAGAGGACTACTACACTCTATTTTAATTATCAAGAGTCGTCACTCGTTCAAATTTGTTAGCATAATACAATACAACACAATCAGAAACCGGCATCCCCGATCAGTTAATTTAAATGCCGGTATCTCAAAACCGGCATTATAGATATGTTTACACTCGCCGCCGGTTTTCCAACACTCAGAAGTTAAAAAAATCATGAACTTGTATCTGGCATAATGGGTATGTAATTAACTATGCCGGATTTAAATGATTACAATTTCATTCTACTTGTTTGATGATTACAATTTCATTCAACTTGTTTGACGGTTACAATTTCATTCAACTTGTTTGACGGTTACAATTTCAATCAACTCGTCGGTTTCAAACTACTCATGCTATATAAGTGACGGTTTTGGAAAGAAAAATATTCGATCTATTCAATCTCTCCCTATTTTTTTCATCTTCTATACCAAAGCAATGGCTCGTCACAAATCTCGTGATAAACCCAATCCAGAAATACATGTTGATGATGCGGAACAAAGTCCTGAAGAGTCTCCTGGTGAAGCGGACGTAACAGGTTTGATTCGGTAAGTGATGTATAACACAAAGTCTCCTTTTGAATTGAAGTACTTTTAGGGTTTATCCCATAATATATAACACAAAGTCAAACATGCTAGGGTTCATGACGGATTGAAAATTCTGCTTAGGGTTTTGAAATTGAATTCTAGTAAGATGAAATTCTAGTCAATTGAATTCAGTTTGAAAATCAAAAACAAAAAATCACTAAGAACTGTGTAAAAATTTACAGAAAACCGGCATAGATTTATTGCCATTTACGAATGCCGGAAACTATACCGGCACTATCGTATTTTCTTTTTCTATGCCGATTTTCGCTCCCTAAAATTTGTAAATCCCTGGATACGATTCAACCAAAACCGGCGTTCTACGTATTATTCTTTTATATGCCGGTATCTGTTCCGACAGTCAATGTATGGTAACAAATTATACCGGTTTTTGTTTCATACGGCTTAGAATTTTCTATACATAATTCAATATAACCGGCATAGTAGTATTTATTGCCAGGAATGCCGGAAACTATACCAGCACTATCGTATTTTCTTTTTCTATGCCGGTTTTCTCTCCCTAAAATTTGTAAATCCCTGGATACGATTCAACCAAAACCGGCGTTCTACGTATTATTCTTTTATATGCCGGTATCTGTTCCTGCAGTCAATGTATGGTAACAAATTATACCGGTTTTTGTTTCATACGGCTTAGAATTTTCTATATATAATTCAATATAACCGGCATAGTAGTATTTATTGCCAGGAATGCCGGAAACTATACCGGCACTATCGTATTATCTTTTTCTATGCCGGTTTTATCTCCCTAAAATTTGTAAATCCCTGGATACGATTCAACCAAAACCGGCGTTCTACGTAATAATCTTTTATCTGCCGGTATCTGTTCCGGCATTGCGTATATGTCTATTTATCATGCCGGTTTTAAGTGTGTTCCTTTTGTATGCCGACATGTAGTATGTAACTCAATTTAACGTGTTGGAACATAGGTCTCACGCACCAAGAAAGGACAAAGGAAAAGGAAAAGTTGTTGAAGAATCAAAACGTAAGTCTTCTCGACGTAAACGTCAAAATCCGGCTACTGCTAAGGTCACAATTCGTGATCATCCTATAAGCGACTCAACAAGCACTGATGATGATGATGAGTGGGAAACTCCACCAGAACCGGAAATAGCAGGTGGCTCATCCTCACAAGCAGGTGGCTTAGGACAAACTGATGATGAAAAGGCACCCCCTCTTCACTTCCCTGATAAGTTAGAATTGATTCCTGTCCGCAATGATGGCAAACATTGGGGTCAACCGATAAACCCGCAACTTTTATTTTCGTATAAAGACTCTTGGGCTCGTTGGATCTATCAAACTTATGTAAGACGTTTGTATCTTATTATTATATTATTTACCTGTGATCAATTTAATTAAGTTTGTTGTGTTTTTATAGGACCACAGGAAAGCCTGGCGTGTTAGCCGCCATCAACAATCGGATGTGTGGCCTTTGGAGGATGAGTGTCCGGCTGTTCAACGGACCGTCCTTTCATCCAAAAGGATTTATTATACATAACCCTCTCCGCGTGATGCGCCAACTCGGTTACAAGCAGAAAGATCTCACGGATACATCTTATCATAAATATTCTCACGACTTTACTAAATGCCAATCAAATGAGAACCATACTCTGGTATGCTACGACCCCCGAACCAATTCTTGCACATTGGATCGAAAGGGAAGAAGAAGAACTTGTCTTGGATAAGGGTGATTGGGAATTGGGCGAGAACGGTTTGATAGTGAACCAACATTCCTAAACGGGCATCTACAGTACTCACATCCTTATGTTGTACGCCGGGATACGAGAGGTCCCTCCACCACCAAGCCACGTCCCTCCACAACTCTAGATACCGTACCGACTTCTACAAAATCGTTCCGTTGTTGGTGCGTTCATTACTATTCTCTTAATCTATATCTATCAACTTATAAAATTGTACATACTAAATACATGCTTTGAAAAATCCGTTAACGGCGTCGTGAATTGGAAACTTGGCAAGGTTCTTTAAGAAGAAGACCAAGAAAGGAGAGTTGCTTGACCCCGGAAAGAAATGGAGAACGTCATCAAAAAGATAGACCAAATAGAAGATCTTTGAGGCAAAAGACTTGTGGGGAGAAAAGAAGAAGAGGGTATACAAGAGGCCAAGAACCGAGTGATCTTGTGATTCTTTGATAGTATTAGTTTGGTTTATGTTTGTTTGTGTGGATTTGTAAACTTTGAACATCTTTGCTTCATTTGTTTTCGGTTTGGAACATCTTAACTTTACATTTGGTTTGTTTACACTTTGCGTATGTTATTTTATGGTATTAGGTCTTTGCTTATCCGTGTACTTAAGTTGTTATTCCAGCACAAACGAGAACATATTTTTCAACGCGCAGATGACGAGCAACGCGTAGTAAAGTTTGAATTAAATCACAATGGCACGTACATGGCATATGGTTTAATGATTACAATTCAAACTTCCAAAAAAAAAAAGGTGGCGTATTAGTAAACCACATTAATCCAAATTACTCATCATCGCTTCCACACGTATGAAGTTGCAACTCCTCCTCTTCAACAGGTTTCTTTGATAAGGCCAAAGCATCCCATAATTAGTGATTCTCCTCATTCAACGCCATCCATTCCTTCCATATATTTGGATCTAGTTCCTTGTTTTTAACCATCCCACAAACAGGTGGCAATGGACAATTGTCCTTGAGTTTAAGAATGACGAAATGATTGCCGTTCACGTACGCCAAAACAACTCTTCTCGTCTTAAGGGATTCCTCGCATTTTTGCTATTTTGGTGTAAATGTAGTGACTACGGTGGGGGTAAAATAATGAACAACACAATTAAATGTATCCGCTACTAGATGCCTACAAAGCGGCATCCTCATCCAATATTGAGAAGGAAGAAATGCCATCTCCTGCTCGGGTCCTAACACTTGAGCACACATATCATCAAACACCTCGTCGTGACCAACCAATTGCTCATAGAAGCTCCTCTTCTTCACAAGTTGATCGGCCATCCTCATCCTAGCATATCGGCATGGTGTCATTCCTTTACTAACAGCCGTCTCGAAGATTCCTAATTGTTCAGTGACGGCATGATAGCCACTATTTCCATCTCTATCGACATCATCCGTGTACACAACAAACTCGCGAATAACCTCAGGAAGTTGATCTATGTAAGACTCTATCTTCGTATGGTAGTGTCTATAAGTTCTACCCGTTTGCGAATCCTTATACATCGTCATATTACCAACTTTTAGCTTAATTATATCCAAACCATCCTCTGCAATCTCTACCCTCCAAATGTCTTCGGTATGTGACGGGAGATTATACTTCCTTGGCCTACCCCTACGCCTTTTCATTTGAACCTAAGATACATCGATTTGTTGGTGTAGGTTCGGAATGCTCACCTTGTTGCCCTTGGTTGCTTAATGTTGGTACCTTCGGCGGCCTTCCTCTTTTCTTTTGAACCTCGGATACATCAACTATTGGTGTAGGTTCGGAATGCTCACCTTGTTGCCCTTGGTTGCTTAATGTTGGTACCTTCGGCGGCCTTCCCCTTTTCTTTTGAACCTCGGATACATCAACTATTGGTGTAGGTTCGGAATGCTCACCTTGTTTTCCTTGGTTGCTTAATGTTGGTACCTTAGGCGGCCTTCCCCTTTTCTTTTGAACCTCGGATACATCAACTATTGGTGTAGGTTCGGAATGCTCACCTTGTTTTCCTTGGTTGCTTAATGTTGGTACATTTGGCGGCCTTCCCCTTTTCCTTTGAACCTCGGATACATCAACTATTGGTGTAGGTTCGGAATGCTCAACTTGTTGTCCTTGGTTGCTTAATTTTGGTACCTTAGGGGGCCTTCCCCTTCTCCTTTGAACCGCGGATACATCGACTATTGGTGTAGGTTCGGAATGCTCACCTTGTTTTCCTTGGTTGCTTGATGTTGGTACATTTGGCGGCCTTCCCCTTTTCCTTTGAACCTCCGATACATCGACAATGGGTGTAGGTTCGGAACTCGTCGATTGTTGTTGACTTGATATCGGTTCCTTCCTCGGCCTACCCCTTTTGTTTGGAACGGGCATTTCAGCGAATCTTGCTTCTGAAATCTCACTTGCACATAGATCTCGTTTTTTAGTTTCCGCGAGTTCCTCTTCACGTCGAGTCATTTGTTTTAACTCTTTTCTTTGTTTCTTCCTTGCAATTTTAGTTTGTGGTCTACCCGCCGTATCTCCCTTTCTTGGCTCTTCACTTTGTGCTATCCATGGCCGTGTAATTAGTCTTAGTTGGCTCCACAATACTTGTCGGGTAGCCGAGTTGCCACGTGAGTAAGCTTCATAAAATTCTAAAGCCTCCTTTGTATCCCATGGTGATTGGCCGGGAGCTTCGGTATGGGGAAGGTCGAAAGATAATTGCTTCCAAAAAGGATCAATAACATCAATAGGTATCAGTGTTTCATACTTCACAGGCATATGACGACACGGAATCCCCAATGAAGACATGTCGGGACAAATACACACATCACCCGGTTTTCCGTAAATTTTGTCATATTGCATTTGTCTCATCATATGGTTTATTGCCCAACGGGAGAAGTTAAACTCTATTCCTTGGAGAAACTTAGTATGTTGAAGAAAGTGAGTCATCCTTTCCATTGAGATTTTCTCAAAAGCCTTCTTGATCCTATCGATATCGGCCTTAAAGTGTTGCTCCATTGCCTCGGTGACCGTAACCACGTTTCCCACCGGACCGGATGAGATCTTTAAATCTCCCATGAGAGGACTCGCTATACTAGTTGATTCATTCCGTAATGTCTATAACGATTTGTCCACGCACGCACAAATTTTTCCTTGAACTTACCCAACCAATTATCCCGACAATATGAGACGGCACTTGGATACACTTCGTTATATTTGGCAATAAACGTGTTCAATCTCTTTTCATACATGTCCTCGTTAAGAGACCAATAAACTTTCTCTCAATCCTTTAGAAATTCCAACCACCTTTTATGATTTTCATCGTGTTCTTTGTCGACTCGCTCTTTAATCTTTCCTCTTTCATTTTCTTCTTCTTCGGGTGATAGTTTCTCTTTGCGAACATCTTCCTCTAGTTGAGCAACCATTATCTTCTTAATATAAGCCTTAGAGGGTTCAAACAAAGCATGACAATGTTTTTTCACATTTTTCACCTATATGATATGTACATAGGAAATTTTGTGCACCCGGATATACGTCGGATATGGCATTCATTATTGCGTCAAATTGATCGGTTATGATGATCTTCGGAGAACGATTTTCCGGGAACAATAATTTCAATTGTCGCAATGCCAAATGATAATTGTAATCCCTCTCGTTCTCCATTAAACACCAAGCCAATGTGAATGTTACCTTGTCCGATGTTTGCCCCACGATGTTGAACAACGGCATGTTGTATTTGTTTGTCTTGTAGGTGCAGTCCATCATAAGAACATCACAACACGTATGAGCCAATTGTGAAAGCAAAGGATGCGAAATGAATATTTGAAGCGGCTTGTTGTCCGGACCTCTTTTAATGATACCCGTGTAATTGTGATCCCAAGCTATCTTCTCAAATTCTTGCATAACACTCCTCCCTTCCCATTCCAACCTTCTAATGGTTGCTTGTGCGCTATAAATTGTCTTGAGTGAAGAAACGTTGGTCTTATCCTTTTCCTTGAAGGTTCCGAGAATCACTCTTGGTTTGATACATGCTTTGGTCATCATCTTTACATCCTCGAATTCATCGGGTTTTAGCTTCGCAACTAGGGAGTGACCTTCAAAATCGTTCGGATCGGGGTGGTTGTGACGGCCAAACCACACCTTACATTCCCATTCTTTTTCTTCTACTTTTGAACCTCTTAGATAGAATACAAGCTTAAAGGGGCAGTCATCCTTCCGCGTAAACTGTCTTGTATACCCTCTTAGTCTTCTTTTCATATACATAACCCTTTCTCTTGTGGCTATTTTTCTCATTGTATTTTCCACTTCTCTCAAACCATCTCAAAACGAACATCTGAACGTTGGGAATTCCTCACTAAGACACACATGTTATTAAGATCCGTCGCTTTTGCCCAAGAAATTGCTTCCTTTTCATATTTTATTCCCTACATAAGGACAACATTATGGAGATTACAAGCAAATCCCAACATAAAATTGTAAAAACTAGGTGAAATAATTGTTTGGTAACATACCCGGCATTTTATAGTACTCGACGTATCCCGATGGAGCGGTTTGGAGTTTGGTTGATCGTTGTAGGTAACAATCTAAGGAATGAATGAAAAGCAAATTGGATTAGTTCAAAACCGGCATTGTCGATAAGTAAAGTACACTGCCGGGATTAAGAACCGGTATAAATGGTAATTGACTCTTTATACCGGTATTAGGTTCCGGCATACAAAGTTAAAAGAAACAAATGCCGGTATTTAAGTTCAAAATATCATTAGCTTTTGCATGTTATTCATGTAAAACCGGCATCCTCGACATTTAAGTTTCTATGCCGGTATCTTAAACCGGCATTCGATGTCATGTACTCACACTGCCGGTTTGAATATTCCTTAGAATATTCGCTGGTAGGTAAAAATTATAAATGTGTATCGGCATTCAATCTTGGTTTGAATACCACGCCGGTATGTTCTTGAATACTGGGGGATATTTAGTCCTGGCATACAAATATCTATGAATACAATGCCGGTTACATGATACCGGCGTAGGATTCATACAACGAGCATCTTGGTACTAAGGTTTTTTCGAGACAAAAATGGCGGTTTCAAAAAAAAAAAATCAAATTTTCAACCTCTTGAAGCATTACTGTGTGTTGGGGTTGCTTGTATCTTTGAACATGTTTACTTTCTTGAGTTGGTTCTTCACAAAACATTTCATGGTCAAGAAAATAATGATTCAAAGGTGTTGGTTCATCATACAACAATTGTGAGTTGTTATCATTAATCGAAGATTGAAGATATGATTGTTGTTGTAATTGAGCTAAAGATTCAAGCAATTGCAAGTCTCTCATCACAATCATCTTCCATTTTCAAAAAAAAAAAAAATCTACTCAAAATTTTTTTCCCTCTAAACTAACACACACAAATTCAAATAAACATAAATACACAAATTATATCCCCAAATCATTAATATTTTACTAATCAGGATTAATAACTAATTTTGATTAGGGAGGGTTAGATTAGGAATTAATAATTTAATTATATAAGGGGTAACCCAAATTAGGATATTTGGATCCCTATTTTGTCATTTAGTCATATTCCCCAATTAGATTATATCCCCCAATTACGCGTTCTTTATGAAACCTAAAGACTCATTGAGAATATAGATTATTTCTTATTCTTTGATTGAATAGTTACATTTAATTAAAAATTATAAAATATAGTGAGATTGACACTTGGTGATAGTTCATAGGTTGTTGGTTTTACATATTGGTGAACCTCACAATTATCTCTATATGGCACTTAAAGATGAAAAAGAAACCAGGCATAAAAAGATTTGCAAAAGAAACCCAGCATAAGATTAATAAACAATTAAGTTATTGGAAATGGGGTTTATTTGTTTTTATTTTGGGCCTAAAATACAAGTGGGCCGTGTATACTTCTTATGTTGTCGACCAGGAGAACTTGTTTTAGGTCGAATTAGTTTTGCATTTAGGTTTTACGTGTATATAATAGAAAAAAAAAAGGGAAGGGGATAGGGAGCGGCGATTCTTTTTTGTTCTTTCTATCACTTTCTCCTTGTGGTGAAAGATGTAAAAGAAATCGAAATGTTGATGCAGAACAAATGCTAGTGATTGGTAGTTTTAGGTGCTATATTATTCATTTTTCGTTTGGAATTAACATATGATTAGTTGGATCGGTGCTTAATACTGTGATTTTGGATTGCAATTTGAGGTAGGCACAACACCATTTCTTAAAACTGTTCTGATTAAATGCTTTTAAAATTATTGATTCATGATTTTGATGTGATTGTCATTGTGAACATGATTATCTTTAACATATGTTGACGGGATACGAGATATCCTTGGGAATGGATTTAATTCCCTAAGCGCACGTGGGGCTCCCTGGGACGAGCGGTTGATCATTTTGATGGGATACGAGATATCCTTGGGAACAGATTTGATTCCCTAAACCCATGTGGGGCTCCCTGGGGCGAGCAGTGGATTGAATTATTAATTTTTTTATATATTGGCTCCCTGGGGCGAGCGGTTGATTGAATTATTTATTTTTATAAATTGGCTCCCTAGGGCGAGCAGTTAATTGAATTATTTATTTTTATATATTTTTGCTTCCTGGGGAGAGCGACTGATTGAATTATTTATTTTTATGTATTGGCTCACTGGGACGACCAATTGATTGAATTATTTATTTCTTTTGATATTGGACCCCTTGGGGTGAGCGAACATTTGTGTTTAACAGGCTCCCTGGGGCGAACGAGTTTTATTTTTATTTAAGCAGGATTATAGAGGGCGAGCAGTATTTTAATGATTTGTACAATCTTATTAGGTAAGGGTGGCTCTAATGGTTTTGACCATGTTTTATTCAGTGAATTGTTTGATGAACTACGGTCGTGCTTGATCCTTTGGGTACGTAGGCAGCCGCATGTCGGTTCAGCACTTATTATCATAAAAAAATTTGTGTTGTTCTATAAATTTGATTGAATATAAATATTAATGATTTTTGATGCTTAAAGTTGTCATGTATGCCTAAAATTCTATTTCAAGATGCAATTGATCTTAGTTTCAAGTTGTAAAATATTGTATGGTTGAGTTGACTTCTTATCATTTTAAAATACTAATATAATTTGGCATGATTCTTTTTGTAATAAATGTAAAACATCTTAGGTGACGTTTGATAAAAATTTCAGAATTTTCTGAGTTCCATAAGTATTTTTAAAACAATTGTTTCTCACTGTAATAAATTCAGACGTTTTCTGACAGATTCAACTATATTGAAGTTTTCCTGTTTTCAAACTTTTCTATGGCATGCTTTAGGCTTTGGTACCTTCTTTAAACTTGAAGATATTTATTTTTAATTTTTAAATGGTAAACTAAATCTGATTTAGAGTTGTGAGTGATTTTATACGATTCTTATAAAATGAACTATCTTTGTTTTTCTTTTCTGCAGTTCTGGTCCACTACATGTTTGACTGTGGTCATAATGACTTTAAATTAAACTAAAAATTATAGAAAATTTAGGAATGGAACTATAATCAGTTAGGATTCAGAATGTATACTTGTAATAATTTTTGGATTTAATTTGTGCTCCGTAAAATTCTTGGAGTGAACTGATGTCTGTTTCATTTTTACGTTTGTTCCACAAAAATATGACTCTTTTGTATTGAATCTGGAACGTTTAACGGAGAAATTAATTTGGCTAATGCTACCCCGCACGACAGCGTGGGGAAGTATTATAAGCTAGCAACCTTTCGCTCGTTGGATCAGAAGACCATATCATCTCGCACGGTACAGCTGTAAAACAAAAAAATGATTTGCAAAGAAGTCCTTTTTATCTGTTAGCTTTAGAAATAAACACCTTCTTCCGTAGATCTCTGTCTATTCTTTAGCTATTCATTCTAACCTTTCTTTCCCCATTTTCCTTCGACTAAAAAAAAAAAAAAAAAATCCTCCCAATTCTTTTTGGTGGGGAAACTTGAATTGAAGCAAAAAGAAAAGAAAAAAAGTGAACCTTAATTTGAAAACTAAAAACCTACATCTGAATTGGTTTTTAATGATGATGATTTGATGATAAACTTAAAGAAAAATGAGTGTTGCTGTACTTTCATGGCTACCCAGTACCCACATCAACTTCCAGGAGCTCCACATCTTTGTTATTTGTCTCTCCATGTACTTCAATTAACTGGTGTTGTTTTAATTTCTGCATTTTTTTAATGAATCAATTACTTGGTGATTTAGCAATTACTAGGTTTTGTAAAGAAGAATTTTAGATTTTCGGTGGAAAAGTGTTGTTGTGTGATAGGATTTGATTTTCAATTTTGTCCGAGTGTTGTTAAGTTAGTGGTGATTTGGGGTTTGAAGGTCTTGAGGAAATTTGGGGTTAGATCAAAGAACGATTTAATTGAAAGTCGAACTTGATGTTAAATAAGGTGAAATGTCCATACCATGGTGAAATTTTTGAAATGGGTGCATGATGTTGCTAGTGACTGAAATAGTGGCGCAGTGGAATTCCCCCTGATGTTAAACAAGGAAGAAGGGGTGGTTTTGTTGCAGGGACCTGCAATCTTAAGGAAAAAGACTTGAAGGGGCTGCCTATAATTAATTATTAATTTGATAACTCATCAATCTAATCTTTGCTAATCTGTTGGTTAGATAATATAATCTAACGGTAGAAACCCCGCTAGCTCATAAAGCTTATGTACACGACAGTGCGGGACAGCACTGCCCAATTAATTTTTATGCTAAATTAGAGTTTGCTAGGGTTTATGTGGATTAAAAATATTGTCAAAGTAACGGTTAGATCTTTCTAAATGAATTTTTATGTATCCGCTGCGTTAGGATTTCTGATTTGAACATAAATAATCTTGCCCAAAATCGCTCAGCCAACTAATAAATTTTCAAAGACGAAACATCAAAACGCCGCGTCCCATCTAAGACAAAAAGAGGGGGAGTAGGTACGTTTTATGCCCTCCCCAACCCAACCAAATTTCACTCCAACACCGCCACATGACGTGCTTCAACTATTCCACTTCTTGGAAAATTAAGGGAGGAGCAGGCGCGTTTTACACACGTGCCATGCCCACCCAACCTAGGCAAAACATCAAACGCCACGCTCCATCTAAGACAAAAAGATGGGGGAGTAGGCACATTTTACACCCTCCCCAACCCAACCCAACCCAATTTCACTCCAACATCGCCACATGACGCGCTTCAACTATTCCACTTCTTAGAAAACTAGGGGGTGGGGGGAGTAGGCGCATTTTACACAAGTGCCCTTCCCACCCAACCTAGGAGAAACATCAAAATCCGCGCTCCATATAAGACAAAAAGAGGGGGAGTAGGCACGTTTTACACCCTCCCCAACCCAACCCAATTTCACTCCAGCACCGCCACATGGTTCTCTTCAACTATTCCATTTCTTGGAAAAATTAAGGGGGGAGCAAGCGCATTTTATACACGCCCGGCCACCCCACCCAGGCGCAATATCAAACGCCGCGTTCCATCTAGAAAAAAAAAAGTAGGGGAAGTAGGCGCGTCTTTGAACCTCCCCCAACATCTTCCAAAAAGAGGGGGAAGGCGAGTTTTGAACCTCCCTTGACATCTTTCACAAAAAAAAAGGGGGAAGGAGAAAGAGACAAACGTGTTTAAAGTTCCCAATGACAAATAATACAACAAGCAACCAGAGTCACCACAAAAAAAGGGGAACCATCTATTAAAAAAATAATAAATAAAAAAGATAGGAAAGAGAAGAGAAGGAGAAAACAATATAACCACCTAAAAAAAGAAAAAAAAAAGAGAAGCGACTACACCAGAAATCAACCCTTTAGCCGGCGATCAACACACGATAACGGGAAATATCTACATCCGGAGTCTCCACCATTAAGCGCGCCTCCTCAAACTGAACATTAGCCAGAGCCAAGTCTCGATCAGCTTCATCTACTAACTAGTGGATATCCTTCATGATTTTACTTTAACTTGTGCCCCCGCACGAACGAGGGAGTATCTTCATGCTCATCATAATCCTTACGTGCCTTGTCTTGACGAAGCTTTATAAGGGTCCATAGCATACCCACCTCCTCCCTCAACACCAACAAGCGCGCCACTTCGTCCTGAAGATAAGACAGAGATATGAGCGCATACACTTCTGTCAGGGTCAAGGTATATCTGAGGATCTACAGAGTCGCTTGATCATAAATATGAAGGCGAAAATAGGCTATGGCGCGATATATAGTGGTGGTCATTATCATGGACTCCCTGAACAGTTGATTAGACGCGTGATGAGTGGTGATAGCATCATCCAGCGCACGCTGGACTTCGAGTGACACGTTCCCGGACGGTTCAGTTCTCTGAGCAGTTTGGTACCCCTCATATTGTTCATCAAACTTTGCGCGCATAGAGTTCCTGTTCACCTCTCTCTGATCTCGAAGCGCCCCGATCTAAGCTTTCGCAAGTAGGAACCGCGCTAATTCATGACGTTTGAACAACGTCGTAGCTAACGCGAGGACATGTGTTAAGGTTAACACATAGCCGTGAAGGGTGTGAGCCATTTGAGCGAGATATCAATATGAGGGGACGAGTGTTCAAAAGCAAAGGTGAAGATGAGACTGATGACCAGAACAGGAACTAAAAAAACCATCTATATATATGCAGGGCGGTGACGACGCAGTAACCTCCTGTACCTGGCGGTGCATGTCAAGATATATGGCAGCTTATAACGGGGACTCCGAGGTGGCATCATCGAAGGAAAATTAATCAATATCGAAGAGAAGGATTTAAGGTAAGAAATAATATGACCACCGGGTCTTTTGACAATTGACCCAATAGTCAGGGGACTAATGTTGATACATGGAAAATTAAAGGGCCTTAGCAGGAATAGGGAACCCCTAAAGGGAAGGTAAAACCCAAGATGAAACATTGGGGACTAGATCCCAATCCCACTAATAAATGCCCATGAGATAGAAAGGATAAGTGGGAATTATTAGGAAAGGAGAAGGTTGTATTAGAGAAGGAGTGACATTAGTAGTAATTAAGGAGGTTTAGGACATGTGGCATGATGTCATAAAAGCAAGCGGTTTTTGGAAAATCTACAAACAACGGAAAGCAAGTTCTCTCTCTTACCATTCCTAGAAAAGTATTGTCATTAGGTGTGACTAGGACGGGTAGGACCAAAATCAGATTCACCCCTCAACAGCATGCACATGGAAGCTACTAGTATGGACATTGATGCATTGCCACAACCTACTGGTCAACAAGATATTATAATTTGTACGCCAAATCGAAAAGGTCTTTTCTCGGTCAAGTCGGCAAGGAATGTGCTAAGAACTCACTGGCCAATTTCGCGTGAAGCTTGTCTTATTTGGAGGAGAGTTGTGCATCCGTCTTTAGGTTCACTTGCTTGGAAGGTTATTAACATTAACTGTTGCGCTACACAAGACAAGCTTGTTTCCAGATTTAAGCTGGAAATCTTGTCGTGTTGTATGCTTTGCAAGAGTGCTTCAGAATCTATGCACCATATTCTTTGGGACTGTTCTTTTTCGCAAAGGTGTTGGAACTGGATTGTAAATATTTTTGAACTGCAACCAATGGCAGTTTTGCTTGATTCTTATAAAGTTACAAAAGGAAAAGATTAGGATAGTTAAGGATTTGTGGCTGGTTGCTAATCTAGCAATAAGGGTTGAGTTGTGGTTATTGCGAAATAAGATGATGTTTGAAGATGTCAAGGCTAAACATGACTCAAATCAACATGAAGGTTTATCAAGGTATCCACGAAAATTCCAAGAAAAATACTGGCCATATGTTTAATTCTTGCCAAGATTTGTGTATTTTGGAGTATTTTAAGGTAGCACATAGGTCTGTGAGACAAATTATTCTGAAAGAGTGTATTTGAAGGCCTCCTGAGATTGATGAAATTTTGATTTGCCGGAATAGGCCTCCATGGGGAATCTGGGACCAGTTGGATTAGGCATAGTTGCAAGAATTAGGGGTTGTGAAGTTATTGGAGCATTGTTCATAGGGTTTGGCTCTAGAACCAATTATATGGCGGAAGTTGAAGCGATAGTTATCGGATTGGAATAGGCTAGGCAATTTGGCTACATAAAGGTCTGTATTAGGTCAAACTCCAAGAGCGCGGTGCTGCTAATCAGGCAGACTATGTACCATGGATGTTGCGTCAGCAATGGTTAACATTTTTTTTTCCGAAAAAAAGGTAAGCCTAAGAATATATATATTGATAAAGTCGATCTGGGAAATCGAAAATTGTAAAGAAAATTTTCAAGATTATGCAAAAGTCATTTAATTTGTAGTGTCTCCACCAATTCTTCCCTATCAATATCCCTTCAGACTTAAGAACAGTTTCAGAGGACCTTCTTCTCTCCCTCGCAACGGGGAGGACCAAACAACTACGGTCAAACTAATTTTGAAAACAAAACCAATATATGTCAAAGCACAAGGGAATGACCGGATCATATCCAACCCAATGTTCATCAGAGCGTGCAAATAACATGAACTTGAGTTTTTAAAGTTTAGATTGCCTAATGCAATCAAGGTAGCAGTAACCTAACCATACGTAACCAAAGTGTCTCAAGTAACAGTGGTAATTTGATGATCTTTAAGTGTCTGTAACGGAACAAATCGGGCTGACTCGGTTTGGATATGTGGTTACACTTGTAGTAATTGACAAACCTTGAGCAAGTAGAATCAGTAGATGTTGTCTTAGTTTTCATTACTATGCCTAAAATAGGTAAACCTAAAATTTGAGGATTAGCATCCAAAAGGATCCCAATCTCACAACTTACATGGATTAAAATAGGAAATTTGAAAACTACCATAAACTTAGGTCTTACATCCGAAAACAAACCAGATCTAAACTTCAATAGTTCCGTAAAACAAACTAGAGACTCTAATTCACTTAAACTTAAAACATTCTAATATACGATCAAAATCCCAAAGAGAAAAGGACCCCAAACTGCAAACCTTAGTTGGATGAGCTGTCGAAGTTAGCCCTGATGTTGTTGTTGCTTCCATTTCTTCGCAGATTTTCTCTGAAGTAGAAGATGATGTTGAAAAAGCGAGGTTCTAACAACCACACCCAATATTTCTGTATGGACAAACTCCAATATAATTCTGAGAGCACCAACTAATAAAGAAAGCTCAATCAAGAAATATATCCAAGAGATGTATCTCTGTTTCACAATGTAATCAGCATATCAAACAGATAGAAATCCGTGAGCCTGATTATTATGTGAAACAACTTGAATGGTATGAAAGACCAATGTTCAAGTGTCAATTAATTTATATCAACAACCAAAGGTTCGATTATCTAATTGATTGAACTTACGCACAACCTGTGATATTCCAATTATACTAACAAATATAATGCGGAAAAGAAATAACACAGACACCAGAAATTTTATTAACTAGGAAACCGCAAATGTGGAAAAACCCCGGGACTTAGTCCAGATTGAACACCACACTCTATTAAGCCGCTACAGACACTAGCCTACTCCAAGTTAACTTCGGACTAGAATGTAGTTGAGCCCTAACGAATCTCACACTGATCAAGGTACAGTTGCGTTCCTTACGCCTCTTGAACCACGCCGGATTTTGCGCACTTGATTCCCTTAGCTGATCTCACCCACAACTATGAGTTTCTTCGACCTAAAGTCGAAGACTTAATAAAAAAATATGTATCACATAGAAAAGTCTAAATCTGTCTCCCACAGATATACCTACGAGTTTTGTTCCGTATTTTGATAAATCAAGGTGAACAATAACCAATTGATAAACCGCACTTAAATTCCCGAAGAAAAGCCTAGTAATATCAATCACCTCACAATAATCTTAATCGATTAACGAAACAAGATATTTTGTAATCACAAACGATGAGATGAAGGTCTTTGTGACTCCTTTTCAATCTTACCTATCGGAGAATAAATCTCGAGCAAATCTTAAAGAAGATAATACTCAATCACAATAGAAAACAACAAGATCGGAATACGCAACTACGAAAAATAGTTGGATCCGCTTCACAATCCCAATGAAGTCTTTAAGTCGTTAACCTCTCGGGTTTAAGAAAACCTAAGATTAAAGGAGAATCGACTCTAGTCGCAACTAGTATCACACAAGAGGTGTGGGGATTAGGTTTCCCGGTTTCTAGAGTTCTCCTTTATATAGTCTCCAAATCAAGGTTTGAAATCAATGCTACCATGGTAACAAAGCATTCAATATTCACCATTAGATGAAGACGCTAATATCTTTCAACCGTTAGATCGAACTTAGCTTGTCATACACAAATAAAATGTACCAACGTTTGGATAAAGGTAATCGTACATAAACATGTACACTTAGTTGGTTCAACAATAGTTAACCGAGGTTAGCAATATGAACACTTTCATATCAACCTTATTCATCTTTATCACAACTAGTTCAAATGACTAAAATGAAACTAGTTAGAGAGTTGTTCAATTGTATATATTCTCATAGAAGTATACAAGACACAATTGAAGCAAAATCGATATTGATTCGCTCGAATCGTTTCATGAACACTATATTCACGGTTTGCAAAAGTTTGCATTCCTTAATATATAAGTTTATTAGTCATGAACAAACCGATTTTAGAACATAACCTACTCAAGTACTCAAACGGGTACGCATACTTAAGTAGCCGGACTGAGTTTGGTTTCGCTAGTACGCGAACGTGTACGCATACTACCAACCTCAGTTGAATTCGGAACTTGGACTTACGCCGGTACGCGTACGGGTACACATACTCGAGTTCGGACTTCCATTCACTACCCAATACGCGGACGGGTACGTATACTATGGTTCCCGGACTTGGACCTTACACAAATGTGAATACACACATTATGTTTATATCCAATCATGGTTATATGTTATAAAATCTCATTTCAATCATTGAAACATTCTTAGAAGATGATAGATGTCTCACACAACTATTAGCGCCAAGGCAATTTTCAAGTGATCGAATGATCAATAATAAACATTTCGAGTCTGCAACAAATGACTGTCTCACACAAATCATGTAAGATGTTGCAAGGAGATTTTTACATGATCATCTTTTGACTTGCGTCAATAATAAAATATGAACTTGGTTAAAGCGAAAGCTTACCATCACATATTTCGAGAAATAGATAAGCGAGATACACTCGGCTCGAAATATCAAATGTGTATAATTGAAGTCTATATAGCAATACGAATTTTGTCTCAAATAGGAGATAGAGTAGATAGACTTTTGAGTGATAGATGAGTTCAAGTCTCCACATACCTTTTGTTGATGAAATTCGACAAGTTCCCTTGAGTAGTTCCTCGTCTTCATTCGATGAACACTGTGAAGTCTAAAAGCTCAACTACACTTTCTATCCTAATCCGAGACTTAGCTATAAGTAGACTAGAAATCAAGACTTATATTTTTGGCAACTAAACTTGACAAACAATCTTGAGATAGCAACGCTTGCGAGTTCGACAGAGCAGTGCTCTAACAGACGTGGTCCGAGTTCTTTGTTGTGATAGATCACAACCCATAATTGCTCCAGCAGGTATAAATCCAAGTAGAAAAATGAAAAACAATCAATAAACCCAGGACCAAAAGTAAACCCGAAATGATAACTAACATTAGATTAACTAAGCACATAAACAAGATCAAAAGAAAGTAGAGTGATCGGTGGTGATTGATATGAGCAGAGAAGGATCAGGAAGATGATGTTTTCGTTGAGAGAATAGTTTTGGAGAGAGCAAAGTTTGGAAAGAACATGTTATTTTAATTTATTTTTTAAAGGTATTAGCATATAACTCAGACTCATTTTTTTTTTTAAACTTTCAATGTATCGATAACAATAAAAATTAAAATCCGACTCTAATTAATTAACTAACAAAACGAAACTGTAGATAACAAAGCATTATTTTAAATACAAATTAAAAGATAATTTTAACATTATACACTTTGAAATACAAAAGACATCAGCACAAAATTTCAAATATAAAAGTATATTACATTAACCATAGCTGAAATACATAGAGAAGTAACTTTTTGATAGGTATGGAAAACACCTTATTTATGATCTATAGGTTATATGCTTTCTTTGATTTATCTTGTTAAATATGTATTTTATATTTGTTTTTGAGTATTTAGGTACTTTGGAGTAATGCGGAGGAAGAGAATAAGAAATCATATATCCAAATGGAGAAAGAATGGCAGAATGGTTACTTCACAAGCAAGTATTATTGGGAGCCGATCCAAGGTTAAGGAGAAACTCTCTTGGAGGAGTAATAAAGATAGACCAACTGCATATTATTCATCTAATGATGAACCTACATCGCTGATCCTTACCAATCGAAACAAAGCGGAGGAATCAAATTGATCAGGAAGTTTTCCTACTTATAACACTGATTTTTCAGGAATGGGTGTGCGATCTCTCGGTATTTCAGCGTTCCCTTTTTTTTCCGTACCATGGAGAAAATCTTTGTGTTCATTAGTGGCTAAGATCCCGAATTTTCCCGTCCGGCTGTTTCATTGATTTGTTGTATGTTCTGGGCATTTTTGAATTTGAGGTTTAATGTTTGAAAATGAAAGTGCTTGACAGTTAAATGTTTTCTGAGTGAAATCTTCATCCAGACTAATTGCCATGTCCCCATGCTAATAAAGTAGTTGTAGTGATTGTGTTGAGTTGTCCCCATGCTAATAAATTAGTTGTGGTGATTGTGTTGAGTTCTCTCAGCGTCTGTTATATCCTTGTAAGTTAGCGTTTCCATGTAATGATAAACAACTGGCTCGGCGTGAGCCTTGGACCTTAGTTAACATCTCTAGTTAGAGTGTTATATATTGTAAGAAGAGGTATCATGGGGACAAGGGAATAAGAAATCATCCAAATGGAGAAAGAAGGGCATAATTTTTACTTCACAAGCAAGTGTTATTGGGAGCCGATCCAAGGTTAAGGAGAAACTCTCTTGGAGGAGTATTAAATAAGAAAGATCACCTGCATATTATTTATCTGATGATGAACCTATACCTCTGATCCTTACCAATCGAAACAAAGATGATGAATCAAATTTATCAGGAAGTTTTTTTGCTTCTAACACAGCTTTTTCAGGAACAATTTGCGATCTCTCGGTATTTCAGCATTCTCTCGGTATTAGGGCTTATTTTTTGAATATATATTTTTTTAAATGTATTAGCATATAACTCAGACAACGATGGAAAACTGACAACTTGTGATCTTGTTGTATTGTTTCGATCTCGTATCCATACAGACGATCACACAAAGTGTGAACCCGATCTGTTGTATTGTCCCGACTTTGTCCATAAACGATCACATTCGGTAAAGGACTTATAGGTTGATATTCGAATGATTGTGGTGTATTTGGGTACCCTCGTCTATTCACAGAATTTAAGTTATGACCTTCAACACTTTGGATCCTCACAGATCATATAATTCAGTCATTTTCATATTCCAAAATCATTTTACAAAACATAGTTTGTGAGAAACAAAACCAAACAAGGCAGGTAAGCCAGGATCAACAAAAGATCCATTCATTTCTCAAGGTGTTTCATAACTAAGTTAAATGGCCATGTTTTGGTTGTAAAAGACAACACCAAATAATTTAACATCATTGCACAACGTAGAGAGGTTAGGATCAACAAATGACTCATCAATTTATGAAGGTTTTTCATAAATAAGTTAAATTGCCATGTGAAAAAGCGGGGGTCTAACAACAAAACCCAATATTTCGTTCGGAAATCTGTATGGACTAACTCCAATATAATTCCAAGAGAATCAACTAGACAGACAGACTCAATCAAGGAAAGATATCCAAGAGTTATATCTCTGTTTTTCAATGTAATCAGTAAATCAAACAGATATGAATCAGTGAGTCTGATTATTATGAGAAACAACTTGGACGGTATCAAAAACCAATATCCAAGTGTCAATCAATTTAAAAACCAAAGGTCGGATTTACCAATTGATTGAACTACGCACAACCTGTGATATTTCAATCATATAAACAAATATAATGCGGAAAAGAAATAACACATGCGCCATAGATTTTGTTAACAAAGAAACCGCAAATGCAGGAAAATCCCAGGACCTAGTCCAGCTTTGAACACCACACTGTAGTAAGCCTCTACATACACTAGCCTACTAAAAGTTAACTTCAGACTGGAATGTAGTTGAGCCTTAACCAAGTCTCACGCCGATTAAGGTACAGTCGCGTTTCTTACGCCTATGAATCCCAACAGGACTCTACGCACTTTATTCCATTAATTGATCTCACCCACAACCAAGAGTTGCTACGACCCAGAGTCGAAGACTTAAAGAATAATCTGTCTCACACAGAAAAGCCTATTCGATAGATAAATATGTCCCCCACAAAAGTACCAATGAAGTTTTGTTCTGTCTTTTGATAAATCAAGGTGCACAGGAACCAATTGATAATATGGCCTTATATTCCTGAAGAACAACCTAGAAATATCAATCACCTCACAATAACTTAACTATATGGTAGTAGAACAAGTTATTGTCGAATCACAAATAATGAGACGAAGAGCTTTATGATTACTTTTTATATCTTACCTATCGGAGATAAATCTCAAGCAAATCTTAGATAAGATACCATAGAACAAGTATGATCATAATACGCAACTACAGAGAAATAATTGGATCTGGCTTCACGAATCCTAAATGAAGTCTTCAAGTCGTTAACCTATAATAGTTTTGGAAAAACCTAGGTTAAAGGAGAATCGACTCTAGTCGCAACTAATACACATGAAAGTGATGGGATTAGATTTTCCAGTTGCTATAGTTTTCCCTTATATAGTCTTCAAATCAGGGTATCTTAGTAACAAAGCAATCAATATTCACCGTTACATGAAAACCTGATTTAAGATTCAAGCTAAGTTTGCTTCAAACAAAAGCAATATCTCTCCACTGTTAGATAGCCTTAGCTTGTTACACACAAATGAAATATACATTCGTTTAGATATGGGTAACCGTACCTAAATGTATATATTGAGTTGGATCAACAATAGTTAACCGAAGTTAGCCATATGAACACTTTTGTCTTAACCACATTCATCTAACAATTATAGATCAAATATGATAATCAATCAAACATGAAAGATAATCAAATGAATCTAATTTTGTTACCCATAGAGTTTTTCAATTGTTCATCATTGAATATAAATGTATATGAACCAATTGAAACAAAATCAGATTGATTCTTAGTCATACACTGTACTTATTATAAAAATAATTTCATGAGCATTAAGCCACGGTTTGAAAAGATTGCATTCCTTAATTTATTAATGTATTTGTTCATGAGTATGAAAACTTACTTAACCGATTTTAGAACTTTAAGCACTAAGTTTGCAAACGGGTACGCCAACTATAGTTCCGGACTTTTGGTCTTGTCCAGCTGTTTGCAAACGGGTACGCAAACTACGATCTGGACCTAACTCGGGTAAAACCGTTCGCATATTGGCATGCAAACTTTTCCCGGACTTCTCAGTTAAAACTGTTCACATACAGGTATGCAAACAAGGTTTCCGGACCTGAATCATACCAAATAGTTTGCATACGGGTATGCATACTATGTTGTATCCAGACAAGGGTTAATTGTTCACAACTCCCATTTCAATCATTGAAACATCCTTAGAAGACGAGAATGGTTGTCTCACACATACCATTAGCTTATAAGTAATTTTCAAGTGATTGAATGATCAATACGAAACTTTCTGATTCGACATCAAATGATTGTCTCACACAAATCATGTAAGATGTTTCAAGGTGATTTTCACATGATCATATATTGACTTATTATTTAGTTTCCAACAAATAAATTTTTTCCAACTAAACTCGTCAAGAATAATGATGAATGTAGCTAAAGCATAAAAGCTTCCAACACATATTTCGAGAAATAGATAATTAAGCGAGTTATACTCGGCTCGAAATATCAAATGTGTATAATGTAAAACTCTATATAGCTACACGACTTAGTCTCATTAGGAGATAGAATAGAATAGACTTCTGAGTGATAGATAAGTTTTAGTCTCCACATACCTTTTGTTGATGAAGTTCCTCCAAGCTCCCCTTAGTAGATCTTCGTTTTCAATCGATGAACGCCATGAAGTCTAAAGCTCAACTACACATTTTATCCTAATCCGAGACATAGCTATAAGTAGACTAGAAATCAAGACTTATAGTTTTGATCATCTAAACTTGAAAAACAATCTTGAGATAGCAACGCTTGCGAGTTCGACCGAGCACTGCTATAACAATCTCCCCCTTTGTCAATTTTAATGACAAAAACTATCAATACATATGGATTACAAAATAAATAAACTTTGTAGCTTCTTATCCAACATGCTGGATTTCCTTGGTTCTTCAACATTCCTTGAATTCTTTGTCACTCCAAGTACTTCCAGCGATTCTAAACGTGTTCAACTCAGTATCATTGTTGTTGAAGATCCGCAACTATAACAATAATCAACAAGATGTTTTTTTATTGTTATATAGTGTCATAGTATTATTACACAACATCAAAGTCCAATTATATCACAACTTTGACAATAATAATACTATGGTGATATGTATCTCTCCTCCTTAGTCAATACTTCATTTCACAATGAAAAACACTAACCCTTACATAATGATCCGTAAACCATATGTATGTAGTGGGAACTACAAAACAATTCTCCCCATTTTTGTCAATATAAATTGGCAAAGGTACGAAAACTAACGGGATCATAATGAAGTTCTCAAAGAGATTATTCATGACTAAAATAGAACATATCAACTTGGTTTGGATGATTTCACATAGTCGAAACTTAGTGTATTCATTAAGGAGTTTATAAAGATACAAGATAACTCCTACAATATTCCACAGCCGCACTCCCCACAAAGATTTGTCAATTAAGCACAAGTTCAATTAAGAAATCTCCCCCATGATATGTTATTCCTAAAGGAACAACAAGAGCGACCTTACTTTTACAAGAAAGTAAGGATTTCTTTGGAAATTAACAAAATAAATGAAACATGAATTTGTATCCTGTAAACTCGAATAAATTAATCACAAGAAGGCCTTATAGATTAATTTAATCGGAAACGCTCAACATAAGAAAACTTACGGAGGCCATACATCACTTTCACATAGAAGTGGATCAGGGAAATATTAATACTGCGGAATATACAAAAGTTCATTCTATCTTTTATCAATATTTGCATAAAGACACAATAGATTTAACTTTTGAACATATATGAGATAATCTTAGTTCACGTACGTAAACAAACATATCCCATAAAATATTTTTGCAATATATATAACCAATAAAGATTAAATACTGCAAAATCATCTTCCAAATAACTTAGAATTTAAATAAATAAATCTAAAAACATTGCAAGATGAAAATCGTTGGCAATAGCTATGTGTAATCACAATAATTGCTATTCCAAACCCTAGTTATCCTTCTTAAAACACAAGAATAAATTCTCATAAGAAGTTTCTTAGACATTATAGAGCTTTCTCAGAGCATCTACTGAGAATTCCTTCTCAGTATTGAAAAATCCATTGATTATGGGATCATTCAATTCCTCCAAATCCTCAAAAATGTCAGTTAACTCACTAAGTTCTGTTTTCAGTTCACACAAGGTGTTCTTTGTTAGAGATAACATCTGTTCGTAGTGAGCTATCTTTTCCAAGGAAAAAATGATTTGAGATTTTAAATCATTTCTTTTGCTGATGAAATCCTTCACCATAGCCCTAATGTTATTATCATGATGAAAAACAGACAAAAGGTAGTCAAAAGAAGAACCTTTTTCATCATTTGTAGACCTCTCCTTTTTATTCCTTGAGGATTGGATTTCTTTAAAAAGATACACATTAACTGCTTCTACTGCATCCCTTTGTGTAGTACCTCTAGTTACAGGAGCCATGATACTGTATCTTTCAAAGAAAATAGAGTGAAGGGCATTTTGATCACAAATGAATATAAATAGAACACCATACAACCAAAACCTAAAAGAATTTTGAAAAAGTTTTCACAGTTCACGGTCCATTATCTATTTTTGATAAGAAAATATTCAGTTGCAAAGCTTAACTTACAAAACCTTATGAAAATTTGAAGATAAGAAATTAACAACTATACATGACTTGAGAAACCTTGATGCAATCCTCATATTCTCAAGTTAATAATGAGGACACAAGCATCACTATAATTAGATAGTGATGGAGTGAGCAGAATGCTCACATCTTGTGTCACATGGTGACTTACCAAGGTTTGTTGTATAAACCGACTTCTTACCTTGTCAGATTCTGGTTCTCTTAGACTTCTTCTTGTCTTTAGGAGTTCCTTGTTGGTTGCCTAATCCCAGATTCATCCTTTGCATGTCATTCTGAAGTTTGGAAATTATTTTTTTGTTCTTCTTGAATTCCCAACACTTACTTTTGAACATGATTCGCATTTCCACAAAACAAACAATTCAGAGAAGAATTTTTGTTCTGCTGATTTGACTCATATTTATCACAACTTCAACATCCATTATTCCAAAACCGTCTGGAACATAGGAGTTATTTGTGCTCACAGTCTTTCTTTTGAACCTAAACCATTTGTGTTTCCAAAAGACTTCTGACCAAATAAAATTGCTGAGATCTTGTTAGAACTTACACACAACCTTTGCAGGTCACACTTAAGAGTATTAAACTCTCTTTTCTTAGAGGTAAGGTTCTGGTGAATTCATCATTAAGACAATCAATCTCAAGATTTTTCACCTGAAGTAATGATTCAATTTTCTCTAACGAAGCCTTGAGTTGAAGATTTTCTCTGTGAATTTCTTCACTTTCATCCAAGAATTTCAAAATCTCAGTGTCAGACTCATATTCTTGAATCAGAATTTGAGTTGGTAGAAGTTTCTGCTACGAAAGCTGAAATTTCACTGCAAACGTCGGAAGTATGCATTCTTTTGACCAACTGAAATGATTTTTCTTGTATTGAATCATCTGAAGCATCAGAAAGAGAGAGCCGTTTCTCACATCTTTTGCTTCTCTTCACAATATCCTTGATCTTTTGTGTAATCAGTGATTTATCAAGATCAACATGATTAGGACAACATTCATCATCCCAGGAAAAGTTATAAGATTCACTTGTATTAGTCACACCATTGAACGCACATGTTTTGACTGTGCTCTGATCAAGATCAAGAATTATTAACTTTCCAACTAGTGAGTTTCTGGAAAGTGTTTCAATATTATTTCCTTCTACGATGGCATGCATCTTAGAATCGTATCCGGCCGGCAACGATCTGAGAATTTTCATCACAATGTCCTTTTCAGGAATAGTCTTACCTAATGCAAAAATTGCATTAACAATTTCATACACTTTGTGATTAAACTCAACAAATGAATCTTCATCAGCCATACGAAGGTTTTCCCAATCCGAATTTAGGTTTTGAACCCTGGCTTTTTTTTCAGAGGTATTTCCTTCGAATACGATTTCTAAGATATCCCAAGTATTTTTAGACCGACTGCATGTAGACACGTGATGTTGAGGATTTGGGGTAATGGCATGGATGATAGTATTCAAACCGTCAGAATTTTGCTTTGCAACAAGAATCTCATGATATTCATACTCACCAATATCCTTTTGCAATAGTTACACCGTCTATTGTAACCATTGGAGGATCATAGCCATTAAAACACGAACCCATGTTTGAAAATCACACGCTTGAAGAAAGGCACACATATCAATTTTCCACCATAAGTAATTCGAGCCATCGAAGACTAGCGATACGTTTACAGAGATAACACTTCTGTCTATAGAGTCAGATTGCTACAAACACAGACTTACGAGGTCTTGGCGTGTTTGCCTGCTCTGATACCAATTGAAAAAGCGGGGGTCTAACTACCAAAATCAATATTTCGTTCGGTAATCTGTATGGACTAACTCCTATATAATTCCAAGAGAATCAACTAGACAGTCGGACTCAATCAAGAAAAGATATCCAAGAGTTATATCTATGCTTCTCAATGTAATCAGCAAATTAAACAAATATGAATCCGTGAGCCTGATTATTATGAGAAACAACTTGGACGGTATCAAAAACCAATATCCAAGTTTCAATCAATTTCTATCCAACAACCAAAGGTCGGATTTACCAAATGATTGAACTATGCACAACCTGTTATATTTCAATTATATAAATAACTATAGTACGGAAAATAAATAACATAAACACCAGAAATTTTGTAAACGAGGAAACCGCAAACGCAGAAAACCCCAGGACCTAGTCCTGCTTTGAACACCACACTGTATTAAGCCGCTACAGACACTAGCCTACTACAAGTTAACTTCCGACTGGAATGTAGTTGGGACCTAACAAAGTCTCACACCGATTAAGGTACAGTTGCGTTCCTTACGCCTCTGAATCCCAGCAAGACTCTACGCACTTGATTCCCCTAACTGATCTCACCCACAACCAAGAGTTCCAAGGATCCAAAGTCGAAGACTTATAGACAATTCTGTCTCACATAGAAAAGCCTATTCTGATAGATAAATCTGTCTTCCACAGAAATACCTATGAAGTTTTGTTCCGTGTTTTGATAAATGAAGGTGCACAGGAACCAATTGATAATCCGGTCTTATATTCCCGAAGAATAGCCTAGAAATATCAATCACCTCACAATAACTTAAATATATGGTAGTAGAACAAGTTAATGTGGAATCACAAATAATGAGACGAAGAGCTTTGTGATTACTTTTTATATCTTACATATCGGAGATAAATCTCGATCAAATCTTAGAGAAGATAGTACTCAATACACAACTACAGAGAAAATAGTTGGATCTTGTTAGATCACTGCTCGGTTGAAGTCGCATGCGTTGCTATCTCAATCATGCTTGTCAATGTTAGTGATCAAAACTATAAGTCTTGATTTCTACTCTACTTATAGATGTCTCGGACTAGGACATAGATTGTGTAATTGAGCCTTATAATTCACGGCGTTCATCATTTGAAGACGAAGAACTACTAAGGAGAGCTTATGGAACTTCATCAACAAAAGGTATGTGGAGACTAAAAATCATCTATCACTTGGAAAGTCTATTTCTACTATATCTCCTATATTGAGACATAAGTCGTGTTACGATATAGTTTTCTATTATACACATTTGATATTTCGAGTTTAGTTTAACTTGCTTACATATTTCTCGGAATATGTGTTGGCAAGCTTTCTCTTCGACCAAGTTCATCTTATATTCTTGACGCAAGTCAAAATATGATAATGTGAAAATTGCCGAGTAACATCTTACATGGTTTGTGTGATACAATCATTTGGTATAGACTTGGAATATTTCATTATGATTATTTCAATAACTTGAAAATTGCTTTGATGCTAATAGTGTGTGAAAACGGCTATTGTCATCCTCTAAGAAAGCTTCAATGATTGAAATAAGAGTTTAGAACACTTAACCATAGTATGCGTACCCGTACGCGTACCTTTTGGCTTGAGAAATCCGGGAACCTAAGTATGCGCACCTGTTCGCATACTGGCGTCAGGTTCATGTTTGAATATTTCTGCTGGGATTGAAAGTACGCATACCCATTTGCGTACTGGAGAAACCCAATCTTGGTCCGCGTATTTCAAGTATGCTTACGTGTTTGCATACTTGAAGGTTAAAGTTCTAAAATCGGTTGTGTACATGAACTTAAACATTTATTTAATAAGGAATGCAATCTTTGCAAACCAGGGCTATAATGTTCATGCATTGATTTGAGTGAATCAAACCGTTTTTGCTTCAATTGTGTTCATGTATACTTCTATGAGAATATAACAATTGAACAACTCTTTAACTAGTTTCATTTGAGTCATTTGAACTATCCATAGTTAAGATGAACAAGGTTGATATGAGAGTGTTCATATGGCTAAATTCGGTTAACTATTATTGAGTCAACATGGTGTACACGTTTAGGTATGGTTACATAAACCTAAGTGAGGGTACATTTTATTTGTGTGTAACAAGCTTAGTTCGATCTAACAGTTGAATCAGGTTTTTCATCTAACGGTGATTATTGAATGCTTTATTACCAAGGTAACGTAGATTGCAAATCCTCATTTGAAAACTATATAAAGGAGAACTCTAGCAACTGGGAAACATAATCCCCACACTTTTTTGTGTTACTACTTGCATAATCTAGAGTCGATTCTCCTTTAACCTTATGTTTTTCACGAGACCCTGTAGGTTAATAACTTAAAGACTTCATAGGGATTGTGAAGCCAGACCCAACTATTTTCTCTGTAATTGTGTGATATGATCTTGCTGTTTCTATCGTGATTGAGTAAAATTGTAAAATTGGCTTGAGATTTATATCTACGATAGGCAAGATAAAAAAAGTAACCACAAACACCTTCATCTCATCGTTTGTGATTTCACAATATCTTGTTTCGTTAATCGATTAAGATTATTGTGAGTTGATTGATCATACTAGGTTGTTCTTCGGGAATATAAGACCGGTTTATCAATTAGTTCATGTTCACCTTGATTTATCAAAAGATGGAACAAAAACTCATTGGTATTTCTGTGGGAGACAGATTTATCTATTCCAATAGACTTTTCTGTGTGAGACAGATTTGTTTATCAAGTCTTCGACTATGGGTTGCAGCAACTCTTGGTTGTGGGTGAGATTAGCTAAGGGAATCAACTGCGTAGTATCCTGCTGGGATCATAGACGTAAGGAACGTAACTGTACCTTGAATCAGTATGAGATTGATTAGGGTTTAACTACAGTCCAGTCCGAAGTTCATTGGTAGCAAGCTAGTGTCTGTAACAACTTAATACAAAGATGGACTAGGTCCCAGGGTTTTTCTGCATTTGCGATTTTCCTTGTTAACAAAATTTAGGTGTCTGTGTTATTTCTTTTCCGCATTATATTTTGTTATATAATTGAAATATCATAGGTTGTGCGTTGTATCGATCAATTAGGAAATCCAACCTTTGGTTGTTGATTGAAATTGATTGATCCTTGAACATTGGTCTTTGGTGCCGTTCAAGTAACTTCTCTTATATTCAATCGGGTTCGCAAATTTCTATTTGCTGATTGCAGATTGAATTAAGAGTTAGAGACATAAACTCTTGTATATATATTTTCTCTAGATTGAGTCTGACTGTCTAGTTGATTCTCCAGAAAGTATATTAGAGTAAGTCCTCTCAGATTGCCAAACGAATTGTTAGGTGTGGTTGTTGTACCCCCACATTTTCAATTATGGCTTCACAAATCCCAAATGAAGTCTTCAAGTCGTTAACCTATAATGGTTTTGGAAAAACCTAGGTTAAAGGAGAATCGACTCTAGTCTCAACTAGGACACAGGTAAGTGCTGGGATTAGATTTTCCAGGTTCTAGAGTTCTCCCTTATATAGTCTTCAAATCAGGGTTTGATAGCTTAGTAACAAAGCAATTGGTCCCTGTTCACATTGATTTATCAAAAGACGGAACAAAAACTAGTAGGTATATCTGTGGGAGACAGATTTATCTATTCAATAGACTTTTCTGTGATACAGATTTGTTTATCAATTCTTCGACTTTGGGTCGTAGCAACTCTTGGTTGTGGGTGAGATCAGTTAAGGGAATCAAGTGCGTAGTATCCTGGTGGGATCAGAGACGTAAGGAACGCGACTGTACCTTGAACAGTGTGAGATTGATTAGGGCTCAACTACATTCCATACCGACTTAGCTTTGGAGTAAGCTAGTGTTTGTAGAGGCTTAATATAGTGTGGTGTTCAAATCAGGACAAGGTCCCAGGGTTTTTCTACATTTGTGGTTTCCTCGTTAACAAAACTTCTGGTGCCTGTGTTTCTTTTCCGCATTATATTTTGTTATATAATTGAAATATCACAGGTTGTGCGTTGAATCGATCAATTGGTAAATCCAACTGATTGAAATTGATTGATCCATGAACATTGGTCTTTGGTACCGTTCAAGTTATTTCTCTTATATTCAATCAGGCTCGCAAATTCTTATTTGTTTGATTGTGGATTGAATTGAGAAATTGAGATGTAACTCTTTGATATACTTTTCTTAAGATTGAGTCTAACTGTCTATTTGATTCTATTAAAAGTATATTAGAGTTAGTCCATACAGTATATTGGAGTTAGTCCATACAGATTTCCTAAACGAAATATTGGGTGAGGTTGTTGTACCCCCGCTTTCTCAATTGGTATCAGAGCAGGCAAACATGTTTAAGACCTTATAAGTCTGTGTTTGTAGCGATATGACTCTATGGACAGAAGTGTTATCTTAATAAACATACGACCAATCTTCGATGGCTCGAATTATTATGGTGGAAAATCGCAATGCGTGACTTTCTTCAAGCGCGTGATTTTCAATCATGGTTTATGTTGTTAATGGTTATAGTCCTCCGGTTGTTACAATAGGCACTGTAACTGTTCCATAGGATATTGGTGCTTATGATGCTGCCGAGATTCTTGCTGCAAAGCAAAATTCTGACGGATTGAATGCAATCATCCATGCCATTACCCGGATCTTCAAAGATCATGTGACTACTTTCACAAAGTATAAAGATGCTTTGGATATTTTAGAAACCGTATTTGAAGGGAATACCTGTGAAAAAGAAGCTAGGTTTCAAAACTTAAATTCTGATTGGGAAAACCTTCGTATGGAAGATGAAGATTCTTTTGATGATTTTAAACACAAAGTGTCTGAAATTGTTAATGCATCTTTTGCATTGGGTAAGACTATTCCTGAAAAGGACATTGTGATGAAGATTCTCAGATCTCTTCCATCTAGATACGATTCTAAGAAACACGCCATCATTGAAGGAGATAACCTTGATGTGCTTTCCAGAAATACTCTGATTAGAAATTTAAAAATCATTGATCTTGATCAGAACACAGTCAGAACATCTGCGTTCAATGTTGTGACCAATACAAGTGAATCTTATAACTTGTCTTGGGTTGATGAATGTTGTTCCAATCATCATGATTTTGATAAATCACTGATAACAGAAAATATCAAAGGTTTTGTAAAGAGAAGCAAAAGATGTGATAAACGTCTCTCTCCAGTTAATGCTTCAGATGATTCAATACAAGAAAAATCTTCCCTGGCTGTCAACATCTTGGATGCTTTTGATGGGTGCTATGAACTTTCAACTCTTGCAGCAGAAACCTCCACCTACTCAATTTCTGATTCAGAACTTGAGTCTGACACGGATATTTTTGAATTCTTGAATAAAAGTAGAGTAATTCACAAATAAAATCTTCAACTAAAGGCTTCGTTGAACAAACTTGAATCATCGCTCCAGGTGAAAAATATTGAGATAGATTGTCTTAATGATGAATTCACCAGAACCATGTCTCTAAAGGAAAAAGAGATTAATACTCTTAAGGATGACCTGCAAAGGTTATCTATAAGTTCTGACAAAATCTCAGCAATGTTATTCGGTCAGAAGTCCTTTGGGAACACAAATGGTTTATGATTTAAAAGCAAAACTGAAAGCACAAACAACTCTTTTGTTCCAACTAATGTTGGAACCATGTTTGTTGAATGTTGTGATAAACAGGAGGCAATTCAACTGAAAAAAAAAATCTTTATTGATTTGTTCGTTTTTCGGAAATGCAAATCATGTTCAATGCATGTGTTGGAGACTCAAGAGAAACAATAAAAGAATTTCCAAACTTCAAAAGAATATCCAAATAATGAATCCGGCTTTGGATAATCAACAAGGTTTTCCTGAAAAATCCAGCAGTACCAGATTCAGACGAGGTAAGAAATCTGTTTATACAACAAACCTTGATAAGCCACTGTGCGGTAAAAGATGAGAGCATTTGGCTCACTCTGTCACTGTCTAATACCAATGACGTACACATCCTCATCTTTAACTTGAGAAAATGAGGTTTGCATCAAGGTTGCTCAAGTTTTGTAAATTTTCAATTTTTGTTAAGAAAATATTCTCCTGATATTTTAGATAATGGATAATAAACCATGGAAGACTTGTTCAAAAGTTCTTCTAGGGTTTGGGTGTCTATAAGTCTATTTATAATCATTTGTAATCAAAGTGACCTTCACCTCTCTTCCCTTTGAAAGATGCAGTTTCATGGCTCATGTAATTAGAGGTTCCACAAAAAGGGATGCATTCGAAGCAGTTAATGTGTATCTCTGTGTGAAGGAATCACTTCCTCAAGGAAGAAGAAATAGAGATATACAAATGATGGAAAAGGTTCTTCCTCTAACTGCCTCTTATCGGTATGTCATTTTGATGATAACTTTAGAGGTATGGTGAAAGATTTCATCAACAAAATAAATGATTTAAAATCTCAAATTATTTCCTCTTTAGAAAAGATAACTCACTATGAAAAAATATTGTCTCTAACAAAGAACACCTTGCGTGAGCTAAAAAGAGAACTTAGTGAGTTGACTGATATTTATGAAGATTTAGAGGAATTGAACGATCCCATAATCAATGGGTTTTTCAATAATGAGAAGGAATTCTCAGTAGATGCTATGAGAAAGCTCTATAATGTCTAGAAAACTTCTTATGAGAATTTATTCTTATGTTTTAAGAAGGATAACTAGGGTTTGGAATAACAATTATTGTGATTACACATATCTATGTCCAACGATTTTCATCTTGCAATGTTTTTAGATTTATTTATTTAAATTATAAATTTTATTTGGAAGATGATCTTGCAGTATTAATCTTTATGATTTTATATATTGCAACTTGTTATGGGATATGTGTGTTTGCTTCCGCGAACTATGATTGTCCCATACGTGTTCAAAAGTTAACTCTATCATATGTTGGTATGAAAGTATTGATAAAAGATAGAATGAACTTTTGAAAAACAAAAGTTAAGCCTATTATGTCATTATGAAAATATTGATGGAAGATAGGATGAACTTTTATTTACAAAGATTAAGTCTATTATATGTCATTGTGCAAATAGTGATAAAAAATAAAATGAATCTTTGTTTATTCCGCAGTATTGATCTTCCCTGATCCATATCTTTAGGTAAATATTGTGCGGCTTCGGGAATATAAGTCCGAGTTATCAATTGGTTCCTGTTCACCTTGATTTATCAAAAGACGGAACAAAAACTCGTAGGTATATCTGTGGGAGACAGATTTATCTATTCAATAAACTTTTCTGTGTGATACAGATTTGTTTATCAAGTCTTCGACTTTGGGCCGTAGCAACTCTTGGTTGTGGGTGAGATCAGTTAAGGGAATCAAGTACATAGTATCCTGATGGGATCAGAGACGTAAGGAACACGACTTTACCTTGAACAAGGTGAGATTGATTAGGGCTCAACTACATTCCAGACCGAAGTTAGCTTTGTAATAGGCTAGTGTCTGTAGCGGCTTAATACAATGTGGTTTTCAAATCTGTACAAGGTCACGGGGTTTTTCTGCATTTGCGGTTTCCTCGTTAACAAAACTTAAATGTCTCGTGTTATTTCTTTTCCGCATTATATTTTGTTATATAACTGAAATATCACTTGTTGTGCGTTGAATCGGTCAATTGGTAAATCCAACATTTGGTTGTTGATTGAAATTGATTGATCCTTGAACATTGGTCTTTGGTACCGTCCAAGTTATTTCTCTTATATTCAATCAGGCTCGCAAATTCTTATTTGTTTGATTGCGGATTAAATTGAGAAATTGAGATATAACTCTTTAATATACTTTTCTTAAGATTGAGTCTAACTGTCTAGTTGATTCTTTTGAAAGTATATTGGAGTTAGTCCATACAGATTGCTAAGCGAAATAGTGAGGTTGTTGTACCCCCGCTTTTTTCACAATATTCACCGGTAGATGAAAACCATATTTAAGATTCAAGCTAAGTTTGCTTAAAACCAAAGCATTATCTCTCCACCGTTAGATGGTCTTAGCTTATTACACACAAATAAAATATACTTTCATTTAGATATGGGTATCCGTACCTAAACGTGTATATTGAGTTGGATGAACAATAGTTAACTGAAGTTAGTCATATGAACACTTTTGTCTTAACCACATTCATCTAACAATTCTTGAAAAAATATGATGATCAATCAAACATGAAAGATAACCAAATGAATCTAATTATGGAACTCATAGAGTTGTTCAATTGTTCATCACTGAATATAAATGTATATGAACCAGTTGAAACAAAATCGGATTGATTCTTAATCGTACACTGTACTCATTATAAGAATCAATTCATGAACATTAAGCCACAGTTTGCAAAGATTGCATTCCTTAATTTATTAATGTATTTGTTCATGAGTATGAAAACACACTTAACCGATTTTAGAACTTTAACCACTAAGTTTGCAAAAGGGTACGCAAACAATAGTTTCGGACTTTTGGTCATGTCCAGCAGTTTGCAAACGGGTATGCAAACTACAGTCTCGGACCTAACTCAGGTAAAACCGTTTGCATATTGGTATGCAAACTTGGTTCCCAGACTTCTCAGTTAAAACCGTTCGCATACAAGTATGCAAACAAGGTTTCCGGACTTGAATCAAAGCAAACAATTTGCATACGAGTATGCATACTGTGTTGTATCCAAACGAGGGTTAATTATTCTCAACTCCCATTTCAATCATTGAAACATCCTTAGAAGACGACAATGGTTGTCTCACACATACCATTAGCTTATAAGTAATTTTCAAGTGGTTGAATGATCAATACGAAACTTTTCGAGTCGACATCAAGTGATTGTCTCACACAAATCATGTAAGATGTTTCAAGGCATTTTTCACATGATCATCTTTTGACATATTATTTAGTTTCCAACAAATAAATTGTTTCCAACTAATCTCGTCAAGAATAATGATGAATGTAGCTACAACAAAAAAGCTTCCAACATATATTTCGAAAAATAGATAAGCGATTTATACTCATCTCGAAATATCAACTGTGTATAATGTAAAAGTCTATATAGCTATACGACTTAGTCTTATTAGGAGATAGAATAGAATAGACTTATGAGTGATAGATAAGTTTTAGTCTCTACATACCTTATGTTGATGAAGTTCCTCCAAGCTCCCCTCGGTAGATCTTCGTCTTCAATCGATGAACGCCATGAAGTCTAAAGCTCAACTACACATACTATCCTAATCCTAGACATAGCTATAAGTAGATTAGAAATCAAGACTTGTAGTTTTGATCACCTAAACTTGACAAACAAGCTTGAGATAGCAACGCTTACGAGTTCGACCGAGCAGTGCTATAACACCATGTTTAGGTTTTAGAAGACAACACCACACAGGTTAACAACACTGCACAAATGATCCATCCATTTCTCCAGATTTCCATAAACAGGTAACTAAAGTAATAAACTAAGACTAAATTAAAGTAGCAGGAAGTAACAAATTGGAAATTATATTTTGGAATAATTTTCTCGAAAAGCAAAAAAAAAAAAACTTTACTTTTGCTTTGAAATCTCGCGAATCTCTGATGACTAGGAAACTCAAACCTGTAATATCGTTAGTTTAGGATATGCGATCGAGCTTCCGACAACTAACTAGGCTATTTAATATACCAGTAGTAAATGACCAGTTACACCATAACGATAACAAACATCTTCCTTGTTCTTTATAGGCTTGTCAGACAAATCTTTTCCTTTTGCTGGATTCTGCTCTTTCTTTGGTGTGCCATCTTTCCGCTCCTGGTGGTTTCGCTTAAACCGTGAATTCTTATTTTGGTTATTATTCTTACCACAACCACGTTTTCTTTAACTAATTTAGTATCCAGTCCGTTATCACTTGTAGAACTCGTTGACTCATTGCTTCAAGCACAAAAATAAAGCTCATAGGATTAGATTCATGATTTTTTAATAATAACTCATTCACGAAATCAACTCTAAATATTTTTTAAAACGGCGCTCTCGACATTGTTGCTGCGAAACAACACTCGAGGCGTGAAAAGTGGCAAATGTATTCTCTAGCAAAAGTAGATTCAACCGGTCATTCTTAGCTTTGGGGAGAATAACCATCTTCAGGTGATGATATCTATCTTTCAAGCAATTCCACAAAACCTCAGGGCTTTCAACGGTCAGATATTCAGATCTTAACCTGTCGTTGGTATGATGCATGGGAAATATTAAAACAAACTCTCTATCCTGCTTAGATGCCACATTTCCCGCTCTAATCGTATGAGCAAGATTCTTAGGATGGAGATGTAACATTTGGTACCCATGAAATCCATGAAATGTAGTTGTTGCCAGAAATGTTGAAAACTGCAAACTCTAGCTTCGAAAGATTACAGTAACAATAATAATGCCATAATTACAGTAACCTCCTGCTTCGAAAAATTAGGCAATGAGGACTAAACTCAAACCTGCAAGATCGTTAGTTGAGCAGGTGCCTTCGAGCTTCCGACAACCAACTAGGCTATTTAAGTACTTGCGGTTAGAGGTGTAAATTGGGGCCGGGCCGTACGTTTATGGCACAAAGACAAAGACATTAAAATTCGAGCACAAAGACGGCGGCAGACGTTTGTTTAATGTGTCTGTGCTAGACAAAATAGAGCACACGGCCCGACCACGGACGCGCACGTGTTAGCACACTACCACCCGGCCCGGCAGACGCGAAGAAAGCACGCTACGTCATGCGTAAAATACTACACAATACATCACATTTGATGCATATTTCACAAAAAAATTATTGTTTTAGCCAATTTTTGACATTTTATCTTCGGTATGCTAATTTATTTCTATAATAATACATGTACTAACTAAAATATCTCAAAAATATTTATTTTGGAGAACATAAAATAAGTGTGCTAGCACAGCACAACACGGCACATCACGTTTATTTTTCTGGCACAATACAGCACGGCACGCCATTTAGCACAGCATAGCACAACACGTGTGAATCTTCCAAGATGGCCAAACCAAGCCGAAAGACGCTAAGCACGTGACTTCGTGGGCTGGGCTGTGCCGGGCCGGCACGTTTTAACCTCTACTTGCGGCAGTTGGTAAGGAACCTTTCGATTAAATTATTAATCCACTTTAGGACGGGGGAACATAAAAGCAGGTGCCAGTGCCACCAAAATCCAAGTTAAATACATTATTAATATCCCAAGAATTAAATTCGCCTACCGACTAATCATTGATTACGTGTATGTATGTGCCCATGCCCTCATTTCAATACTTAAAAAAAGAAAAAAAAAATCTCTTTCAGAGAGCTTCACAGTGGAGGATCCATTTACATATCTGGCTCTCTAATGGCGAATTCAATAGAAACCATTTTCAAAGAGAAAAAATACCCATTCTTATTCGCTTCATTCATTTTACTACTCTGTTTCACAATTCTTCTCATTTCAAATACTCGTAATTCCATTCCCTATGTACCTAAAATCACCGATCTTCAATCTACCACTACTCAATCTATAATCCCTTCAATCAAAAGTGAAGATGAAGTTGTTTCTTCGGAAGGAGGATCATCATCATCATCATCTGATGCTGCAGCTGATGATGATGATGATGAGAAAGGTGATTCTGCTGAGATTGATTGGAGATTGTGTAAAGGAAGTGTAGCAACAGATTATATACCGTGTTTAGATAATATGAAAGCGATTAAGGGATTGAAATCTAGAAGACATATGGAACATAGAGAGAGGCATTGTCCGAAACCTAATCCCAGATGTTTGATTCCGATTCCGAAAGGGTATAAGATGACACTTCCTTGGCCGAAGAGTAGGGATATGGTGAGACATCTTCATTGCCTCACTCTCCTTAGTCTTATTTTCGGTAAGAGTCTGTCTGTCATTTTGAGTATTGTAGTACATTTTTCTTCAAATGTTAGTAGTAGATTGAATTATCCATGTTTTCGGCCAAAACGAGCTTAAATTGTGAATGAAAATTAGCTGTGAATGACGAAAACTAGCTGAAATTGATCATTTGAAACAACCGACACTAGATTGTTTAGAATGGATTGTGATTTGGGTTGCATAAGCCTGTTCAATTTGCTATGTTCTGTGTCGGCAAATGTTTGATTAGCTAGGGGGCAAGTGAAATGGCGTGTGTAGAATAAGCATAATTTGTGTTCTGCACTAGTGATAATACTGAATGGGAAGTGTGTTTTTTGATATAATGCAGATTTGGTATGATAATGTGCCACATCCTAAACTTGTGGAATATAAGAAGGATCAGAATTGGGTGCGGAAATCTGGTGATTATCTTGTGTTCCCTGGAGGTGGTACTCAGTTTAAAGATGGGGTCATGAACTACATTTTGTTCATTGAGAAGGTATTTTCATTCTAGTAATGTAATATCAAGTATCAGATTAATGTGCTTTTTACAATTTTTGTAATGTGAGTCATGTGGAAAGTATGGGTCGTTTTTTCATCGGTATGGATTGATACGGTCTTTTGTGTTGTTCTAGACTTATCCAGCTATTAAGTGGGGAACACATACAAGGGTAGTTCTCGATGCTGGTTGTGGTGTTGCTAGCTTTGGTGGATACTTGCTGGACAAAAATGTTATTACCATGTCGTTTGCCCCTAAGGATGAACATGAGGCTCAAATACAATTTGCACTCGAGCGAGGAATTCCAGCTACTCTGTCAGTCATTGGGACACAAAGGCTTACTTTTTCAGATAATGCTTTTGATATGATCCACTGCGCACGATGCAGGGTGCATTGGGATGCAGATGGTAGGTCTCAGTTATATAACATGTTTTTTACATGGTTCAGTTTCATTTCTCAAATGCTGCTAAATTCATATGTAAATCCACCCTGAAGATTTCTGGAGCTTATTGGTGTGGAATTCTTTTTGTGTGCAGGTGGGAAACCGTTAATGGAGCTTAATAGGGTTCTAAGGCCAGGAGGGGTTTTCGTATGGTCTGCAACACCAGTTTATCGTGATGACAATGAGAGAGATCGGAATGTCTGGAAGGGTTTGTTTGCTTAACCCATTTTTCCACCTACATTTACTTAGAGAATCTTGACTGCCTAACCATGAACCTAGCTAGGATGTGGCAGTTCATGAATTGACTTCATCTTTTTATGTTCACTGCAGCTATGGTAGCTTTGACGGAATCCATTTGCTGGAAGGTAGTAGCGAAGACAGTAGATGCAACAGGAATTGGACTTGTAATTTATCAAAAGCCTGTCTCTAATGTGTGCTATGAAGAACGTAAAGTGAATGATCCTCCATTGTGTCATCCAATGGAGAAACGAAAACCTTCCTGGTACTTATTACTAAGTCAAACTGGCATATATTAGTCATGCTATTCATTTGTCTTATTTCGTGTAATATGACTCATGCTGTTTTGTTTCTGCGGCAGGTATACACCCTTAGGAAGTTGTCTTCCCCAACTTCCAGTTGTTAACTCGGGCGGAGAGTACAAGTGGCCTTCCTCCTGGCCCCAAAGGCTTAATAGTAGACCTGCTAGTCTGGAATCAAGTGCTGAGGAAATATTTTACGAGGACAGTAAACACTGGTCTGCACTTGTGTCGGATGTTTACATGGGTGGCCTTGCTATCAACTGGTCGTCTATTCGGAATGTGATGGATATGAATGCTGGTTATGGAGGGTAAGGCACTTTCAGAAACCAATTATGCTGGCTGATGTTGATTTTACTGGAATGTGAATATCAGAAATTTGAATCAAATGGAACTCTACCACTCATAAACCAGCTTAAATTTTTACTGCAATTCACTTGAAGTTCTATATTAGCTCAGCATCTCCATAAGCTTAACTCTGTTTACTTGATTTATGTACAACTTGAACTTCATTTTCTTTGTGAGTCAGGTTTGCTGCAGCATTGATTAATCAACCTCTGTGGGTATTGAACATTGTGCCGATCCAACAACCAGATACTTTATCTGCTATTTATGACCGCGGGTTAATTGGAATGTATCATGACTGGTGTGAGCCCTTAAGTACATATCCCCGGACATATGACTTACTGCATTCCAGTTACCTATTTGGAAATCTTACAAAGAGGTAACATACACGCTTTCTCTTTTTTGTCAGTGGACCTTCAGGAAACTTCCAAGCTATACATGTTCTGTAATTTTGGATTTTGCTGATTACATTGTTATCATCGCCCAGGTGTGACATTGTGGATGTAGCGGTAGAGATGGATAGGATTTTGAGACCAGGCGGGTTAGTTCTCGTCCAAGACTCATTACAGATGATTAATAAGCTATCCCCTATCTTTCGATCTCTACACTGGAAGATCAAACTATACGAAGATCAATTCCTTGTTGGGAAGAAAGGTTCATGGAGACCAACAACATTCGCCACATAGAAGGATCAACAACAGTGAGTTGAATAAACAAAGGTGTTATACTGTTATCTCTCTCATATTGTACAATTACTGAACTTGATTTTGTGCTTAGTTCAAATGCCTGTAACAAGAGAGACAGATAATTCTCAATATTCAGATAGTTTTTCCTGTTCTTCATTTTTAATCAGTGCCTCAGTGGCAGTAGCACCGGGGGAGCACAAAAGCAGCTGCCCCCTGGCTGCCACTAAAATACTGTAATTTTTTTTTAATTTTTAATTTTTAATTTTTTTTTTTTTTTTTATAGTTTTTAAAATTTTTTTTTTGTGGATCAGTAAAGTAAAATTATATTATATTATAATGACCGAATTAATATTAATATCCCACGAATTATCAAATTATTTTTCAATTGAGGAAGATCAAGTTTTATCTTCCTCTCTGGCTCTCTCTAATGGCGAATTCAATAGAGAGTATATTCAGAGAAAGAAAATACCCATTCATATACGCATCAATCATCTTACTCGTCTGTTTCTCAGTTCTTGTAATATCAAATACTCGTAATTTCGTTTCTTATATCCCTAAAATCACCGATCCTGAGATCTCTTCAACTTCTTCGGTTGGATCATCTGATAATGATGATGAAGATAAAGCTGGTTCTGCTTCTGCTGCTGAGATTGATTGGAGACTGTGTAATGGAAGTGTGGCAACAGATTATATACCATGTCTTGATAATATGAAGGCGATTAAAGGATTGAAATCGAGAAGACATATGGAGCATAGAGAGAGGCACTGTCCGAAACCTAATTCCAGATGTTTGGTTCCGATTCCGAAAGGTTATAAGATGAGACTTTCTTGGCCGAAGAGTAGGGACATGGTGAGACATCTTCATTGCCTCACTCTCCTTAATCTTATTTTCGGTAAGAGTCTGTCTAGTATTTGTACAATTTTCTTAAAATGTTGATAGTAGATTGATTATCCATGTTTTTGATGAAAGCATGCTTAAATTGTGAATGAGAATTAGCTGAAAATAGATTGTTTAGAATGAATTAGCTGTGTTTCCGGCGAAAAGTAACTTAAACTGATCACTTGAATTAGCTGAGAATGGATTGCTTAGAATCATTCATCCGTGTTTCGGACGAAAACTAGCTTAAATTGATCATTTGAATTCGCTTAAATAGATTGTTTAGAATGAATTGTCCATGGAATCTAGCTTACATTGATTAATTGAATTAGCTTACATAGAATGAATTATCGGTGTTTTCGATGAAAACTTGCTTAAATTGATTGAATTAGCCGAAGTACATTGGTTAGAATAAATTGTGATTTTATTCTTCGTAAGTTTTTTCAGTTTGCTATGTTCTGTGTGGGCAAATGTTTGATTAGCTAGGCAATGGCCGGGTGGTGTATATATACTTGTAGAGTAAGTGCAATAGGTGATTTTGCTTGTGAAATACTGAATGGGAAATGTGTTTTCTTTTGGTTATGTAGATTTGGTATGATAATGTGCCTCATCCTAAACTTGTGGAATACAAGAAGGATCAGAATTGGGTGCGGAAATCTGGTGATTATCTTGTGTTCCCTGGAGGTGGTACACAGTTTAAAGAAGGGGTCATGAACTATATTAACTTCATAGAGAAGGTAATTTTGATCTGTTATATCAAGAAATGTTAAATCAATATGCTCCTTACAGGTTACTACTTTTAGTCATGTGACAAGGTATTCTAATCTTTTGCTGTTTCTTTTTTGTTGTGGAAGAGTTATTCTGCCATCAAATGGGGAACGCACACAAGAGTTATTCTAGATGTTGGGTGTGGTGTCGCTAGCTTTGGTGGATACTTGCTGGACAAAAATGTTATTACTATGTCATTTGCCCCAAAGGATGAACACGAGGCTCAAATACAGTTTGCGCTTGAGCGAGGAATTCCAGCTACTCTATCGGTCATTGGGACACAAATGCTTACTTTTTCAGATAATGCTTTTGATTTAGTACACTGTGCACGATGCAGGGTCCATTGGGATGCAGATGGTAGGTAGCAGTTACATTCACATGCTGATTTTTACATGGTTGATGTAGTTTCTTTTTTCAAATGCTGCTAAACTCATATATTAGGCGATCTTGAAGATTCTTGGAGCTTAGTAGCTTATTAATGTGATTTTTGTTTTTTTTTTTGTTATCAAATGTGCAGGTGGGAAACCGTTAATGGAGCTTAACAGGGTTCTAAGGCCTGGAGGGGTTTTCGTATGGTCTGCAACACCAGTTTATCGTCGTGACAATGAGAGAGATCAGAATGATTGGAAGGGTTTGTTTCCTTAACTCCTTTTCCTTTTGCATCTGGTTAAAATGTCGCGGCTGCTGAACCACTGCACCAAGGATGTGTCTGTTCATGAATTGAATTCATCTTTCACTGCAGCCATGGTAGCTTTGACAGAATCCATCTGCTGGAAGGCAGTTGCAAAAGCAGTAGATTCAACAGGAATTGGACTTGTAATATTCCAAAAACCTGTTTCAAATGTGTGCTATGAAAAACGTAAAGTGAATGATCCTCCATTGTGTCATCAAATAGAGAAACGAAAACCTTCCTGGTACTTGTTACTAAGTCAACAGGCTTCTATGTTTCACGTTATTCATTTGTCTTATTCCCTGTAATACGACTCATGTGGTTTTGTTTCTGAGGCAGGTATACACCCCTTGAAAGTTGTCTCCGCCAGCTTCCAGCTGTTAACTCAGGTGGTGATTACAAGTGGCCTCCCCCCTGGCCACAAAGGCTGAGCAGTAGACCTGCTAGTCTGGAACCAACCGCCGAGGAAATGTTTTACGAGGACACCAAGCACTGGTCTGCCCTTGTGTCGGATGTATACTTGGGTGGCCTTGCTATCAATTGGTCGTCCATCAGGAACGTAATGGATATGAATGCTGGTTATGGAGGGTACGGCATTGTTGAAATCTTTAACTTAAGTTTATGTTGATATATTGAAAATTAACACTAGAATTTTGGAACATGTAGAATCTGGCCATCCACAAATCAGCTTAACATTTGCTAGCCATCTCCTCCATATCCTGTATTTGTTTATCATTTCCAAATTTTCCTTCTTCTTAGTTCACCCAACACATTTGTGAAGGAATATTAGTTTCCCATATTATCGTTGTTGACCGAAAAAAGTGAGAATCTTAGGAATAGTAGCAGAGCAATCAATTGCTGGATGCTAACATAAGTATGTTCTGCTACTGGCACTTCTCTTTCTGTTGAGTTATTTGACTAAGTGCAGCTCTGTTTACAACTTAAACTTTGTTTTCTTTTGTTTTTATCAGATTTGCTGCAGCATTGATTAATCAACCTCTGTGGGTGATGAACATTGTGCCAATCCAGCAACCAGATACCTTACCTGTTATTTATGACCGTGGGTTAATTGGAATGTATCATGACTGGTGTGAGCCCTTAAGTACATATCCTCGCACTTATGACCTACTGCATTCCAGTTACCTATTTGGAAATCTTACAACGAGGTAATATATGCACTTGCTTGTTTTCATTAGTGGAGTGCTGTCTTTCTGGGGACTCCCAAGTTGTATATACTCTGAAGTATGAATTTTGATGATTGCATTTACAAGTTAACTTTTAACACGTTCTTCTTATTGTGCAGGTGTGACATTGTGGATGTAGCAGTAGAGATCGATAGGATTTTGAGACCAGGCGGGTTTGTTCTAGTCCAAGATACATTAGAAATGATCAATAAGCTAGGCCCTATTTTCCGATCACTCCACTGGGAAACCAAACTATACGAAGATCAATTCTTTGTTGCAAAGAAAGGTTCATGGAGACCAACAACATACGACGCATAGAAAGGAACAACTACAATGAGTTGAAATTAAAAAAAAAAAAAAAAAAAGGTGCCATCTCTCCCAAATTTTACAAATGTTGATCTTGATTTTGTGTTTAGTTCAAACGTCTGTAACAAGAGAGACTTACCTAAATCATTGTCTACTATCTTCATCCACACAAGTAGAATTCTTAATATGTAGACTCTTTTTCATTGTTCTTCATTTCGAACGGTTTTTTGGGGACCAGCCTTTTTTTGAGGGGGCCATTGTTTTATTTTGGGTAAGACATTAGAAGTAATTCTAGGTCACCCCTTATCTAAATATTTATATTAATACCAAAACTACCCTCTGATTATATTTGGTTAATGATTAGTTAGTGTGATTAGTGAAATTATTTTGAATAAAGATTTGAGATTTAAAAAATCAGATTTTTAAAAAAGAAGTAGAATTATTGGGAGAGAGAAGTTTGAGAAGTTGAAGAACAAAACCATGGAAAATAAAAAAATTTTTGAGTTCACTAATCTAGACTACTCATGTGATGATTCAATTGATGATAGCTCATCTGAATCTACATCTCCTTCATCTCCTAGAGTATATGTCAATCTTCACAATGATCCTGATATGGATAATTTCTTAGATGGTGAATGTATTCTTCCCCAAAGCCAATTTCAAGATGGTGAAAACGATGGATTTTACCAACCACAACCGGAGGAAGAATATTGGGGTACCCAGGTATGCTCAAAACTTAGGTAATGTTGGTTGATTTGGTCCAAATTTTCAAAAAATTTGAATTTTTAGAGTAGATTTGTGCTTGTTCTATACCTTGTGTGAAGAACATGTAACCGAACTCATCCGAAAGTGTAGTTCTGTTACTTTTTCTAAACACGCGAGGTTACCGAACTCTCCATTAATGGAGGTTTTTTGAAGTTCGGTTAACGGAGTAGTTACCGAACTCTATAAATAGGATTACAAAGTGTATGTTCGGTTTGGCCAAAATGTAACCGAACATTAGGGTCTATGAGTTCGGTTAGTTTGCAACCAATAGCTAACCGAACTTACGTAAAATAATATTTCACATTAGTGTATAAAGTTCGGTTGGTTCGCAAACTTGATACCAACCCTTAATATAACCGAACTTACGTACAATAAAAATTTGATTTAGTTTACGTAAAGTTCTTGTTAGTTGTGAACTTATGCAGTCAAACCGAACTCGAGTTCGGTTTTCCCGAAAAAAATAATCATATAACCGAACTTAGAGTCCATAAGTTCGGTTGGTTCGCAAACTTCATACAAACCCACTACCTAACCGAACTTACGTACAATAAAATATTGAATTAGTGTACGTTAAGTTCGGTTAGCCCTCATCTTGCTTGGAAAACCGAACTATGAGTTCGGTTATACCGATAAAATTATCATATAACCGAACTTTAGGGTCCATGAGTTCGGTTGGTTCGCAAACTTCATACCAACCCACTACCTAACCGAAATTACGTACAATAAACTTATGATGTAGTGTACGTAAAGTTCTAATTAGTTGTCAACTTGCTTGACCAACCGAACTACGAGTTCTTGTTGCCCGATAAAATAATATTGTAACCGAACTTATTTAAGATTGCAATTGATGTTGTTCCTTTTCTTGTAGATTGAATGTCAACCTATACCAATGGATAATCAACCTTCTCCTAGGTTGGCATGTCTGTTTGAAGATACATCTAATCACTATGTCAATGATTTGGTTTTTGATGAAACTATTGATGCGAAGAATTGGGCTAGAGAACATGCCAAGAAAGCCATGTGCGTATTAGTTTTGAATGGAAAAGAAAGCCAAACTCGTTTTGAAATGGTTTGTGAGAGAAGTGGAGATCCCAATGTTAGTCACAAGAAGAAGGGTTATGTGTATAAAGGAAAGACGACGAGGAAGAACACAAATGCTCAAAGAAAAAACTAAATGTCCGTTCAAGCTAGTATTTAGTAAGTGCAAAAAAAGAATGGATGGGTTCTATCTATGGATAAGGTGGTAGGCCATCATAACCACCCTCGTCCGGATGATCTTGAAGGACATGCAATGGCCGCTCGGCTCACTCCTCAAGAAATGGAGAAAATAGCTAAATTTAGGAGAATGGGAATTTCACCGGTTAACATGCTTCGCTTACTAAAGGATGATAACAAGGATAATGTATCATCTTTGACGACCATTTACAATGCAATTGAGACAATTAAAAGGATTGAATGGAAGGATAGAAAAGTGATGCAACAATTGTTTTTGGTAGCTAAAGAGAAAGGCTACGCGGTTCAAAAGAAGGTGGGTCCGGAAGATCAAATAACGCATCTCTTCATTGCGCATCCGAAGAGTGTTCAATTGGCTCAATCCTTCCATCAAGTTCTTATAATGGATTGCACTTACAAGACTAACAAATACGAGATGCCATTGTTGGTCGTACCTCGACGAAGTCACCGTTTACCGTTGCTTTTTGTTTTCTAGAAGATGAGCAAGAACCAAGTTACACTTGGGCGCTACAACAAGTGAAGGCCATATACCGAAATGATGATATCCCCGCGGTTATAGTGACGGACAACGATGTAGCATTAATGAACGCAATAGAGAGAGTCTTCCCATTAGCACATAATATGCTTTGTACGTTCCATATTTGGTGTAATGTGATGAATAGGTGCAAGCCTCAAATTTGTCCACCAAAGAGGAAAGCATTTGAAGAGATTAGTAAGCTACCTAAGATGAACAAGCGATCGCAAAGAGGAATTCGATATACAATACACTATAAATCACGCTAAATGGGTTGCTTTCTCTCACGGTGAATGGGAGTCATTGACTTGGTCTCTCACCGAAGAAGAGTATAATCTAAATCTTGCGGCATTTATCGAACATTGGTCTAGCCCGAATATCCCGAGGATATTGTAACGTATGTGGTTAAGCAATGGTTGGAACCGCACAAAGAGCGCTTCGTTTATGCATTTACCAACCACCATAAACACTTTGGGAATCAAGCGACAAGTTTGGTAGAATCGGCTCACCACCGGTTGAAGAAAAATCTTTTGGATGTGTCGATAATTTTGTGATTGTGTTTAATGCAATGGAGAATTACTTCAACCGTGAGATTGATAGAATTAAAGGGAAGTTTCAAAAAGCCGCATCATGAAGTACAAAAAGATTTTGGACAAAGGTGGTAACATCACGAATATGGCGGACCTTCGGTTGTTTAAGGGACTTCATTATAATGTTTCGCGTGCTTGCATTAAGAGGTTAATGGTAGAGGTTCATTTGATTGACATATGGGGAACCAAGCCGGACGAGGTGTGTGTTTGCAACATGATGAAGTCTATGGGACTCCCTTGTCGCCATATGATAGTTAAGTATGAACATGGCATAATCCCTCTAAGCGATATAGATCCATATTGGCAACAATTAAGTTTTGTCCCTCCTCCAAAGGGCGATGTCGGAGAAGAGTTTGGTGACAATGTGATGGGAAGAATCGTTATCGAGATGTACCGGAACATGAACAAACTCGAAAAGCAAATCTTTTTGGGATGACAGGCGGCCAATTGTTTATCCACACACTTCGGAGAATGTGCACGAACCGAAAAAAGGCAAGGGGAAAGGTAGGCCAATCACCAAAGAAACAAAAAAACAAATAAGAGAATATGCAAAGGTGTTGGGTAAGAGGAAAAGTGAAATGACCCCTTTTACTAGAGACCCTTGTGGGCATGAGCATACCGCGGCGAAGTATCAAGAAGATTCTAAGAAAAGGTCTAGAATACTCGTGGAAAATGGCGAAACAAGTGAACGGGATATGAAGAAAAAAGGACCGATGTTACGCTCGCAACCAACCCCACCTACTCCATCGGAACCTAGCCAACCAATTCAACGAGACGTTAAGCTTAAGGCTCCAATATGCCGCATCCAAGAAAGAAGTCGACCAATTGATGATACATCAACTTTTGTTGATAGAAGGTACTTGGAAGACCTACCTACATATATTAGAAAGTACGTCATATCCACCGATGACGTCCCTGCGGATGGTAATTGCGGATTCCACGTTGTCGTACAACAACTAGGGCCTTTCACCAAGGTGCAAAGTTGTATAATAATAATCAAATCACTTATGTCCGGCAAAGGATGTTGATGAAGCTAAAGGACAACCCGGAATTTTACAAGCGAATGTTGTCCGATGGGGATGCTAGTCTCGAATGTGCGATTTATTAGGTATCAAAGGCGTCTCCACGGGGGGATCCAATCACAAGGGATCATTGGATGGGCATTCCGATATGTGGGCACTTAATCGCCGAAGCATTCAATTGCGTGGTTCACTATTTCTCAAAAGGTGCTAGTTTCACATACACTCCGAAAACAAAGATATGTGTCGAGCAACTTAAACGTAGGAGGGTGGTGATTGCGCTTGTTAACAACAACCATTTTATAGGCCTCCGGTTAGAAGACGATTGTCCACTCCCTCCGATATGCGGATACTCTTATTGGCAAGGATTTAACCCCGACACAATGTTGGGATGGTGTATTAAGTACGAGCATAACATGGAGATGTGGAAAACTTTGAAGGATTCGGAAAAAATCATACACGAGGGTGCAGTTTCCCTTGCGGATGATTAAATGTACCATGTTCAAGATTGTGTTTCCGTTGCGGATGTGGAAAACTTTGAAGATTGTGTTTTTGGAATTAGGTCTTATTTTTGGGTTATGCTTTCAACATTTTCATAAGAATAAGAGACGAGACCATTATTTTTGGAATTTTTTTTTGTTTGTTTTTTCATATTGAAACTTAATTACATGACATCGCCAACAAGTGAGACATCAAGACTTAAGTTCGGTTAGGAAATGAAATTAGAGGACATTGCCGAACTAAAACTAAAGCTACATAACATTTAATATCCAAAACGCGTTATGAAAAAGTCTTTAAGGAGGCGGAAATGATATTCATATTTGAAATCCTTTCTCTTCCATCTTCGCCATTCGTTTTTTTATGTTAAAATGATTTCAGAGAATCCTTCACCCCTAAGTCGATACCGCCTTACAATACGAAATAAAGCCATAAATTCCACAACTCTAGCTCTAATCTTGTCGAATCGAAGGAACAATGCTATTCGATCACGGTTATGAGGGTTTGTTGTGTCGGAGCGAATTTCTCATGAATTTTCCCCCAATAACTTTGACTCATAATACCATTCATTCTTCGTTCTTCACCCCTCTTTGGATAGTATAGTATGTAGTTTACGCAAAGAGATAGATCTTCATCTAGAGTAAATTTAGAAGTAGTGGCTGCCATTATTAGAAGAATTTGAGACAAAATGTTATCTATGAGACACATATTTATACCACTAGGTGTATAACGGCTATAAAAATAGCCGTTTCTTGACATTAGTGTCATTCAAATTTCAAACTACATAGTTCGGTTACATAACAAATGCATCGAGAAAACCGAACTAAAAGGTTCGGTTGGTTCCGTAAATCATAGGTAACCAAAAAAGTGTAAACCACCAAATTTACATTGTAAGGTTCGGTTACCAACATTTTACCAGGCAACCGAACTAATCACTGTAACTTTTGTTTGATCTAGCTGGTGTGAGTTCGGTTACATTACGAAATCAGATAAGGAACCGAACTTTTGGATCACCAAGTTCGGTTACCTCAAAATTTTGTCAAGGAACCGAACATTACACTCAGTAACTTGTTATGAGTTCGGTTCGATTCACGTTTTCTACAAAAACAGAACTTTACAATTTAACTTTTCAAATTTTCTTGTTCTGAGTTCGGTTACATCGCAGTACTCTGCAGTTAACCGAACACTGGACGAAGTTATTGCCGAATTTGAAAACCAACGGTAACTTTGACTAGTAGGAGCAATTATTGCAGAAGTAACCGTTTTTTTTTAAAAAAAACTAGCCGTTGGGTACTTTTTTGCTATAAATAGAGACCAATCTCTACCAAACTTATTCACCCATCACTTTCAATCTTCCTAAATACATTACTCATCACTTTGGAACACTAAAAATGGCTCCAACTCCGTTCAATGATCTAGAAGATGTTGCTATTGTCGAGCACACACCACTCTCACAAAGCACTCCGTTGAGGAAGCGCAATGGGTGACCCGATGAACGAAGACCCAACAAGAGGGCCTTACTTTGGGGATGATCAAAACACCAATGCTTGGTGGAAACGGGTGTTTAAGGTTTTTAAAGCACTAAGCGGAAATCGTTATAGGAGGACGCTCCAAAGAAATACGGAAAGGTACGCATATTTATACAATGAATGCGTTCTGTTGAGAAACGAATTGAAAGCTCGTAAGGACGCTATGCCAAACGAAGACCGAATGAATAGAGTAAGTTTGTGAATCAATAGGCCTCTCATCAAAAACTATTTATTTGGTTATGATTATTCAACAACGCTAACTTATTTAAAAAATTGTTTTCCCGAGTATACTTTGGGTCGGAGCCAATACGAATTAAGGTACGGTCATGAGTTTTACGCACGAGGACCGCTACACTCTCTTGGAGGAAGTTGAATGGCAATTCGCCCAATATAATTAAAATCGTAGAGAATCCCTAGGGCGATGTATTGAAGAATTTTATGTGTTTTACTTCTTTTTATTTCAACTACATGTATGTTTTTTCGATTCAATAAAATGAGTGAATTCAAATACCGGTCGGGTTTTAGCCGGTGTGAGTTCGGTTACATTACGAAATCGCCGAAGAAACCGAACTTTTCGAGTACCAAGTTCGGTTACAAATATTGTCAAGGAACCGAATATTACACTGTAACTTCTTGTTACGAGTTCGTTAGATTACGTTTTCTGCAGTAACCGAACTTTACACTTTAACTTTTCAAATTTTCTTGTTCGAGTTCGGTTACATCGCATTACTCTGCGCTTAACCGAACATTATAGTTCGGTTACCTTCAAAATTTTACCAGAAACCGAACATTACACTGTAACTTTAGAAATTTTCTTGTCATGAGTTCGGTTAGGTTTCCTTTCTCGTATGTAACCGAACATTAAGTTCGGTTGATCCAAAAACATTGTAGGTAACCGAATACATAGTTCGGTTGTTTACGAGATTTAGTATATTGACCGAACTAACTAATTGTTTCTTAAAAATTTGAATGTAATGAAACACTTAATCGTCAAATACCCAAACTAATCCCTTAGAACACAAATTAAAAACCAAATTAAGAAATTTAATTAATAATCCACATCACTAAATGTTGGAAGCGCACAAACATAAGGAAACAAACTACCAAATCCTGCTAATCATAAAAAAGTATTCCAAATATAAGGAACCAAACTACCAAATCCGCAATTAAAAAGTCTTCCAAACATGAGAAACCAAAGTAATAATTGTTGCAATCACTCATTTACCACGACCACTACCAGAAACTTTTCTAGTCTTGCGTTTAGGAGCTTTAGGTCGTCCTTCGTCACTAGGAGTGTCATCTCCACTGTTTTGTTGTTCAACCATCCGACTTGAACCTTCCCTTGTCGGCGACTCCTCTTCGATGGCATGGTCTCGGCTTGGATCAACCTTGGCTTGTATCGACAAGGCTGGGATTAAAAACATTAGTTATTTGGTTGTACAAAGTGTTTGTTCTCGAGTATCCATCGGCTCTCCACTCCGGATTTTTGCCATCATTTTCTTCAACAATTTTCCACTTGCCTTCACCTATTCTCATCAAAAACATAAGTAACTATTATTTTTCAATACTTCATAACAATTTGAAACACAAAAAAGAAGAGTAAATTTCTTCCGCCGAATTCCACAAGATCAAGGCCTCATCACCACACGAGGGGTATGCTTCATAATTTTCTTAGCCTCTTTCTCCACCGCCTTCGCTTTTGTCTTCTCAAAGACGGGCTTGTTGGACGGCGTTTATTACACGAGGATGAGAAACATGTTCATACCATTCCATATATCCCTCGTCGCGGCATCTTGTAACTCTTCACTGGAACAAGATAATCCCCAAAGTTCTTCCAAAGTGGTCCACCGATGGAGCGGGGATCGTATTTGGGGGTGAACTTCAACTCGGTGTTCTTAGTTCCCTGCTTCTTCACCTTGAAGTTGAAGTTTTCCACTTGTGGGACACTTTGGACACAAGAAACTTGTCTTAATACTCTTAGAGGATTATACATTGTACAACCTCCAGGATGAAACAACGGTCCATTATACCCCGCAACAGGTGAGAAATCAATAACCTCAACATCCTCCTCGTCTTCATCTGATGGAATGGTGTAAGGATGGAAAACCACATCTTCCACTGTTAACGTATCCAATTTCTCCCTCAACTCCAACACCTTTTTTTTTTATTCTTTTCCCGTGAATTCAAAATTCATATTTACCAGTATGTAGGCTTCCCATAAGGCCAAGGAGTGTGAGCATGAGACAATTGAAGTTTAGGGAAGTGGTCGTACACCCAAACCTATAAGAAGAGGCAACAAATAATACATTCGCAATATGATTAGTAACAATACACATTCATTCACTTATATATTGAAACACACAAACGATAATTTAACGGGGTACCTGAACAAGGGTGTATAAGCCTCCAAAATATAGACTCTTAAGCCTCGAAGCTTTTCTCGAGTTCCTCTTGAACAAATGAAAGCACCGCAATGCCCCAACAAAGTAGTTGTTCACCTCATCCAAGGGGTCCAATAGCCGGAGGTAATGAGCATTTACCACGTGACCCAGAACTGTCGGGAAGAAAATGGTTCCTAGTTGATATAACAAATAAGCGGTCACATGGTGCTTAATCTTCTCCTCTGTCATCACCAACTTTCCTCGAGCAACCAAATCTTTCGTCCCCGAAAACTCATCAAACAAGGTCTTGAGCTTGATCTTTTTCAACTTCTTCTTGTACGTGCGGTCCGCCTCGAACTCATTATACTCATCACCTTCGTCGGGCTCTTTGTTAGCTCGTCTAAACTCACATTGTGCCTTTTTATCGCTCCATCCTAGACACCTTTCGCATAGCTTTTCAAGAAGTTCAAAACTCATCGAAGGATCGTAGCCATCTCGAACACTTGTTCCTGTTATTGGTAGGGTAAATGATTCTAAAACAATCATCCGGAGTAATTGCCATCTCACCAAAAGGTAGATGAAAGGTATCCGTCTCTGGATAAGACCTCTCGGCAAATGCGAGAATGAAGGACAGCATCAAATTTTTGGTGCGCATGTTGTATCCCGTTCCATAGTACACAATCAAATACCGCCAAGCGCACCTCATCACACTCATTTTCTATATTCCATATCTTGTTCTTTTGACGTTTCAAAACACGAACAACATTAGTATGATCCTACAAAAGCAACAAACTATCTTATATACTAATATATAGAAAAGAACAATATATGTCAAAATATAAGTTCAAATAAAAGAAGATGACTGAGAAATCTTGATGGTTAAGATTGAACCATACCTTTGCCGCAAAGATCTTGGCAGCCCATGAGTTTTTGTAGCCCATCAATAACTCCCCTCCATCTCTCGGAGTACCATAAGTTGGATTCTTTGGATACAAACACAAATTGTCATCGGGAATGTAAGAATATCTAGCACAAGGCTTGTTAGGCGTCTTTCTAGGTTTCTTTTGCACTGTTTCTACTTGTGCCTCTTCCTCATCAACTTCCTCTTCATCCAACTCCTCCTCTGATTCAACATCATCCTTATCTCCATCTTCCTCATCTTTGTCACCCTCATTTGGTTCACCACCATCTTTGTCACCCTCATTTCCCCCTCCTTCAGCTGGTTCACCATCATTGGCACCCTCATTTCCTCCTCTTTCAGCTGGTTCACCTTCTCCACCTTGATGTTGTTCTTCATTTCCCATCGCTTCCACGATCTCTTCATTGCCCATCGCTTCCACAATCTCTTCATTAACTTGTTGGATTACGTTGTCAACATTATCTCTATTAACACCATCTTGGATCACAACATCCGGTAATGACCCACCTCTATACTTAGCATTTTTGGTTCCACGGTGACCGGCATCACAATGTACTTTGCCTCGAGGGGTGGGAGTTCTTAGATCTTCCAGCAAAGGTTTGTTTGGTTTTTGCCTCTTCCACTAATCAAGAAAACAAAAGATATTAGCTTAAACAAAATAGGCCAACTCTAATTTTGGGGACCATAGTATAGTTCGGTTAACAAATATTTTTGAGAACAAACCGAACTCAACATTGGTAAATGTTAATGAAGAGTTCGGTTTGTCATCATTTTTTTGAACAAACCCGAACTCAACATGTTTGCAACTATTGAAGAGTTCGGTTTGTCAAGTTTTTTTCTAAAGAGTTCGGTTACATTATTTTTTTTCCGGTAAAGTTCGGTTACTTTCTAAGGTTAGATTTTTATGCGAACAAACCGAACTCAGTATGACAGTTCGGTTACATAAAAACTCATATTAGCAGGCAAAAATAGCGGAGTTCGGTTACATGTTAAAAAAAATTTGTTTTAAAAAAATTTAAGTTCGGTTAGAACATTTTTTTTTTGCTTCTTTGCGATCTAACCGAACTTCAAGTTCGGTTACCTAGTTTTGATACCTAGAGAACCGAACTGTTCTTCGTGTTCTTCCTTTCAGGAAGTTCGGTTAACAAAATTGAGTTTTTTTGAAACTCGACCTAACCGAACTATGCACTGTAACTGCCATTTGAACCCTATTTTGATGATTTCTATTCATTTAAACGAATCAAAATCAAATTAAAAGCAATGGGTTTGTTGCAAAATACCTGCGAATCGGTCCCATGGCGAATCGGGGCTTGACAAACCGTCTATTATCTGGGATTATGGCTTCACTTGGTTGTTCAACTTCTTTTTGAATCTGAAAATCGCTCGGCTGATTTGCTAGATGTCCCAATCGAGGACCTTCTCCTTGAAGTCTTTTGGTTTGTTTTCGAAGAACCATTGTTATAGTCGATTGATTAATCGATGATGAAATTTTTTTGAATCGACGATTAATCGATGGAGTCGATGAAGACGATGTTGTATTTGGGGAAGAAGAGAAGCGAATAGGGAGAACAGTTTTGATAGAAACTGTTTTTTGGTTTTGGTTTTTTAGTTTTAGGTTTTGTTTTAGATTATTAGGTTAGGGATAATTTTAATTAGGGTAAGGGGCAAATTGGTAATGTTAGGATTTATAGGACATCCCTTAACATTGTAGGGTAGGGGGCCTTATAAAACAATGGTCCCCTCAAAAAAAGGCTGGTCCCCAAAAAACGGTTCTTCATTTCGAGGTGCATCAACTCATTGGGAAAAAATTCCTACCATCTAAGACTTGGGCTTGGTCTTGGGCCTGGGCCTGGGCCTGGACGGGCCTGGACACATTGTTTAGAACCATTTTTTGGGAACAACTCAAAAATGGTGGGAGACTGATAGGAATATTTACCCTATGGTATCTTAAAGTCTAGAAATGACGAACCTACCCTTAACCTAATTTAATTTAAAACCAACCTAATAACCACTTATATATATATAACCACCTCCTCCCATCACCACCGCCGCTCACCACCACCTACCACTTTCGCTACCACCTCAAACCATCGCCGCCACCTCTATATATAGCTTAATTTAAATCATTAATAAAATCAATATGTTTTTCATTTGTTTTTGGTTGAAAAAATGAGAAGTAATCGTCAATATGAGTTGAAAATGGAAGTCGCAGAGAGAACTTCGGCTAGGAATTTTGGGAAAAATTTTGTCGAACTACCCGAACCTGATGGAAACGAAGAACATGAAGGAAAGTTTGGCTATTTCGAAGAAAAAAAGTTTCTAGGCGCAGGTTGCCGAACTTAGTTTTAATGGAGTTTTTGCTTTCAGAAAAAAGTTCGGTTACGTCGCAGTTTTTTTTTTCCTAGCCGAACTTTTAGTTCGGTTACCTCGCAATTTTTTTTCCTAACCGAACTTTTCTCTGAAAGCAAAAACTCCATTAAAAATGAGTTCGGGTTTTATGTCTTCGAAGCATTAATTAGAACTACACTAGCGAAGAGTTCGGCTACTGTTCTTGATTTCGTAGCCGAACTCTACTGTCATAGCCGAAATCAGTTTATAAAATTTTCATTTTTTCGAAAGTTTATGCCAATTCAAGCAAGATTAAGTAAATTTGAAGTATACTTCATTTCCAAATCAACCATCTTAAGAAAAAAAAAAAAAAAAAACTTCTTCTCAAGAATTATTCTTTTAAAAACACCCAACTAATTAATCTAACCTCACTAATCACTAATTAATTATTACACTAACTAATTTAATTACTAAGGGTAAGGTATTAAAAAATACTTAGATAAGGGGTAACTTAATATTACTTCTAATATTCACCCCAAAAAATAAAGAGTAGTCCCCAACCATTTTTTTAGTAATTCCAAAAAAAAACAGTTCATTATTTATGAGTAAAGTTTAAAATAAACTTAGAGGTCCAAACGGGGTCCCCCAGGAGATTTATAGGTGCAGTCACAGACTGGTAGTTGTTCCAGCCTATCTTCCGGACATCCGGGAAGCAAGAGCAGAAACTTTTTGGCTGGGCCAATGTTTCTTTTTACGATCGGTCAGTAAAAGAAGCGTAGCATTGATAGATATCAAACTAAGTGGTTGGTTGGTTACATGATTTTAAGATATACGAAGAGACCAGTAAATTAATGGAAAGACCAGTAATTTTAAATTCAGAAGAGAGTATAGACCAGTAATACCAATGACAGAATTACAAGCCTCTACTAGACAGTGAGCTTTTAACTTCATTCATTAAAATTGCCGTCCCTATATTTCTTACCTTGTTTGCCATAATCCATTAACTTCTTTCACCCCAAACCACCCGGCATATTGCAAAGAACATTAGAGGCCATATTTTTCTTCCTAATCCCCTAATGGACATATTTTGTACTTATTCTGAATTATTTGAAGAAAACTTTCTCAATGACACCTAAATAAAGAGAAAAAAAGCAAAAAAAAATAAAAAACGCCAAAAATATTGAAAATTTCGCAACATACACCATTATTGGTCGCCAAACGTGGTGTTGTAAATTTCAGATCCTCAAATTCAAAGCTTAACTTTAGCACCATTGCAGGCTCCACCTCAGTACACGAGCAAGTTACGCGGCTCCCATCACGGTTGCAAAAGTAGACACCGAATATGCACCATGTCTATTGTGTAGGATTTTGGTGGGACTTGCCGGGATTGAAACTAGTTTATTATCCTGGACACCAATGTTCCAACGCTACGCTCGTTTTTAACCTCAGTCTTTACAGGGAAAACAAGAAAAATATAAATGTAAAAGAGACGTGGAAGCAGTACTACAATAATAATAACTACTCTTATTCAAACTTTTATGTACATCGGTAAGCAATAGTGTTTCATGGGGCATTTAATCTCTCTTGCAGAGAACCAGAGATGCGAAATCTTTTGTAAGAAAACGACTGGATGTACAAGTGTGGAAAGAAGAGGAAGAAGAGGACGATAGCTTTTACATTTACATTTACATTTACATTTCACAATGCATGTCTGTCTCTGTTATGTGATTGACTTATCAGTCCAAGGAGAGAGAATGAACAAAAATTTAAGTTGTCTTAAGGTGGTGGTGGTGGTGCAGTGGTGGTGGGGGTCAAGAGAGAAGAAATCTATCAATAATATGCAAATGGTAATGGCCCCCACCCTCAGAAATGACCACCACCACCACCAGTATAAAGGTCCACCCCCATGGCACAAAGATAGAGTTGTCGGAGACTACACCAACTGTGAGTCAAAATGAAAAACGTACCGCCCCTTCCAAATCTGACCACCCTCTAGTCTTTACTTCACTACTACACTCTTCTTCTTCTGGTCCTTATCAGCTCTAGGCCATTAAATTTTTATACTGACCACAACGGAAAACAAGCACAATACCATTTGTTTATTGCTTTTAGTGATACTGCTGCTGCAGATGTAGTTAATTTACTGGCTACTGCTAGTGTGTAAAAAGTTTGCACGTACGACATAATTAACATTGATGCGCGTATCTTTAATTTTTCTGTCTAAATGTTTGTTATTGATGGCTGTTTAAAACGTTTGCAATTAAACTCGGCCAATAATAAGGTTTAGGACCACTCCCTCATCAAGTCATCATCATCCTACATCCCAGCAGCTGAGGAAAGAAATTTTGGTGCCACATGCAATGTTGCGTATATGCATGTCGGAGAGTACGGGGATTAGGTTTTTGTTGGAGCTAAAAAGAGTGATGCGAATAGTAAATAAACTGATGATGAGTATATGTTTTTTCAACTTTCTTCTCTGATTCTGATAGCGTGTGTTTGTGTAGTTGAATCTTGTATTGTCATTCGTCGTGCATTTACAATACAGGAGGGGTGCATCAGAGGTGCAGGGAGAGGACAGGACAATGCGTAACGCTAAAACCACTATGAGTCTTTGACAAGACAAGACTAACGTCTAGTCAGGGCTATTGCAGGAGAGTTAGTAGAACAAACCTCAAGGATATGACTTTAATTAAATATTTTTCCTTCTCTTTTTCTTAGGAGTCCTCCCATGGCCCCCGACTTCTCTGTCTCTTTTTGTGTGTGGTTTTTGTTCGAGGAAACAAAACAAACAAACAATCAACTAATCACTGTAACTTCATTTCAAATGTAAGATTTTTTTGGTATTTGTATTTGTTCTTTGTGTTTGTATTTTGTATAGTCAGCAGTCAGGCATAAAATATACATATATTTAAATCGGAAAGACCCAAGAAGAGACAGAAGGGATATTTCACCTATCTAATGGATAATCTATTCACTAGTGTATTGAATACCTAGAAATGAATACTTAGAAATAATTTCAGCTCTAATTTTGTAGCTTTGACCTTAATCCAATCCAACCATTACTCGCAGTCGCAGCATAATTAATTAAGGGCTCATTTATTTCTTGTGCCAACTGTTTTTACATTTTTGTTTTCTTTGTCATATGTTCTTTCTCAAAGAATATACTCACTAATGACAAGAAGAATATACTCACTAATGACAAAGGCTGCTACAAGGAATTATCAAATTTCACGAAGTTAACGGTATCAGGTAAATAATATATTCACTAATGACAAAGGATGTTATGAGGAATTATCAGATTTCACGGAGTTAGCGGTACCAAATAAAAACCGCCCTTCAGCTATAAAGAGATTAGTATCCTTGACGTATGAAATTGGAAGAAGGATTCTCACCATGATGCAACCAAGCATTACGGGTTGGGATGAGAATGAGGCCGATGTTAACATTGCTTGCTCTTGTACGCTACATTTTTGTTCATATGTCTTTCCGGTGTAATTAATGTTTGTGCAATGGTTATGAAAGAAAACAAAGAATCCAAAGTCGACCATCAATGTTAGCTATAATAATAATAATAATGGTGAACGGCTAAAAACAATTAGTAGGGTGTGTAGAAGGACAAAGAATTAAAGAGTAATTAAAATATACATCAGGACCATCAACTTAGTTAATTACTATTAATTGATTAATCATAACCATCAAGCCGTGACTGACTCTACCTAGCTAGATAGCAAATTAATGGTAGTTGGTTATCAATAATTGAGACATGCTATATTGAGCTAAGCATGCTGAGTCAAGACAACAAGTAGACAAGATGGGAATCATCATCTGAGGTTTGCCGCTCCTTGTAAAGTTGTAATGTTGCATCCCTCCCTCATTTAGCTTACTAACTAGGTTGATGATGGACAAGAATCCCAGACAGATATGCCTGTGCTAGTGTGTTGTGCCCTGTTATACGCTTACAAGAATCATCTGCTAGCTCCTCCCGAAGTCTTGTTATATTTCCTTTCATATGTCAATTCACATGAAAGAGATGTGGGTACAAAATACCCCCACACTCGTTTTGTATGCGAAGTAACTCCTTAAGTAGTAAGCGAACACGATCGCATATAACATAGTCAAGATGACGAACCAGATAACGTCACCTAATCACGATTAAAGTGTGAAGATCTATGCAGTAGTAAAAAACCGTGCGTCAATGATAAACTCCTATGCGACATTGACGCACGTCACATCCAAAATTAGGGACTTTATTAACTGTCCTCCACTATGTAAACTCCTATATAAGGAGCCGAGCGCCATTGTAAAGAGCGAGATCTTTTTGGAGAGCTTAGACAAGAAATTTAAGAGAGAGAAAGATTATTTGCTCCCCAAGTTAGGATTTTCTGGTATCTTTGTATTTGATCTAAAGATTTTAATAAAAGTTATTGATTCTTATTATGGTTTCTTAGATTGTTCTATAGATTTTACTAAGGGTGTAGTTGTGAGATTTCTCGCAACTACATTTTGGCAGCTAGAAGGAGGGGAAACGAGTAAAGGATTCGTCCTACCTCCTACTTGTTGGTTTAAGAAAGTTTTAGTGAAGATTAGCTACTGGTCATATCTTTCTGGATCTACAAAGTTCAAGGGCAAAAACCAAAGTTTCAGTGGAAGTTTTTCATGTTCAGGAGAGAAGAGGCGGAGGAACGTGAAGTCCAAGAGGCAATGCGTCAGAATAGGCACGACAATAGAGTATATTTGAAGAAGTATAATCCATGCGGCAATCGTAACACAAAAGAAATAATAGTTCGCATGAGAGCAAGTATATTAGAAAATATACGTGAACTTATTTGAGCACAAAAGGCGAAAGAAGCAAACAAGTAACCTCGGATATAAAGTTTTTTAAGAGGTAGCTATTATGCAAGCAAATAAATGAAGAAAGAAGACATCGAGTTGTACTAATCAAGCGTATGAATGCCAATGAAAAATTCTTCTTCTTTATATTTTTCAAATATTAC